>CM052901.1:54486187-54630324 GCA_028534135.1 Potos flavus
TTACCCCAAAGATGCAGATGCAGTACAAAGAAGGGCCACATGTACCCCAATGTTCATAGCAACAATGGCCACAATCACCAAACTGTGGAAAGAGCCAAGATGCCCTTCAACAGATGAATGGATCAAGAAGATATGGTCCATATATGCAGTGGAATATTATGCCTCCATCAGAAAGGATGAATACCCAACTTTTGCATCAACATGGATGGGACTGGAGGAGATTATGCTGAGTGAAATAAATCAAGCAGAGAAAGTCAATCATCATATGGTTTCATGTGTGGAACATAAGGAATAACATGGAGGGCATTAGGAGAAGGAAAGGAAAAGTGAATTGGGGGAAATCGGAGGGGGAGACGAACCATGAGAAACTATGGACTCTGAGAAACAATCTGAGGGTTTTGTGGGGGGAGGGGGCTGGGTGAGCCTGGTGGTGGGTATCACGTATTGCATGGAGCACTGGGTGTGGTGCATAAACAATGAATCTTGGAACACTGCATCAAAAACTAATGATGTATTTTATGGTAACTAACATAACACTAAAAAAATTAAAAATTAAAAAATTTTTAAAAATCACCACTGAAACACCACTGTAATAATTGTTGCAGACAAGATTCGCCAGTGGATGCTAAATTAGTGAGTAGATGTTTGAGGAGATACAGGATATTTGCACAGTTGTAAAGTATCTTTCTCAAGATAGTTATTGATCACAAGGGGGAAAGTAGTAGCAGTAGAACAGAGAAACCCTGCAGACACCACCTTAACCGCATGATGAAGGTTAACATCACCATAATAAGACATATCAACATCGTGTACTCCTTGATATGATACAGTGAGAAGGACACAGCATAACAACTATAGAAATCTTGACAAAAAAATGCACAATCTTAATCTAATGAAGAGAAGATATCAGGTGAACCTAAATTGAGAGAAATCTATAAAATATCTGACCACTGATCTTCTGAAAGTGTCAAGGTCATGAAAGACAAGACTTGAGAAACTGTAACTGATTGGAAGAGACCAAAGAGGTATGACAAATGCAGCATGGTATTCTGGATTCGATCCTGGAACATAAAATGGCTATTAGTGGAAAAACTGGTGAAATCCTAACAAAATCCGTAATCTGGTTACTAGGATTGTACTAATGTTAATTTCTTAGCTTTGATAAGTGTACTATGGTTATGTCAGGTGTTAATATTAGGGAAGTTGAGTGAAAGGTATATGGGAACTCACTAGCATTTTTGTAACTTCTCTGTAAATCTAAAGTTATTTCAAATAAAATGGTTTTTAAAAAATAATTTTAGATGTTATCTTTCTATTATCGAGGGGCCATATACAGCTATGGTTAAGAATTTACACTTTGGACTGAGAATACTTGGACTCTAATCCTAGCTCTGTCACTTATTAGCTGTGTGGCCTTGGGCGAGTCACTTAACCTCTCTTTGTACCTCAGTTTCATCATCTATAAAATATAAGGATTAAGGAAGATAGTAGTATAAAGTGCATAGGTTAGTGTATGGTACATTGTCAATGCTAATAGAGACTAAAATTAGAATAGATATTTAAGATAAAATGCTGGGGTGCTGCTTTCTAGACCCCTTGAGTATCTGCCTTGATGAAAAATTTTGAGAAGCATTTCTCTACATGGACCGAGTTATACTTTTTAGGCCTGATCAACTGTTGAGGAGTCTTCCAACTTCTTAGAGGTCCCAGTAGAATTTGAAGCTACTAGGAAAAGAGCTACAGGGGCAGCCCAACTCATTGGCATCTCCCTAATAGGCATTATGGGTACACATACGTATGGTAAATTCGCTACTATTGTGTGTCTAGTAAGCATTTAGTAGTGATGACTTGCTAATGGTATGTTGGTTATTTATGCTAGGATTTCGGGATATGGGAACGTGGAGACAAGACCAACCAAGGGATCTCAGAATTGAATGCCAGTTCAGTTGGCATGGCAAAGGTAATTTTCTTTGCTTTGTTTGTACCAAACGTGGGGTAAGGAAATACACCTTTACCATAGATAAAGTCTTAACATGAATTTAGATCACTATCAAATTGTTCTTTTAAGACATAGGCAAAATTCAGATTCTCCCATTGAACTGTGGACATGTAGGTAAAGATTTATTTCTTTAGCTCCAGATTTGTGTATCCAACTGCTTTTGTAGCATATTTCTATTTACATATACCACACAGATCTCAGAGAACATATTTTTTTTAAGATTTATTCATTTATTTGAGAGAGAGAGAGAGAAGTGAGTGCATGTGCACACGGGCGCCAGGCAGAGGGAGAGGGAGAGAGAGAATCTCCAGCAGACTCCCCACTGAGTACAGAGCCCAACTCAGGGCTTGATCCCACAACCCCAAGATCATGACCTGAGCTGAAATCAAGAGTCTGACGCCTAACCAGCTGAGCCACCCAGGCGCCCCAGAGAACATATCTTAAACTAAACTCATCTTCTCTACCATTATAAAAACAAAAAGAGGCCATGCCTCTTCCATATACCAGTTGACAAAACTTGATTATCAGGAAACCATCTGTCAATCCTGAACCCCCCTCACTCTCCTACATCCCACATATCATCATCATCGTCATTACTACCTTTCCACTTGACCCCATCCTTTCCCTCCCACTGCCACTACCTTAATTTCAGCTCTTATTTTTGGAGACAACAAGAAGCCATAAATAGAATAGCAGGAATAGGATCAAACATATCCATTATAATGGTAAATATGCATGACCTAATTGAAGTTTCCCCCTGCCAAAAGACACAGATTGATTTTAAAAAGATAATACACCTCTATGTTTATTGCAGCATTATTTACAATAGCCAGGATATGGAAGCAACCTAAGTGTCCATCTATAGATTAATGGATAAAGATGTCTCTCTCTCTCTCTCTCTCTCTCTCACACACACACACACACACACACAATGCAATATTACCCAACCATAGACAAGAATGAAATCTTGCCATTCATGACAACATGGATGGATGTAGAGGATATTATACTAAGTAAAATAAGACAGACAGAGAAAGAAATAGCATATGATTTCACTTATAAGTGGAATCTAAAAACCAAAACAATTAAAAACACACAATAAGAGCAACCTAAATTTCCAATGACTGTTAAATAGTTAAATAAATAAGAGAGAATATTATGTTGAAATAAAGAATTTTCATAATATGGAGAAACATTTATGCTCTAATATCCTAACCAAATTTTATATGATCTCAACTATAGACAGATTTGCATAAAGAAAACTAATAGGAAACATGCCAAAAATATTAGCATTATTTCGGGTGGTTTTTTTTGCCCTCTCTATACTTTTTTATGTTTTCAAAATATTCTATAACCAGTATGTTATACTTTTATAATCAGAAAAGCGAGAAGTTAATAAGCAAATTCTATTAAAAAAAAACTCCTGCCTTGGTGACTAGTAATTTTCATCTATAAGTCAATCATAGTATCTTTTTAGGGTATTCACTTCTCTCTGGAAACTCAGTGATGGGCCAATACGTAATGGCTGTTGCATTTTAATATCTTATATCCACACAACTTCTAGCATTTCTTATGTACTGGTATCAAATTGCAGCTATCCTACCAAAAGAGTAGTTTACTATAAATTCATCTGTGCCTTATTCAAATTATTTTTAAAGTTTGATGCTTGGCTTGATAATGCTATAACTTTATCTATCTATGCTGTATCTTTTTTTAAATGCATTTTTAAAGAATTCAGCCACTGGAGATAAAAATAATAAAACAATAAAATTTTAAAAATAAAATGTATTTTTATTGAGGTGTAATTGAATATAACATTGTGTAAGTTTGGAGGTTTGGAGTGTATAACATGTTGATTTGATACATTTTTATTGCAAAATGATTACCACCAAAGTGTTAGGTAACACCTCTATCACATTATATAATTATTTTTTTGTGGTAGGAATGATTAATATTTAGTCTCTTAGCAACTTAGAAGTTTATAATACACTATTATTGTCCATAATCACTGTGCTGTGCATTAGATCTCCAGAACTTATTTATCTACTGGTTGCAAATTTGTACCTTTTTAAAAAAAGAATTATTTATTTTAGAGAGAGAGACAGAGAGCAAACACATGGGGGGAGGGGCAGAGGGAGAGTCTTCAAGTGGACTCCCAGCCGAGCATGGAGCCCCATGTAGGATTCAATCCCACCACCTGTGATATCATGACCTGAGCTGAAACCAAGAGTTGGGCGCTTAACTGACTGAGCCACCCAGGCGCCCTGCAAGTTTGTACCTCTGTACAACATCTCCTCAATTCCTCCATCCCCTGGGCCCTGGTAACCACCATTTCACTCTGTTTTTTTGAATTTGGCTTTTTTTTAAGTTCCACATATAAGTGATATAGTACAGTATTTGTCTTTCTCTGTCTAAATTATCTCACTTAGCATAATGCCCTCAAGGTCCATCTCTGTGGTCACAAAGGGCAGGATTTCCTTCTTTCTCAGAGCTGAATGATATTCCATTGAGTGTGTGTGTGTATCGTGTCTTCTTTACCCATTCATCTGTTAACAGACAGTGTTTCCATATATTGGCTATTGTGAATAATGCTGCAATCAGCATGGGGGTGCATATATCTCTTTGATATCCTCTTTTCATTTCCTTTGTATATATACCTAAGAGTGGAGTTTCTGGATCAATCATATGACAGTCCTATTTTAGGTTTTTAGGGAACCCCCATAGTGTTTTCCATAGTGGCAGAACAAATCTGCATTCCATCCAACAGTGTACAAGCGTTCCCTTTTCTCCACATTCCTGAGCCAACATTCATTACCACTTGTCTTTTTGATAAGAGCCATTCTTACAGGTGTGAGGTGAAATCATATTGTGGTTTTGATTTGCATTTCCCTGTTGATTAGTGACTTTGAACATCTTTTGATGTACCTGTTGGCCATCTGTATGTCTTCTCTGGAAAAAATACCTATTCAATTCCTCTGTTCATTTCTTAATTAAATTTTTTTTATTATTGAGCTGTATGAGTTATTTACATATTTTGGATACTAACCTCTATAGTTTGAAAATATTTTCTCCTTTTCCATACCTTGCCTTTCCATTTTTTTTGTTTGTTTCTTTTTCTGTGCAGGAACATTTTAGTTCAATGTGGTTCCACTTGTTGATTCTTGCTTTTGTTGGTTGTGCTTTTGGTGTCATATCTAAAAAATTGTTGCCAAGACCAGTGTAGAGGAGCTTTTTTCCTATGTTTTCTTTGAGAAGTTTTACAGTACCAGGTCTTATGTTTAGTCTGTGTCAAGTTATTTTTTTTTAAGATTTTATTTATTTATTTGACAGAGAGAGACAACGAGAGAGGGAACACAAGCAGGGGGAGTGGGAGAGGGAGAAGCAGGCTTCCTGCTGAGCAGGGAGCCCAATGCAGGGCTTGATCCCTGGACCCTGGGATCATAACCTGAGCCGAAGGCAGATGCTTAACAACTGAGCCACCCAGGTGCCCCATGTCAAGTTAATTTTTGTGAGGGTGTAAGGTAGGAGTCCAATTTCGTTCTTCTGCATGTGGTTATCTAGTTTTCCCAACACCATTTGTTGAAGAGACTATTCTTTCTGCATTGATTGTTCCTGGTTCCCTTGTCAAGTATTCATTGACTGTAAATACGGGGGTTTATTTCTGGCTTTTATTCTGTTCTATTGGTGTATGTGTCTATTTTTAGACCCATACCCTACTATTTTAATTACTGTAGCTTTGTAATATAGTTTAAAATCAAGATGTGTGATGCCTCCAGCTTTGTTCTTCTTTCTCATGATTGCTTTGGCTATTTGGTGTCTTTTGTGGTTCCAGACACATTTTAGGATTGTTTATCTATTTCTGTGAAAAATGCCATTGGAATTTTGATAGGGATTGCATTGGATCTATAGATGGCTTTTGATAGTATGGAGATCGTAACAGTATTATTTCTTCCAATCCATTGAACGTGGGATATCTTTCCATTTGTTTGTGTCTTTAATTTCTTTCATCCAAGTATTGTAGTTTTCGTTGTACAGATCTTTTACCTCCTTTTAAATTTACCCTTAAGTATTTTATTGCATTTGATGCTATTGTGAGTGGGATAGTTTTCTTTCTTTCTTTCTCCAGATGATTCTTGTTATTAATGTACAGAAATGCCACTGATTTCTGTATGTTGAAAAATCAACAATCCTGCAACTTTATTGAATTCATCAATTGGTTTCAACACTTTTTGGAGTTGGATAATGACAATTTACTTACAATTTACTTCTTCCTTTCTGATTTAGATGTCTTTTATTTCTTTGTCTTGCCTAATTGCTCTAGCTAGGACTTCAAATCATGTTGAATAAGAGTGGGCATCCTTGTCTTGTTGCTCCTGATCTTAGAGGAAAAGCTTTCAATTTTCACTACTTTTTTGTGTTTATTTGAATTCCAGTTAGTTTCAGGTGTGCAATATAGTGATTCAACACCTACAACACCCGTCACTCATCACAACAAGTGTTAGCTGAGGGTTTGTTGTATATGGCCTTTAATGTTGAGGTATGTTCCTTCTATACTGAATTTGTTGAGGGTTTCTATCATGAAGGGATGTTTGCAACCTCCATCTTAACGGTCTCTAGGATAATATGGGAGGCAAAGAAAAACTCAGAGCCCCTGGAAATAAAGAATGCTACATTGTTTTTTCTGTTCTCCTGAATATATTCAAAATGATTTCATATGCACTGATACGATACTGGGGTAGAGGGAGAAGAAATCTGTATCTTTTGCGGAAAATGTCCTTTCTTTCTTTGCTCTTCCTAGGCAGCCCTGGAAGCACTGGATGAACTGGACCTGTTTGGTGTGAAAGGTGGGCCCCAATCAGTTATCCATGTCCTGGCTGATGAAGTACAGCACTGCCAGGTAAGAGAATAATGAACGACATTATAGAAAATGTTATTCTTACCCAGACTCAGAATGAGCATAGCCTTGAGGATAAAGAGACCTGAGAGTACATAATCTGGTTTATTACGATGTGCCAAAAATGTCTCATCCAAGCTTCCTGTGCTGAGATAAGCCTGATATAGCATGAACTATAACATAGATCATAGTCCTGTTCTCTCATCCATGGTTATAAAAGGATCCCATCATAGTATGTGGAATTCTCCACTGTTGTCCTATCAAGGGTCTATGGGCTCTGCTCCTTTTCTAAATATACCAAGAGAACAAGAGGTGACTGGTTTTGAGTGTTCTTCTTGATAGTGGCTTTGAAACATTCTCTTGTCCCCAGTTGGCTCTAGGCTTAGATGTTTAGAGATTAGACTGTTTAAGTGGTAAATATGTATCTTCAGTTTTGTTTAGGGTTACTCTCTGTATTGAAAGAGTAAGGTTTTTCTCATTGGCAAGATGACTTTCTCTCCCATTTTCAACCCCTGATTAGATAACAGTAGTGAATAGAAACTCATCTTCTCATTTTAAAAATGTGAAATCTTACCTGGAAAAGATAAATGTCAGCAGTGTAGGAGCTGAGCCTTCCACATCCTGCTTTCTCAGCAGCTACATTTTCTCTTATCTTTATGCTTCAGCGGTTGCTAATGGAGCAAGGAGATTGTGAACAGATGATGTATAGAGTGTTCTTTATCCATTAGCAGCTGTTTAAGAATAAGGATTGGGAAGAGAAAAAAAGAATCAGGATTGGGAACCATTGAGAGCGGTATTAAGACAAGGGATGATGTACAGAAATAGCTAGTTTTCTAAGCTCTCACTTAGAAATTATTATTGAATTATTATGGAATTCAATGTTGAATATAATTGAATCATTATTATGGTATAATCTTCAGATTTTCTCCTGAATGATCCTCTCCCACATAGATCTTTTGAAACTAAAGCTGTTAGTTTTATAATCCCACATTATTTACTAATGTGCCACTTTTGACTTCCTTTCTTCCTTTTTAGTCTATCCTTAATTCGATACTCCCCCGCGCTTCAACATCCAAAGAGGTAGATGCTAGTCTGCTTTCAGTTATTTCCTTCCCAGCCTTTGCAGTAGAGGATGGCCAGTTGGTAGAGCTCACAAAGCAAGAAATCATCACCAAACTTCAGGTATGTCCATATGTGCCCTTCTTTTCTTTAAGGCTTTGACTTTAAGGAGAAATTAATATCGTTGGGGGCCTTGAGTCAGTGATTTAACCAAATGATCAGGATTAACACCACCAGTAATAAAACGTATTGATGTCGTGTATCCCCAATACAGTGCACTGAAAAGTGCACAGCACCAGTGTGGTATCCATGCAAATAATGCATTATCTCAGTCTAATCATGAGAAGACACCAGACAAAAACCAAATTGAGGGACATTCTGCAGAATAACGGATGAGCTCCTCAAAAGCGTCAAGGTGATGAAAAACAAGGAAAGACTGAAGAACTGTCACAGATTGGAGGAGACTAAGGAGACATGACAACTGAATGCAGTGGGATCCTGAAATGGATTTTGGAACAGAAAAAAAACTATTAGTGGAAAAACTGGCGAAATCCAAATAAGTTCTCTACTTTGGTCAATAGCGTTGTACAAAGGTTAAATTTTTAGTTTTAATAAATGTTCTACAGTTATGTAAGATGTTAATATAAAGGGACAGTGGATGAAGGGTAATAGGGACTCTCTGTACTGTTTTTGCAACTCTTCTGTAAGTCTCAAATTATCTCAAAATTAAAAAAAAATATGTTGTCTTTTTTAAAAAAAGCCTGTTGCTCTCTTATGAGCTCTGTGAACAAGACCACACAGATTAGTAATTGGGCTGTTACAGACTTACACTGTGGTGGAAAGTGATGGAGAAGATAATATTAGAAACTCTGCTTTAGGGAAGAGCCTGTAACTTAGCCTCACTTGAACTCACATTGATTGCTGAAATCAGTTTCTGCTGCTGGACTGATATCAGAGGTTGTTGTTTTTTTTTTTTAATTACATTTTATTATTTTTTAAATACTACATCTGTGTCAGTGATAGGTCAGCACATGTAGCTGTTGCAAAGGATATATTTCTGGTGCATTATATGGCTATACCAATGTACATGCTTTCGACTTTTTTCTCTGCATTCCCAGGGCCGTTATGGTTGCTGTCGCTTTCTACGAGATGGATATAAAACTCCTAAAGAGGTAGGTATCTTTTCCCCAAAATGAATCTCCAGTCTCATTCAGAGAAAATACTTGATGTATTATACGTTGGCTACCTGAACATAATAAAAAAAAAAAGTACTCAAAAGAGAAAATACTTAGCTAACTGGTGGTACTCAAAATAATCACGCAATAGGATCACAATAACTCATGTTTGCTACCTTCATTGGGCTTAGTTGCCAAGTTCCATTTGTGAGCCTTTATGGAGTAAATAAAATAGAGGAAGGTGCAGTTCTTCCACTTCTTAACAGCTGATTGGTTTCAGGAAAGAGCTACTGATAGATGCTTAAATCGGTGGACAAAAGTTTAGGCAGAAACAGAATATTTGAATAGTCTCAAAGTATCTCCCTCCCAAAAATTTCATAATTACCAAGGGGAAAACCTTTCCTTCGATAGATCTTTCTGGCCCCTTTCCACCTTTTGCAGTTGATTAGCTCTAAATACTACCTGATCTTGAAAAGTTAACATCCTTCTGTTCTACTTGTCAAAAGTTCTCTGCAAAATTATCAATGGAGAGAATTAAGCATTATTAAAGGGAATGAATGGTCAAGAAGAAGCAATTCACTGGCAATGTAAATATTGTTTAAGACTTTTTTTAATCATTGAGCGCAAGCTCTTCTGGTCTACTTCCCTTCTTCCACTTTATTCTTTAGCCCTGTTGATTTCTATCTCTATGAATCTATTAAAATTATGCTCCGAAATATCATGAGAATCTCCTAAGTGATCAATCCAGTAGCCTTTACCCCATCCTTATTATACTTGACTTCTCTGTAGTACAGTACTGTTACCTACCCCTCCATTTTCTTGAAATTCTCTTCCCATTTAGTTTATACAACACTACACTATCCTAATTCTTCTCATTTTGTTCTTTCCTCACCGAACTATGAGGGCTTACCAAGATTCTGTTCTTGGGTCATTTGTTCACTATATATAGGTACTACATCTGTAACTTGTGCTTCAAGTGTCACCTCGACGAGGATGGTTTCCGAACCTTCATCTCTTGTTGTCCTTGTAAACATTTCTATTTGTATATTCTGCTGCTACCTCAAACTTAACAAATATAAAATCACAACGAATCTCACTTCTTCATATACCTGCCCATGGTATCATTGTTATCTCAGTTCCACTAGTTACAAGTCACATCACAAAGTACGCGCTACAGAAGGGGGAGTCTGTACATGCCCTGCCTTCTCCGAAACAAACTATCAGAAGTGAAAGGCTGTATTGTGATACCTCTGAACTAAAGACGAATGGCTGACTTCGCAGTGATAATGTAGACTTTACTGTGTTTTTACCAGGATCCCAGTCGCCTGTACTATGAACCATCTGAGCTGAAGTTATTTGAAAACATTGAGTGTGAATGGCCACTGTTCTGGACGTACTTTATCCTCGATGGGGTCTTCAGTGGCAATGCAGTACAGGTAATATGCCGGGGAAAGACACTTCCAGCAGAATGTTTTTAGTATGTCTTTGTCTTTGAGTTAATGGCTACGCTGACCCTGTGACTAAATGGAAGTCTTCCCTAATCGGGAAGAGACAGAGTCTTCTAGAGTCTTCTAGAGACTAGTACTTGAGGGCACTAGGTTAAGAGTTGGAAGGCCTTTATATTGCCATCATTCAGACGTGGCTTTTAACAAATATAGAGAGCAAAATGGCAAGTTCTGTCCACTTGCCTCAGTTGTTAGAGATGCTTTACTTTTCTTCCTGGCTGTGTGTGTGCGTATATACATATTTAATAAATCTTGGAAATGATGTTCTGACTTTAGCCCCCCCCCAAAAAAAACCAAAACAACAACAACCCATTTATGCCTTGTCCTTGCCCCCCACAACATGGTCATCATCACTTTTTTGAGCTACGTGAATAAAGTACTTTAGAAACCATCATTGGAAAATAGTGAGACTGGGAGATATGATCAAGGAAGTGTCAGGCATTCTACAAATTGGCTATGGTCTAAACTTGGACATAAATCCAACACATTTGGAAGTCACTTATACTTGGCTACATAAAACACAATTTTGTGTAATTTGAATGCTTTGGCCAATATTAATCTGTAACTGCTAATATGAGTTTAAATAATAGGGTTATGCCAAAGTTTCATGGGCCACAAAGTGCTGTTTTACTCTAAATTTCAGTAAATTAAAAGATACCCCTTTTAGAGAGAGCAAATAAGATAAGCGGTAATAGAACTAACCCACCCTATTTTGACCACCCTATTTTGATTCTACCATTTTTCTCAGTCCTTCTCAAATTCCACAGAATTTTTTTATTGAAAACTTTTCTTGCTCAAAGAAAGATGGATTTATCAAATGTGCCTGCTAAGTACAAAGCACATTCAGGCTTTTTGGACTCAGGGGCGGGGGAAGAGTTGGGAAACCTGGATTATTTTTTATTCATTTTCTTCTGCTTCCCCCGACTCTTGTTTTTAAAACATTTTATTTACAATGAATCTTGGAACACTGAAAAAATAAAATAAAAGTAATTGTGGAAAAAATTTTATTTATTTATTTAAGAAAGAGAGAGACCACAAGTGGGGAGAAGGGTCAGAGGGAGGGGAGAAACAGACTCCCCACTGAGCATGGAGCCCGACGCAGAGCTCGATCCCAGATCATGATCAGAGCCCAAGACAGAAGCTTAACTGACTGAGCCACCCAGGCGCCCCATTCCCTCCTGACACTTGAGTAGCCCAAATATAGTCATTGACTTCTTTGGTTTCTCTTTATACAATGGAAATAGTTTTTCACTCGTCTTTGAAGAAGAAGGTGTCCCTAAAGTTTTTTTTTTTTTTAATTTCACAGCTGAAGATATACCATGCATGCAAGAAACAGTCAGTTCAGCTATAATAAGACATATATGTTTCTTGAAAATCGCCATGCTCTGCATATTTGAGAAATAAAAACTATAGGGCTCATGGGAAAATGAGGTTGGTACACAACATTTAAAAAGTTTGCCAGAAATACATATGAAATGATAGGAACCTGATAAACACAGCATCATAACTTTATGCATGTGAAATGGTTAAGAACATAAATACCACAGTAAATACGCACTTGTACCTTGAAAAAGACCTTAGGTTTGCTCACGGATATGTGCACCCACGTTCCTGCCAGCTCACTGGGCGGGCTCCCATGCGCACCACCCTGCATGCCAGAGGAACAAGAAAGATGGCAAAAGAGTGAAGGGAAGGAGAAAAAGAACATAGAACAGACAGGATGAATACAAAACAAACTGAGGAGAAAGGGGAAGAAATGAAAGAGAAGGGAAGGCACACAAAGTCATGCAGCTAGGATGGCCATGGGAAGGGAGCAGCTCAGGAGTGATCATGAAGCAGTAGAAGGAGTGTTATCTGAAATCGGACAGAAAGTTCTAACACGGAATATGCATGAATGTGGTTCATTGTCCTCCTGAAGCGTGTGCATGTGTGTGTTTTGGGTATTTTTACTTGGGCTCAGTTCAGCTGAGAGTACTCTCAGGTCAAAATCGTGCATAAGCAAATGTCGAATCCAGATTCTGTTCAAATCGTTCCCTCTTATATCAAACACATTGGAATCGATTTGTGTTTTCAAAACAACTGTGATAGCAGAACTGTTTTTTCCACTATAAATTATTTTTTTTAAGATTTTATTTATTTATTTGACAGAGAGAGAAAGATCACAAGCAGGCAGAGAGGCAGGCAGAGAGAGAGGGGGAAGCAGGCTCTCCGCCGAGCAGAGAGCCCGATGCGGGGCTCGATCCCAGGACCCTGAGATCATGACCCGAGCCGAAGGCAGAGGCTTAACCCACTGAGCCACCCAGGTGCCCCCACCATAAATTATACTGGGTGTTTTTTGTGTATGTTTGTTTTTGCTTTTTATGTATTACTAATCTAATCTACAACAAATCGTTAAGCAAAAAAAAAAAAAAAAAGTGAACTTCACTACAATGGAAACTTATTTTAGCAGTTAAATACAGTTTTAAAAGCCAGTACATGTAAAGGCAAGAAGCTGTATTTTGAGTAGTGGATAAAAACAGGCCTGTGGAGGCAGGCTGACTTGGGCTCAAATCCAGGCTCAACCTTATACTTGCTGTATGATCTTCCACAAGTTCATAACCTCTTTGAGCCTTATTTTTTCAGTAAAAAGGCTTTAATTGCATATACCTCCTGGGATGGTTATTAAAATTAAAGGCATTATACGCAACTAGTGAATCATTGACCATAACATCAAAAACTAATGATGTATTATATGTTGGCTAATTGAATTTAAATTAAAAAAATTAAATGTGTTGGGGCGCCTGGGTGGCTCAGTGGGTTAAAGTCTCTGCCTTTGGCTCAGGTCATGATCTCAGGGTCCTGGGATCAAGCCCTGCATTGGGCTCTCTGCTCAGCAGGGAGCCTGATTCCCCCTCTCTCTCTGCCTGCCTGTCTGCCTACTTGTGTTCTCTCTCTCTCTCTGTCAAATAAATAAATAAAATCTTTTTTAAAAAATTAAATGTGTTAAAGCACACAAAATTTCTAGCATAGTATCTGGCCTGTAATACACATTTAGTAAATGCTACTCTCCCTTCGTCTCCCTTTTCCTACGTGAATATGCTCCTTTGCAATAGGAACTTCTTTGGCTAAATCCTCCCTGCCATCCCCAAAGGGAATGCTATAAACTTTTTTTTCCCTTTCTTTTATTTACAGGTTCAAGAATACAGAGAGGCTCTTGAAGCAGTCCTCATCAAGGGCAAAAACGGAGTCCCACTTTTGCCAGAGCTCTACAGTGTTCCTCCAGACAGGGTGAGTTGGACAGTGACTTCATAACATGGAGGTGGGAGAAGGAGGGCCATAGCTCAATGGGACTGCCTCATTTGGGTCAAATAATTTCTAATTTTCTGACTTTAATGTTCTCAAAGTGAGTCTTTCGGTGTAAGATGATGAAAATATGATTTTAGGTCTTTGAAAATAAAATTTTAAGGCAGTCTCAGGTATGGTGCCATTGCATAGTGAGACAAGGGCAAGACCAGATGTGACAATGGTAGTTTCATGGGTGTATTACTTATCCTCAAACTCATCAAGATGCATACATTAAATATATAGGGCCTTTTTATATGTCAACCATACCTCAATTTTCAAAAATTAATTGTTCAGAGATTGATTTTTTAAAAACAAACCTTAAGGTTGAGAGTGATATGGAGCTCAGTAGGCAGAACTAGAGCGAAGTTCTGTGTGAACTCAGGATTTGATATTCTCTGCTTTGAGGCCGGTAATCTGAGATTGTTTGAGTAGATCAGGCAATGCCGGTTGGGAGCACCATTGTTCATCTTCTCCATTACGAAGGAGCATTAGCCATGGGAGAGTTGCCGTCTTCCATTCTGGTGGAGATGGATGGAATAAGCTACTAGCAGCATCAGCAGCATCACCTGAGACCTTGTTAGAAATGAAGATCTCAGGCCTTTCTCCACACCTACTCAGTCAGAATCTGCCTTTGGACAAGATCCTCAGGTGATTTGTATGTATACACATTTAGAGGAGCCCTTCCCTAGACTGGAGTCAGGGCTTGACTTTTCAGTGCATTGCATTTGTAACGGTTCTATAGGGTATGAGTCACAATCCAGATTCAGCCTTTTTGTTGTCTAGTATCTTTAACCTTCCATCACCTTTTGTGTGGCTTCTTTATCTTTTCTTTTAGGTTGATGAAGAATATCAAAATCCTCACACTGTGGACCGAGTCCCCATGGGCAAGTTGCCTCATATGTGGGGTCAGTCTCTGTACATCTTAGGAAGCTTGATGGCAGAGGTAAGGGGAAACTTCAAGGCGCTTCCACTTTTTTCCTCCTTTAGTCGTAGTAATCAGATTTATGAGTAGCTCATTAAATCTGGATCTTTCTTCTGTCTTTTATATTCTACTGTAATTATATATTTTCCTCCAGGTCAGGTCCTTAGAGCGGAAGCATGACCAACCCTTGACTAAAATCATTTCCCCCTGGCAACCATGTCTCTCATACTTCCCAGGGCTTCCTACCTTGGCACTGTACTTGGAGCTGCTCTCCAATCAGGGACTAGATCTTGCCCTTTCAAAACAGCCCCCCCCACCAGTGCTTTGCCTGGTGACTGATGCATTCACCTATGCTTAGATGGTAATGATGACTGATAATGGATTTAAGTACTAACTTTTTCAAGCAGCATAATGTTTCATTATTTAATTGAATAAACTGATAAGAATTTTAGGTACCATGAAAAGTCATTGGGAACATCATAATTTTAAAAAATTTATTGTTTGTGTACTTTTTGCTATGGGACTTTTTAAATGTTTTTTATGTTAAATTCAGTTGAAACGCTCCTTTTTTTAAGAAAAAGATTTATTTATTTATTTACTTGAGAGAGAGAGCACACGTGTGCAAGCAGGGGGTGGGGCAGAGGGAGAGGTAGAGAAATCCTCAAGCAGATTCCCCCACTGAGTGTGGAGCCCCACACAGGGTTCGATCCCAGGACCCCAAGATCATGACCTGAGCCGAAATCAAGAGTCAGATGCTCAATGACTGAGCCACCCAGGTGCCCCTTGGTTGAAACAGCTCTTAATGAAGCACTTGGGAATTTCATACTTAATGTCCAGCTTATTTTTGAATTGTGAGCTATAGTAAGGGTTCTCGTTCTCAAAGTTTTCCAGATTTACTGACAAATCTATTTCCCCATTGTAGGTTATTATGGTAACCTATAAGTGAGGCTCCTAGAAGATCCAAGGTGGGACTTAGCTATCCTTTCTGAGCCAGACTCTTTGACCTGTTTATGTATGACTGTTTATTTTCTGCAGCTGTTTTTGTTCACTCTGTTTTGGGTTTTTTCTCAGTTTTATTGAGATATAATTGACATACATCAATGTGAATTTCAGGTGTACAGCATAAAGGTTTGATTATCTTTAGTTGATATTATGAATAATGTAGCAATAATGAGGAGAAAGGTCTGTTTAAATAATCCTGACCTGATGACTTTCTCATTAAATTAAATGTGTGAAAAAGGAGGAGGTGAATGGTGTTTTTAAGGGTAAAATGGATGAATTCATCTCATTTCATCAAGGACAGAAACTCAGGTCAAAAGATACCTGCTGGGGCACTGGGTGGCTCAGTCAGTTGAGCATCTGACTCTTGGTTTCGGCTCAGGTTGTAATCTCAGTGTCCTGGGATTGAGCCCCACATTGGACTCTGTGCTCAGCCCAGTGTCTACTGGAGATTCTCTCTCTCTCCCTCTGCTCTTTCCCCTGCTCTAGAAATTAATTCCGGAAGAAATTAATTTGGATGTGAAATTCAGGAGTTCAAACATTTTTTATACAGTGAAGTTACTTGTTTCCTTTCCATACCTGCCTCTCACATGTTATAGGGCAGGTTTTTGGCACTGCTACATTGTTTCTCCTCAAACATTAGCTTTTTCTTCGAGAAATAATAACCTGTCTTTTTATGCTTTTTCTTTAGGGATTTTTAGCTCCTGGAGAAATTGATCCCCTGAATCGAAGGTTTTCTACAGTACCAAAGCCAGATGTTGTGGTTCAAGGTATGGATTTTTATTCCCAGAAGCAGAAACTTTATATTAACAATCTGTTTTGGATCAGTAAATGATGGCTTTATTGTTTATCATGGGTTTTGTTAGGCTTCAAAAAGTATACAATGAACTCAGTTCTTTTTGGTTTCAAGATTGCTATTAATCATGAACAAATGCTTAATAAATGATGTTGACACTCTTAACCACTTCTTACTTCTAGAAATCCTTTTCAGTTATGATACTGTAGCCTTTAGATTCTCTCTGCTTTCTTTCTGAACATTCCTTCTGTGCTTTTTCTGTTAGTACTCCTTTCTTCTCATGCCCTTTTAATGGTCGTGTGCTTAATCTTACACTGTTGTCTCTCTGTATTTACACTCTATGTTAGTTTGCTAGTGCTGCCTCCTTCATAATATATTTGCTTCCATGGATCCAACTATTCCTTCTTTGGAGAGTACTGGAAACCTTTATTTTTTTGTTCCTTAACAATTAACTTAAATTTTGAGGTATCTACTCCACAAAACACTGGGCTAAGCTCTATAAACATTATAAGAATTCAAGTCCCAATATCTATAAAACATCTTTCTCACTGATACTTCAAGCGCAAAACTGACCTCTTTTGTCTCCATCCCATCCTTTCCCCTCTCCCATGAAAAACAGATCTTTCTACCTTCCTTATCTCTTGTAATGACCTCACTATTATTTTAGTCTCCTAGGATATAAAGTTCCAAGTGATTTTTGACTCTCCAGTGACACAATCCAGTATGGTACTAAGCTCCTATAAAATGTCTCTGGTCACTTGACTTCTGGGTTGGTGCTATATGGGAAATAATCCTGTGTATTTTATTCTTCCCTTCCCATGAGACGCTTTGTTCTCCTTTGAGGCTTATGCCATCTGGCTGTATTGATCTCCTGGTTGCTCTAAGTCATTCATTTAGTTTACAGCCTTCCTCTTCTTCCCCAATTCCCGCCAAAGTGCTAGGTTTCAGCATCATAATAAGTGCTGTCTAACATTTTAGCCTCAAAATTCTTGGATACCCATAACCCTAGTGGCCTTTCCCTCCACCTCTATGTTATCCACTTATTTTAAGGACCAAACTTTAGAACTATTCCACCTCATATATCTTCCTTCCAGAAAATTCCAGTTTATGGTCATAGCTATATATTATTTCAGTTTTCTTTTCCTGCCTATGGCAGTGTCTCTATTGTCTCTGAGTCTGCTCTTCCCCTTTTGTTGATCATTTAAATATCTTAATCACCCATGCACCATAATTCTACTACACCCACCAGAAAAACCTTAGCCCCATATCAATCTTACAGTCTGCATTTTCTTTTTCTACTAAGTTTTTTGTTTTAATTCCAGTATAGTTAACATACAATGTTATATTAGAATCAGATGTACAATATAGTGATTCAACCATTCTGTATATTACTCAGTGCTCATCATGATAAGCGTACTCTTTAATCTCCATCACCTATTTCTACCATCCCCCTCAACCAACCTCCCCTCTGGTAACTGTCAGTTTATTCTCTATAATTAAGAGTCACTTTCTTGGTTTGTCTCTCCCTCTCTTTTTTTTCCTTTGCTTCTTGTTTTATTTCTTAAATCCCTCGTATTAGTAAAATCATATGATATTTCATATATATATTATACATTATATATATTAACATTATATATATATTATACATGGTATATATATATGTGTGTGTGTGTGTGTGTGTGTGTATATATATATATATATATATATATATATATACACCACCTCTTCTTTATCTATTCATCTATCGATATACATTTGGGCTGCTTCCATAATGTTGCTATTGTAGATAATACTGCCGTAACATAAGGGTGCATATATCCCTTCGAATTAGTATCTTTATATTCTTTGGTTAAATACCCAGCAGAGTGCTTAAAGGATCATAGGGTAGTTCTATTTTTAACTTTTTAAGGAAACTCCATACTGTTTTCCACAGTAGCTATAGCACTTTGCATTCCCACCAACAGTGCAAGACTGTTCCTTTTTCCTCCACATCTCAACAACACTTGTTATTTCTTATGTTTTTGATTTTAGCCATTCTGACAGGTGTGAGGTGTTTATCTCATTGTAGGTTTGCTTTGTATTTCCCTGATGATGAATGATGTTGAGCATCTTTTCATGTGTCTGGTGGCCATCTGGATATCTTCTTTGGAGAAATATCTGTTTATGTCTTCTGACCATTTTTTAATTGGATTATGTGTTTTTTGGGTGTTGACTTATATCAACACCCAAATATATTTTTATACAAACCCTTTATCAGATATGTCATTTGCAAATATCCTCTCCCATTCAGTAGCTTGTCTTTTAGCTTTGTTGATTGTTTCCTTTGCTGTGCAGAAGCTTCTTATTTTGATGTAGTTACAATAGTTTATTTTTGTTTTTGTTGACCTTGCCCCTACAGACATATCTAAAGAGAAGTTGCTCTGGCCTAAGTCAAAGAGGTTGCTGCCTGTGTGCTCCTCTAGGATTTTGATGGTTTCCTGTCTCACATTTAGGTCTTTAATCCATTTTGAGTTTATTTTTTTGTATGGCATAAGGAATTGATCCAGTTCCATACTTTTGCATGTAGCCGTCCAGCTTTCCCAGTACCATTTATTAAAGAGACTGTCTTTTTCCCATTAGATACTCTTTCCTCCTTTGTTGAAGATTAATTGAGTTTATTTCTGAGTTTTCTATTCTGTTCTATTGATCTATGTGTCTGTTTTTATGCTAGTACCATACTGTTTTGATTACAACAGCTTTGTGATATAATTTGGAGTCTGGAATTGTGATACTTCCCATTTTGTTTTTCTTTTTTGAGGTTGACTTGCCTATCTGGGGTCTTTTGTGGTTCCATACAACTTTTAGGGTTGTTTGTTCTAGTTCTGTGAAAAATGCTGTAGGTATTTTGATAGGGGTAGCATTAAATCTCTAGATTGTTTTGGATAGTATAGATATTTTAACAATATTTGTTCTTCTAAACCATGAGCGTGGAATGTCTTTCCATTTCTTTGCATCGTCTTGAGTTTCTTTCATCAGTGTTTTAGGTTTTCAGAGTATAAGTCTTTTACCTTCTTGGTTAAGTTTAGTCATAGATATTTTATTGTTCTTGGTGAAATTGTAAAAGGGACTCTTTTCTTAATTTCATTTTCTGTAGCTTCATTGTTAGTGTAGAGGGATGCAGCAGATTTTTGTACATTGGTTTTGTGTCCAGCAACTTGTCTGAATTCATTTATCAGTTCTAGTAGTGTTTTGGTGGAGTCTTTAGGGTTTTCTATATAGAGTATCATGTCATCTGCAAATACTGAAAATTTACTGAAAATTTTATTTCTTCCTTACCAATTTGGATACCTTTTATTTCTTTTTGTTGTCTGATTGCTATAGCTAGGACTTCTAGTGTTATGTTGAATAAAAGTGGTAAGGGTGGACATCCTTGTCTTGTTATTGACCTTAGGGGAAAAGCTCTCAGTTCATCCCCATTAAGGATGATGTTACCTATGGGTTTTTCATAAATGGCCTTTATTATGTTAAGGTATGTTACTTCTAAACCTATTTGGTTGAGGGTTTTTATCATAAATGGATGTCGTACTCTGTCAAATGCTTTTTTTTTTTTTTGCATTTATTGAAATGATCATATGGTTCTTATCCTTTCTCCTACTGATGTGATGTATCACATTGATCGATTTGCAAATATTGAACCATGCTTCATCCCAGGAATAAATCCCAATTTATCATGGTAAATGGGTTTTTTTTAATGTATTGTTGGATTCATTTGCTAGTATTCTGTTGAGGATTTTTGCATGTATATTTATGAGAGATATTGGCCTCTAGTTCTCTTTTTTTGTGGTGTCCTTGTCTGGTTTGGGTATTATGGTGATACTAGCCTCACAGAATGAATTTGGAAGTTTTCTTCTTCTTCTGACTTTCGGAATAGTTTGAGAAGAATAGGTATTAACTCTTCCTTAAATGTTTGGTAGAATTCGCTTGTGAAGCCCTCTGGTCCTGGACTTTTTATTTGTTGGGGTTTATTTGGTTACTGATCAGTTTTGTTGCTGGTAGTTGGTCTGTTCAAATTTACTATTTCTTCCTCCTTCAGTTTTGGTAGGTTATATACTCCTAGGAATTTATCCATTTCTTCTAACTTGTCCAGTTTGTTGTCGTATAGTTTTTCATAATGTTTCCTTACAATCCTTCATATTTCTGTGGTGTCGATTGTTATTTCTCTTCTTTCATTTCTGCTTTTCTTTACTTGCGTCTTCTCTCTTCTTTTCTTGATAAGTCTGGTTAGAGGTCTATCAATTTTGTTGTTCTTTTCAAAGGACCAGTTCCTGCTTTCATTCATCTTTTTTTCAGCTTGTGTATCATTTTCTTCTACTCTAATCTTCATTATTTCCTTCTGTCTGCTGGTTTGGGGTTTTGTTTGTTCTTCTTTTTCTAGCTCCTGTAAGTGTAAGTTTAGGTTGTTTATTTGAGATTTTTCTTGCTTCTTGAGGTAGGCTTGTAGTGTTGTCAACATCCCTCTTAGAACCACTTTTGCTGCATCCCAAACATTTTGGACCATTGTGTTTTCATTTTCATTTGTTTCCATGGAATTTTTTATTTCTTCTTTGATTTCCTGGTTGAACTATTCATTATTTAGTAGTATGTTATTTAACCTCCAAGTGATTATGCTCTTTCTAGATTTTTTCTTGTGGTTGATTTATAGTTTCATAGTGTTGTGGTCAGAAAAGGTGCTTGGTATAACTTCAACCTTTTTAAATTTGTTGAGACTTGTTTTGTGGCCTAACGTGATCTCTTCTGGAGGATGTTCCATGTGAACTTGAAAAGAATGTGTATTCTCATGTTTTAGGATGGAGTGTTCTGAAAATATCTGTTAAATCCATATGGTCCAGTGTGTCATTTACAACGAGTTTCCTTGTTGATTTTCTGTTTGGATGAACTGTCCATTGAAGTAAGTGGGGTGGTAAAGTCCCCTACTATTATTGTATTCCCATCAATTAGTTCCTTTGTGTTTGCTATTAATAGTTTTATGTATTTGGGTGCTCTAATGTTTGGTGTATAAATATTTATACTTGTTATATCCTCTTTTGGATTGTCCCCTTTATTATTAAATAGTGTCCTTCTTTGTTGCTTGTTACAACCTTTGTTTTAAAGTCTAGTTTGTCTGATATATTGTTATCCCAGCTTCCTTTTGACTTCTATTTGCATGATAAATGTTTCCCTATCCCTTCACTTTTTTTTTCCCAAATACTTTTATTTTATTTTTTGTGTTACAAGATTCATTGTTCATGTACCACACCCAGTATCCCTTCACTTTTAATCTGCAGGTGTCTTTAGGTCTCAAAGGAGTCTCTTGTAGGCAGCTTATAGATGGGTCTTGTTTTTTTATCCATCCTGTCACCCTATGTCTTTTAAAGTAATTAGTTAGATATGTATTTATTGCCATTTTGTTACTTGTTCTGTGATTGTTTTTGTAGTTTTTCTCTGATCCTTTCTTCTCTTGAATTCTTTCATGGTTTGTTGCCCTTCTTTAGTGATATACTTAGATTCCTTTCTCTTTATTCTTTGCATATCTATTAGCGGTTTTGGATTTGTGATTATCATTAGGTTTGTATATAACATCTTCTGCATATAGCAGTCTATATTAAGTTGATGGTTGTTTACATTTAAACCCATTCTTTATTCATGTACCCCCACATTTTAGGTATATGGTATCATATTTTACATCCTTTTATTTTATGAATCCCTTGACTGATATTTACAGAAATACTTATTTTTACTGCTTTTGTGTTTTTTACTTTTGATCTTCTCACTTATGGTCTTTCCTTTCCACTCCTTCCTTGTAGGGCTGGTTTAGTGGTCATGAACTCCTTTAGTTTTTGTTTGTCTGAGAAATGCTTTATCTCTCCTATTCTGAATGATAGCCTTGTTAGATAGAGTAATCTTTGCTGAAGATTTTTGCCTTTCAGCATTTTGAATATATCATGCCATTCTCCTCTGGGATACAAAGTTTCTGCTGAAAAATCTGATAGCCTTATGGGGTTTCCCTTGTATGTAAATGTCGTCTCGCTGCTTTTAAAATCCTTTTTTAATACTACTTTTTGCTATTTTAATTGGTATGTGTCTCAGTGTGGACTTCCTACGGTTGATTTTTTGTGGGGATCTCTGTGCCTCCTGGATGTGGATGTTTCCTTCTCCAGATTAGGGAAGTTTTCATCTATTATTTCTTCAAACAAATTTTATACCTCCTTTTCTCTCTTTTCTTCTTCTGGGATCCCTATAATGTGAATGTTATTACCTTGGTGGCCATCATTGAGTTCCCTAAGACTATTCGCAGTTTGTATACTTTTTTTTCCCCCTCTCATTTGCTCAACTTAGTTACTTTCCATTACTCTGTCTCCAGGTCGTTAATTCATTCTTTTACTTCCTCTAGCCTGCTATTTATTACATCAAATGTATTTTTAATTTCCATTATTGTTTGCTTCACCTCTAATTGGTTCATTTTTATCTCTTTGTTAAAGGTCTCCCTGATGTCCTCTACTCTTTTCTCAAGGTCAATGAGTATCTTTATGATCATTACTTTAAATTCTCTATCAGGCATACTACTTATATCTGTTTCACTTAGCTCTCTTGCTATGGGTTAGTCCCTTTCTTTCTTTTGTGACATATTCCTCGGTTTCCTCATTTTGTCTACTCTCTGTGTCTGTTTCTGTGTTAGGAAAGTCAGCTACTTCTGTTGTTCTTAATGATATTAGCCTTATGAAGAAGAGGTCCTGTAGTGCCCTGCAATGCAGTATCCCATTCCCAAGGACCTGGTGCTTCAGGGAATATCTCCTATGTGTGCTTTGTATGCCCTGCTATTGAGTCCTGGCCTCTTTTTCCTTCAGTCCAGCTGTTTGCAGAGGCTCTCTTTGCCTGTCGTGGGCAGTGTTTGCTCCTCAGCTGGGTGGGGCATGTTTTAACAAGGTGTGCACCTGTCAGCTTGCAAAATGAGACCTGCCACCACCACTGGAACGTCAGCCTCACAGAACATGTGGATTGGGAGATAAGGTGTAAGTGGGGTTTGTACCTGTATTCTGGGGGAGAGGACTTGCAGCACCATGACTGAGGCAAGCATGACTGGAAAGGACGGATCTGCCCCAGCACAGGAGTGACAGGGTTTGGTGTAAGCAAGTTAGGTAGCAAGTTTCAGCCCTATGCTGGTTCCTGGGCATGTGGTCATGTGTTTATGCTGAGGGGTGGAGAAGGGAAATGGGGCCTGCCAGCTCCTTTATTCCTAGAGGGGTCTCCCTGTGATCCCTGCCTCTTCAGGACGTGCTCTGAGATGAGTAAATAACTCTCCCTCCCATCTGCCCCCAGCATTTTCAAACTGCTGCTTCCATGCTATATCTCTGCTGCCTCTTTGTCCTGTAGTCTCTTAAAGGGCAGGGACTCCACTTCCTAATGCTCTCTGGGTTCTCCCAGAACCAACCTTGCTGATTTTTAAAATTACAGGCTTTAAGTCCTGCCGGTTGTAATAATTCACAAAATTCGGCCCCTCTCACTTTCAAAGCCAAACGTTATGGAGATTCGTCTTCCCTGTTCAGGCTCCCCAGTGTAATAGTCTGTGTTTTGCTCTTCTCTGTGCCACTAGCTTCCTCCCCTGCAGATGGCCATGGTCCATTTTGCAGTGAAGAAAGTAGGACTTTCTTTAGTGTGGCCTTTTCTCTACCTTTAGTTGTGGAGTCTATTCTGCCAGTCTTCAGATCGTTTCCTGGGTTGTTTACACTGATGTGAGTGTTATCTAGTTGTATCTATGGGATGAGGCAAGCTGAGGTTCCTCCTACTCTGTCATCTTCCCAGCCTCTTCCAGTCTGCATTTTCTGATCCTGTACCTGGCCTGCTAAAACTGCTAGAAAAAAATCACACAAATGAGCAGATGGTAACACTGTAATTCTTCAGTCTCAAACTCAACTAGACTCACAGTGCCTCCTGCTGCTCCTTGTTCTTACTGTTACTCAGCATTTTCATTTTTTTCAACCAGTATTCCAAACCTGTTTTCAGCCCCATCCTTTACTTTCATCCTCTTTCTTGGCCTGCTACCAAGGTTAGATATCTTTAGCTAGATAATCTTAATATTCTGATTGTTGTCAGTTTCCCAGTGCCCCACCACAGTCTTGCTTATATTTTCACTCATCCTTGTCTCCTTTTCTCTGGTCTTAGAAAAGGTGTTTCTTCTCTTCGAGGCCAACTCCTCCTTCTAATGCTTGATTCTATGCTCTTCCCCAGCCTTCCTAGAAACCTACTCTTTCCTGTTTCTTCAAACTCTTCCTCTCTGTTGGTTCTGGTTTTTAGTTTATTTACATATTCATCTCCCTCTAGTTATCCTGTCTTTCCTTTCTCACCTGAATTTCCGCTTCTTTATATTCCATACATTCTACAATCCTTTCCAGTCCTGCTTATTATTCCTCTGAAAATGCTTTTGCTTAAGTTATTGAAAAATTCAGTAGGTATCTTTCAACCTACATCTTAGTAGATCTTTCTGTTTCATTTATTGTTTATCTTTCCGGAAACTCTTAACTCCTATGTCTTCTGTGATACCATCCTTTGGTTCTCCTTCAACCTAAATTTTGCAATTTTCTGTCTCAATCTGGGCTTCCTATTCTCTTTGCCCCTTAACCGTTGGTATTCCTGGGAGTTCTGTCCACTGACCTTCTGACTTAGACTATTTGTTCTTGTCTCTCAGCCTCCTTCTATTCCAAATCTTCTCCCTTTTCTTATCTTCTCAGTTCTTCGCTCTCAGAAGATGACTTCACCTCCTATACCATAAAGAAAATATAAGCCTTACAACAAAAACTCCTCATTTCCACCCCAGGCTTTTCTTCATCTGTCCATTCCTTATATGTTGAACTTCCTCAAGGTTATATTCTGGGTTCTATTTTCTTTTTCTCTATGTATTCTCCTTGACCCATCTCATCTCTATATGCTAATGACTTCTGAATCTATATCACTGTTCTTTAAGACAGCCCCACTGGGATGTTTCATATGCACTTGAAACTCAACATGTCTAAAATTACTCCAGCTGCACCCTCCTACTATTTTATCACCGATGCCTGCTTTTCTCTCTATGTGCCTTTGTCATTAAAGGCGCAGCATTCTCTTAGTTACACATCTAAATACCTGTAGAATCGTTCTCAATATCTCCCCCTCTCTCACCTCCTATATTCAATCAGTTAACAAATCCTGATTTCTTTACCTTCTAATTGACTCTGAAATCCATTAGTCCTCTCCAGTACCAATGTCATCCTAATCTAGGTAAACAGCATCTCTTACTTGCCTTAGTGCAATAAATTTTTAAGTGGTATCCCTGTCTTCAGTCTAGGCCCACAACAGTCTATCAGTTCATTCTTTAATCATCAAACATGAATATGGTCTTTTTTAAGGTACAGTTATGGACATATTAATCCCCTGATTACAACTCTACAAGGGTTTCCATTGCCAACCTCTTTCACATGGCTTATAAGGCCCTTTATGATCTGGTGCCTGACCCTGTCTCCATTGTCATTTTTTTACAATGGCCCCTTCGCACACCATGCTCGTGCCTGTAAAGAACATTTTATAATTCCTAGATCTGCCTTGTTCCATGTTGCCCTTGAGCCTTTGTCTATGCTGTTTCTTCTCTCTGGAACAACTCCCTTACTTTTACCTTCACCTCTGCCAGATTAATTTCTATTCAGCCTTCTAGCAAAACTCAGGATCAGTGTCATTTTCTCCAGGGATCATGTCTATCTCTATCTCTGTACTCCTAGCATTTGGCAATGCTTAGCACATAGGTGAAATTTCCTAAATGTTTTGTAAAACATAAAGTTTAAAAAAAAAAAAAGCTCAGGTGTTGGGGTTTAAAGTGTTCCTAGCAACCCAAAGTGTTGTTCGTTTGTCTCTCTTTCAGTGCATTGCCCTCTGCAGAGCCCTGAAGCTCAGTAGAATGCAGTTTGGAAATCATCATCCAAATATAAATTACAAAATTCTTAAAGTTATATATGTGCCCTCCATAAAGATCTAGCCTCTGCCTGCCTTTCCAGATTCTTTTTTTTTTTTTTTTCAAACCACTGTGCAAAATATTTTATGCAACAGCAATATTGAATTAATGTAGTTCTCCCCACCCCCACACACATTTCTTTTTCATTTCCATGTTTTATGATTATCGTGTACCTTATACCTAAAATGGATTTCCCCATCCCTATTCCCTTCTTTCTCCTGGCTAACATTCATTCTTTCAAACTCAGCTTAGACATCATCTCTTTCAGAAAGCCTTTTCTGAAACCACTCTCCTCCTGTCCCAGACTTGATAGATGTCGCTCTTCGGGGCTTACAGTGTTTTGTGCATCTTAGTTACCTAACGGCTTATTTTATAATCAGCTTATGTGTGTGTCACATCCATCACACTGTAAGCTCTTAAAGAGAGAGACTAACTTATCCATCTCTTTATCCCTAGTGCCTAGAATAGTACTTTGTCCATTAGGTGCTTAGTAAATGTTTGTTAATGAATGAGTGGATAACCACGTGTGTTTTCCTGGACTTTCCTTAGCCCACTATAATTCTTCTTTTGTATATTTTCCCTGGAGAATCTTTGTCATTTTCATGTTTCTAGTTATAAATAATCGAGATTGTGTTATGTCCAGGGGGCCCTGTGATCTCCATAAGCTGCATATCCTGACTCAGACCAACCGCAACACAATACCATGAGGCTCCCAAGGTAGAAACACACACACATACACACACACACAAACACACACACACACAAAGATACACAAAAGATAATGGCAAAGAAAAAGAAAGTGCACTCTGTTAACAAACTCTCAACATAGAAAATACTAGTAAACTTGAATGAACCAAATGGTACCTTCATTTTTGCATAAACCCAATTCAACACATCCGCTAGCACTGGAGAAACAGAAATAGGGCACATATTTGCCCTCAGTCCTTAGTGTCAAGCCAACTGAGGCCCCACTCAGATTATTAGCCCCCAGCCAGGTATCTGTCCTCTGGAGGGAAAGTAAACAGAAGAGTCAGGGAGCTGGTATGGCCTCCCCCCTTGTGACTGTGATAAGCACTTCAGAGACATGAATATAACAGGAATAAAAGGGAGCTGTCCAGGCTTGGCAGGCTCAGAGTCTAGAGCCTACCCCTCTAACCCCAAAACAACCATATACAGTTTTAACTATGGCACCTCAATTCTTTATTCCCAGTTTACCTTGTCTTCTACCATTCTCTGGCTATAGAATAATTCTTATTATTTGAGTGTTCTTTATTACCCTCCAAATCCTGTCTGGTCTTAAGGATATGAAAGAGCCTTGGAGAATCAACTTTTACCAAAGCTGTAACACACCTCATGTTGGATTTTTTTCTCTATTTAAAAATGGAACCTCAGGTATAAAGAGTATAGCATTCTCTAGGAGCACCTTGTACTTAGCCAAAAAAGCAGAATCTAGTACTCTAGGCATGAGGTCCTTTTTCCTTTTCCATTTAGATAATAGTGTTATGTACCTAGCGTGATACTTGTTTCATCAAAGTTCCTCAGTAATTGTTAATTTTCTCCCATTGTCGTTCTCTTCCCTTCAAAAGAAATTATGTGGCTTGAGAGATTTTTAGGTTCCTATTGAAATAAAAGTTTCTGTTGACCTCCTCTTCTTTCCTTCTTATAGTTTCCATTCTAGCCGAGACAGAAGAAATCAAGGCCATTTTGAAGGACAAGGGAATCCATGTGGAGACCATTGCTGAGGTATACCCTATCAGAGTACAGCCAGCCCGTATTCTCAGCCACATTTATTCCAGCCTAGGTAAGGAGATCGGCCTTAATAATCAGTCATTATAATAATCAAAGCATTATTCGGTACAGGTTGGTTTTTTTTCTTTCTTTCTTTCTTTTTTTTTTTTTTTTATCTTGTACTGCTTTATTAAACTGGATCTGAGAAGGAATTCAGAGTCTCTGGAACCTAAGTGTCTAACCCAGTATATCCTGAGCAAGCTTGATACTTTTGGATGTGTTTATGAATCCAGTACATAGGATGTGACTGTTAGCAAACAATATTGTATCTTCATTCCAAGTGCATACTTAACTAACATGTTCTCCCCTCTCTTGAGGCCTATATTTCCATTTTGAATACATGTTAATTTTATGTAAAGTAATAGCCAAGGAACTTTTTTTTAGGTCTTTTATACTGTGTCATGTAATGAATTGGTTGACAATATTAGAAAATCCCACTTAATCTAATACTTATTTTAATTATTACTCAATTTTTATTTAATTTATTAAACTTAATGATAGACACATTAAGCAGATTACTACAAATTACAAATTTATACAGTTTATTACAAATTTGACATTAAACAAATCACTGCACTATTAACTAAAAAAAAGGCTCTGCAAATTTCCAAACTACCCTTGTGGAAGACTGATTAATGGCCCCCAAAGGCATATAGGTCCTAATTCCTGGAACCTGTGAATATTACCTTATATAGCAAAAGAGACTTTGCAGGTATGATTAATTTAAGGAGCTCAAGATGAGGAGGATTATCCTGGATTTTCCGGGTAGACCTTAAATGTAATCACAAGTATCCTTATAAAAGGAAGGCAGAGGAAATTCGGAATATAGAAGGTAGTACATGTGACAATAGAAACAAGAGATTGGAGTGATGTAGCTATGAGCCAAAGATTTCCAAGGAATGCCCAGCCTCTAGAAGTTAGAATTGGCAAGGAACAGATTCTCTCCTGGAGATTCCAGAAGAAACCAGCCCTGTTGATACCTTGATTTTGTTTTTAGTCCTGAAAGACTCATTTTGGGCTTCTGACCTCCAGAAATGTAAGAAAATAAATATGTGTTGTTTTAAGCCACTTAGTTTGTGGTACTTTGTTAACAGCAGGAATAGGAAGGTAATACAGATTTTGGTACTAGGAAGTGGGGTGATACTGTTGAATATATCTAAAAAATGTGGAAGTGGCTTTGGACTCAGGTAATGGATGGAGGCTGGGAGAATTTTGAGTCGCATGATAGAAAAAGTCTATATTGCTTTAAACAAACTGTTGGTAGAAATAAGGATGCTAAAGGCATGGCCAGTGAGGGCTCAGAAAGAAATTAGCAACATGTTATTGCAGACTTGAGGAAAAGGATCCTTGTTGTATAGTGACAGAAGGATTGTTAGTTGAACTGTGTCCTATATTATGTGGAAAACACAACTATAAATTATTAACTTGGATATTTAGCTGAGGAGATTTTCAAGCAAAGTGTTGAAATCATGGCCTGGCTTTTCCTCGATGCTTATAGTAAAATGCAAGAAGAAAAAGATAATTAAGGGAAGAATATTAAGCAAAAAGGAACCAGGACTTGATGAAATCTTAAATTGGAAAAGATGATAAAATTAGTAGGAGATTTGCTATCAGGAAAGCATGCTCTGGAAAAAAGGTCAAGGATATAGCTGGACAACCTTCTTCTAGTGCTTCAGAAAGATCAAAAGAGCAGTGTATTCATTCACACAGTGGGCTGTTTGAAGAGATAAGGCTGTGACTCGTGGACTCCCTCAACCATATTAGCAGAATCTAGGAATAGAAATATGATTATCCAGGACGGATCTTGGAGAGGACCCTCTTGTCTAATGGCATGAACCCCAATGACATATATGCAATACCCACAAAGTTTTTGAGAATGTAATATATGCAGAAACACTGCCAAATTGGACTGAAATGGACACAGAGAGGACAAGATTAAAGGATATCAGACTCCCAAAGTTCTATAGCCAGGAAGCAGGCTGATGAAACTGCTAAGCTATGAACAAGTGCTATTCTTCAAGAAAAAGGAAGGATGACTTCAAGGGAGGTACCTTGCGCCCAGAGGGCAGTACCTCAAACCACAGAGGATTACTACCATGCCTTGAAACCTAATGGAGTTTGCCCAGCTGGATTTTAAAACTGTTTGGGGCTGCTGACTCCTTCTTCCATTTTCTCCCTTTTGGAATGAGAAAGTCTATAATTTGTATTCTACTCCTGTATTTTTAGAGAAGATAACTTATTTTCTAGTTTCAAAGGTCCACAGATGGAGAGGAATTTTGCCTCAGGACATATCATACCCGAATCCTCACCCATACCTGATTTAGCTGATGAGATTTGGGACTTTATAAATAATGATATTTAGAAGAGATTTTGGACCAGTTGATGCTGTAATGTGTTGAGAGTTTGCAGAATGTTGGGATGGAATGAATGCACTTTGTTAGTGGGAGGGATATGAATCTGTAGGGGCCAAAGGATGAACTATGGAAGGCTAAAAAATGGTCCCCAAAGATATCCAGGCCCTAATCCCCGGAACCTGTGAATGTTAGCATATATATCAAAAGGGAATTTACAAGTGTGATTAAATTAAAGAGATTGAAATGGGAGGGTTAGTCCCAATTATCCAGGTGGGCCCTAAATGTAATCTCAAGTGTCCTATACATGAGAGGGAGCCAAAGGGAGATCTGCCTATAGAAGTAGATGTGAGGACAGAAGCAAGAGATCGAAGTGATAAGGCTACTAGCCTTAAAAAAAAAAAAAAAAAAAAAGGCTACTAGACTTCTCCTCTAGAAGCTGGAATAGGCAAGGAACAGATTATCCCCTCGAGCCTCCAGAAGGAACCAGCCCTGCTGACATTTTGATTTTACCTTATAATATCCATAAGATCTATTTTGGACTTTGACTTTCAGAGCTGTAAGAGTTTAAATGTGTGTTATTTTAAGCCGCTAAGTTTGTAGTAATTTGTTATATCACCAGTTAGAAATTAATACAATCTTAAATCAAGTCACAAAAGGGCAAATTTGTAAATAAAGATCATATCCTGGATAATGGATTGTCACTTACAAACCCGAAGTCTACTTTGTGTGTGTGTGTGTGTGTGTGTGTGTGTGTGTATGTGTGTACTTTCTTTGTATATATGTGATGTGTACTTTTCTTCGCCTCCAAGAATGGTCTGTTAGCAATTACAGCCAAGCCAAATCTTGTCCAGCTCAAAACCAGTCAGTTGCCTTCCCTTTTTACTAACACCTACTTCAGACACTCAGTTTTTACAGCAGTTGTATAAATCTCAATTGAGATGCAATCAACCAAGGAGGAAAGGACCAACAGCCAGGGGTGACTTTTCTCTGTCTCTCCTAAACACTCATATGTTAACAGAGCCTTAACTCCCAGAGCTATTAAGATTACATCTGACTTTAGGAATATACAGATTTCCCCCTTCTTCCATCCTAGCTATAATGTACAAAATTCCTTTTCTTTTTAATTCAAGTGCAAATTTGAAATTTTCTAAAGAAACTTTACTTTAAAAAATGGGAAATTAAAATATAAACACATAGAAATTAACAAGTTTATTGAATATAGATCTCAGCTCCTAGTTAATTTCTGAAATCTAGCCGCAGCTTAGCTCGACTATTAAAAAATAGTGAGCCCCTGGTTCCCCTCACTTAATCAACCCTATCCCAGATAAATTCCAAGTCAAGACTCTGAAACTTCAGAGATCAATTTGAGTTGATTCTTTACAAGAATGGATGGATATTTTAGTCCTTCCCAGAATCTGCTTCCTGTTTTTTATCTTCTTGGCCATTCCCTCTAGTCTCAGACTATAATGTGCTCCTGGTTTCTAGATACCAGTCTACTAAATCTGTTGACATAAGGAAGGTATTTCTCTATCTAGCCCAAATCTTATTCCAGGAACAAGTATTAGTTGATTTTCTAGTCACCTTCTTTGCCCCTCTTAGAAGTCTTTATGGTTTGGAGTTCATGTAAGTCCTCCTGGCGCCTTTGACCTGATCCTCTCTGGCTCTCAGTCAGAAGATGATAAGTTAATTTTACCCTTTGATTCTTCACATTTATTGCTCTAAATTCAGCATAATCTTACGAGGATGTAGGTAATTTCCAAGCGCTGGGCCATCATTCTTGGAATCGACCTGCATCACATTCACATCACATTTTCCAACAAATTGAAGCAAACTCCTTACTGATTGCTTTTTCAAAGCCTACACTTTGTTTAGGGCCTCTTACTAAGTTACTATTTCCTAGTCAAAGGAAATAGTGAATGATGGGTCTTGAGTTTAATGAGTGATTAAAGGGACTCTAGTAACAAGCTGCATTTATTTTCCAAATATGTTCCTTCGTTTACTTCATTCATTTATTCTTTCATAACAGTCTGTTGCTGACTTATGTATGAGGCACTGGGCTAGATGCTGTGGGTGACATAGACATGTAACCAGCTAACTATAGTACAATATTATAAATGCTGTAGTAATGGTGTTATGTACAAAGCACAGGAGAAAGAGGATAGATCTGTCTGGGAAAGTCATAAAAGGTATGATTTGGTAACTTATCAAATGGGTGAATCTTCAAAATTTTATCATAGCAACAATTTCACAATTACAAAAGTGCTTTAAGCATACATCGAGTGACAACTATAATACCACCAAAAAAAAGAAAAAAGAGAGATTTCTTCACCAGGTGTGTTCACATATATATTTTAACTAAATAGGAATGTCTGCCTCACCTCAAACATTGCATTTCATGTATTTCGGTTCCATAATATATTTATAAAAAAATTTTAAAGTATGAGATTAATTGGGGCACCTGGATAGCTCAGTCGGTTAAGCATCCAACTCTTGGTTTCAGCTTAGGTCACGATCTCATGGTTGTGGGATGGAGCCCCATCAGGCTCCCTGCTCACTGGGGAGTCTGCTTCTCTCCTCCCTCTCCTTTTGCCCTCCCCTTGCTCACCTATGCTCGCTCACTTGCTCTCTCTAAAATAAATAAATGAATGAATGAATGAATAAATAAATAAATAAATATTTTAAACAAAAATATGAGATTAATCAAATTTAGGAACATAAGAACTTCATAAATATTCAACTTAAATCTTTATATAATTCTAATTCTTCTCTAATCTGTTAGTGCACATAGATACATTTATAGTTACAGTGTGTGCATATTAATTTGTGTTTTTTTCACTTATTCTTTCATGTGAGTATTTTTACATATTGAAAGAACTATATATTATTCCATTAAGTTAAAGTAATTTTCCCTAATTATTGGGTGCTTGAATTGTTTCCAAAGTTTTCGTTATTCTATGAATGCCTTTGTATAGGCTTTCATATGTATACTTCAGTTTCTTTGGAGTATATTCTTAGAAAAGGGATTCTGGATAAAAGAGTATGGACAACTTTGTAGTTCTTGTTTTATGTTGCCAGATTATTCTTTAGAAATACCAACCAATTTTTAGTGGCATCAGTAAATACAAATTATACCTTTTTATTTTTACCACCCCACCAACATTGAATTTTTATCATTTGTTTTTGTTAGATTAATAGTATTACAACACATCCTATTTTAATTGCCTTTCTTTAATTCCCAGTGAGAGTATGCATTTCTTCACTTTTGCTTTAGTTTTTTTTTTAATTGTGTTTCCTGTGCTTCACATATCTAGCAGGATCTGTACATTTTCATATGTAGTTATCAATTATTTAGGTATACCTTATGGTAAGGTTTTATCAATGAAGTTTGTAATGTATATATTTTCTGTTCTGTAACTTTCTGTAGATAATTATTTTCTTGCCTTTGTGCAAATTTTCGAACATCAAATACATCCATTTTATCAGATATATCTTTCATTTCTTCAAGAATTGTAAATTTATCTCCTAGTTTCATTTGAATGAATGTACTATTCTCATTCTCTTTTATTTTCATAAGTAGTAAGTTATGATTACAAATTGATATGTACATGTTGAATGAAGGGAACTGGAAAGTAGAGAAAGGCACAAAGGAAAAAGATAAAAGTCACCTATAATTCTAACACTCATAGGAAGCCACTATTTTGTTTTGGAGTATTTGCTTCCAATCATTTTTTTTATAAAATAAATACACACTTGTTTTTTAGAAAAATAATGTCAGAAAGAACAGTCTTTGCTATTTGTACTTTGCAACATAGTAATGTATGATGAACCCTATTATCTTTTCTTAAATAACCTTCTACAACACTGTTTTAATATTTGTGTTAGCATGATTTCAATTTTTTAGACATGTGGATGATAAATCATTTTTATAAATTAAGTAGACTTTTTCTATTTATTTTGTAAATTATTTATGTATATTCTTCTACCATTTTTCTACTGGAAAATTGTCAATTTCTTATTGCTTTAGGCAAGATTTTTTATATATTAGGGATGCTAATACTTTGTCTTCCATATGTTATTACAATATTTTGCTATTTTATTATTTGCCTTTTAATTTTGTATTTGATTTTGATATATAAAAGTTTTACATTTTTACATAGTAAAATTGTCTCCTTTTTGGTTTCTTGGCTGTTATGCTTAGAAAGATAGATTCATCCCTATGTCAGATAGATTTTCACTATATTTTCTTAGTTCTTTATAGTTACAATTTTACATTTAGCTCTTAGTCTAGAATTTTAATTTTAGTTTATCTTATGATGTAAGAATCATAACTTGTTTGCCAAATACTTAGCCAGTCTTTGCAGCACTATTGATTGAATAGTTCATATAAACACTGCTTTGAAATGTCACCTTAATCATTTACTGTACATACGTAGACTCACTAACACATGTATGTGTGCGTATGTTACTTTTTGGTGCTGTTGGTCACAGCTTCTCCTTTCTTAGCACTACACTTTTTAAGTCGTCAAACTTCAGCCTCCTTGATAATTGGGGAATTGTAAGATAAAACAACAATGAAATAAAAACTTTTTCCCATCAATTTTGCAAAAGTTAAGATTGATAATATCCATTACTGGTGAATATGTGGAGAAATGGACATTCTCAGCACTCCTGGTAGTAGTGTAAATCAGAGGTAATTTGGCATTACGTATAAAAAAATTTTTATACACATATCTTTGACTAACAACCTCACTCATAGGAATCTACCCTATATAGTACTCATACAAGTGCACAAAGATATATGTACAAAGCTGTTCATTACAACATAATTCGTAATGACAAAACAACAAATTAGGTTATTAGGAATATGTATGAACAAGAATGGTTTAATTATGTATGATATGTTGTGCCACAGTTAAAAAGAATAAGGTAGACTTCAGCTTCCAGCTGTGAAATTGTTTGTGTCAGACTACTCTTCATACTAAGAACAACTACAATGGCTATATTTAAAAAATAAAGGTAAATGAGGGCATTACAAAATAAGTAAGGTGGCCAGAACTTGAGAAGCCAAAACCCTGAAGAGAGGAGGACCTCAGCAAAGAAAGGGGTATTCTTTATTCTCTGTGCAGTTTCCCTTTGAGGCATTTGCTGCTTCTTAAGCTGTGCTTGCATGGGATGAGAGGCCAAGAAATGAAGTATAAAGTCTCATGCTAGGAAAACAAAAATTTTATTTCAGGAACTTTCTTTGTGGAAGAAGCTGTGATAAACACTCCAGGTTTTCAGTTGAGTCCCTGAAGGATGAGCTACACCCTAAAAGTAAAGGCAAATCACAATAGACCAGTTCTCCTAAAGCCTGAAACACAAAACCTAAAACACAATCTTCTCAGTCACTGATTGGACTAAGGTGATTTGCTTGTAGTGTATCTGCCTGCCAAAATAAACTAAATCACCTCTGGAAGAAAATAATATTATCCAGAGCCTCTACAATTCTTTGTACAATGTGTTCAGCATTGAAAATATATAATAAGATATGCTAGGAAACCAAATAAATGAAAGCCAAAAGAAAAAATAAAATCAAAACAGATATACAGACTTCTATTTAACATAGTATTGGAAGTTCTAACCAGAGCAAGTGGGCAAGAAAAAGAAATAAAAGGCATTTAAGTCAGAAAGGAATAAGTAAAAATGTTTGCAGAGTACATATGTAGAAAACCCTGAAGATTCTACTAAAAAAAAAAAAAAGAACAAATTCAGCAAAATTGCGGGATACAAAAGCAACACGCAAAAATCAGTTGTATTTTTAGACATTAATAATAAATAATCCAAAAGGAAAATTAAGAGAACAATTCCATTTACAATTATATCAAAAAGAATAAAATAATTTGGAATAAATGTAACCAACGAGGTGAAAGATTTGTACAATGAGAATGAGAAAATGTTTATGAAAGAAATTAAAGAAGACACAAATAAATGGAAAGGCAGCCATGTTCATGGATTGGAAGATGTCAATACTATCCAAAATGATTGACAGAGTCAATGCAATCTCTATCTAAAACACAGTGATATTTTTAGCAAAAATAGAAAAATTCATCCTGATATTCATTTGGAATCTCAAGGGGCCCCCACAACAATCTTGAAAAAGAAAAACAAAGATGGAAAATTTACAGTTACTGGCTTTATAACTCACTACAAAGTGACAGTAATCAAAAGAGTGTACTACTGGCAATAAAGGCAGATCCATAGAAAAAATGAAATAGAAATCCCAGAAATAAATCCTTGCAGATACAGTCAAATGATTTTTAACAAAGGTTCCAAGTCCATTCAGTGGTGAAAGGTCAGTCCTCAAGATGCTGTGCTGGCAAAACTGAATATCCATGTGCAAAAGGATAAAGTTGAACCCTTACTTTATACCATACACAAAGATTAACTCAAAATGGATCAAAGATCAAAACCTAAAATTATACAACTCTTAGAATAGAGGAGGAAAGCCTCATAATAACATTGGATTTGGCAATCATTTCTTGGATATAACACCAAAAGCACGACAACAAAAGAAAAATTAAATAAACTGAACTTCATTAAAATTAAAAACTTATTTGCATCAGAGGACACCATCAACAAAGTGAAAAGGTGACACAAAGAATGACAGCAAATATCTGCAAATCTTATCTGAAAAAGGATTAATATCCAGACTATATTGAGAACTCCTACAACTCAATAACAACCAACCATTACAAAGTCATCTATAGATTCAATGCAATCCCTATCAAAATTCCAGTAGCTTTTTTCACAGAAATAGAAAATATAATCCTAAAATTCATATGGAGCCGTGAAATACCTTAATAGCTGAAGCAATTCTGAGAAAGAACAAAGCTGGAGGCATCACACTTCTTGATTTTAAACTATATTACAAAGCTATAGTAATCTAAACAGTATGATACTGCATAAAAATAAACACATAGACAAATGGAACAGAATCAAGAGCCTAGGAATAAACCTATGCATATATGGTCAACTAATGTGACAAGGGAACCAAGAATACTCAATGAGGAAAGGACAGTCTCTGAAAAATGGCACTGGAAAAACTGGATAACCACATACAAAATACTGAAATTCGACCACCATCTTACACCCTCACAAAAATTAACTCATCATGGATTAAGGCCTTAAATGTAAAACCTGAATCTGCAAAACTCCTGGAAGAAAACATAAGGAAAAATCTTGACATCAGTGTTGGCAAGGATTTCTTGGATATGACACTAAAAGCACAAGCAACAAAAGCAAAAAATCAAGAGGGACTACATTAAACTAAAACGCTTCTTCATAGAAAAAAAAAGTCAAAAAATGAAAAGGCAGCCTATGGAATGGGAGAAAATATTTCCAAATGATATATCTGATAAGGGATTAATATCCAAAATATATAAGGAATTCATACAACTCAGTACCAAAAGAACAAACAATCCAATCTGCTAAAAAATGAGCAGAGTGGGGCGCCTGGGTGACTCAGTTGTTAAGCATCTGCCTTGGCTCAGGTCCTGATCCCTGGGATCGAGGCCCACATCAGGCTCCCTGCTCGACGGGAAGCCTGCTTCTCCCTCTCCCACTCCCCCTGCTTGTGTTCCCTCTCACTGTGTCTCTCTGTCAAATAAATAAATCTTTAAAAAAAAAATGAACAGAGGACTTGAATAGACATTTTTCCAAAGAAGACATCCAAATGCCCTACAGGTACATGAAAAGAAAGGTACATCAGTATTCAACAGTGAAATATGTATCAAAACCACAACGAGATGTTGCCTCACACCTGTTAGAATGGCTGTTGTCACCAAAAGAGAGAGAGAGAGAGATAACAAATGCTGTCAAAGACATGGAGAAAAGGGAACCCTTTGCACACTGTTAGTGGGAATGTAAATTGATATAGCCATTATGGAAAACAGTATGGAGGGCCCTCAAAAAATTAATAATAGAATTACCTTATGATCCAGCAATCCCACATTCGGGTATATATCCAAAGGAGATGAAATGACTATCTCAAAGAGATATCTGCACTCCCATGTTGATTGCAGCATTATTCACAATAGCCAAGACATGGAAGCAATCTAAATGTCCATTGGCAGAAAAACAGGTAAAGAAAATGCTATATATATATATAAATATATATTTATCTCCAGACTCCTAGAAACAGGATAGAATGGTGAGTACTGGGAGCTGAAGAGTGGAGGAAATCAGGAAATGTTGGTCAAAAGGTACTTTCAATTATAAGATAAATAAGTTTGGAGATCTAATGTACATTATGGTGACTGTAGTTAACAATACCACATTGCATACTTGAAAGTTACTATGAGAGTAGAGCTTAAGGTTCTCACCAAAACAATAACAAAATGGCAATTATGTGAAGTGAAGGATGTGTTAACTAATGTTATTCTGGTAAACATTTCATAATATATGAATGTATCAAACCATTACATGGTACACCTTAAATTTATACAGTGTTATATGCCAGTTATATCTCAATAAAGCTGGGGGAAATTTTTTTAATTAAAAAACCCAAACTCAGGGCGCCTGGGTGGCTCAGTGGGTTAAAGCCTGCCTTTGACTCAGATCATGATCCCAGAATCCTGGGATTGAGCCCCGCATCAGGCTCTCTGCTCAGCAGGGAGCCTGTTTCCCCTTCTCTGTCTGCCTGCCTCTCTGCCTACTTGTGATCGCTCTCTCTGTGTCAAATAAATAAATAAAATCTTCAAAAAATAAAAAAAAACAAACTCAATTAAAAAGGGCAAAAGACTTGAATAGACATTTCTCCAAAGAATATATACAAATGGTCAATCAGCACATAAAAACAGGTTCAACAACACTAATCATTAGGGAAATGCAAATCAAAACTACAATGATGTATCCCTTCACACCCATTAGTATGGCTATTGTAAAATGAATGAATGAATCCATCATGCATCCATCCAGAAAATGGCAAGTATTGGTGAGGATATGGAGAAATTTGAATCCTTATGCTCTGTTGATGGGAATATAAAATGGTGCAGCTGTCATGGAAAGCAGTAAGGCAATTCCTTATAAAATTAACCATAGAATTGATCCAGCAATTCCACTTCTGCATATATACCCAAAGGAAGATAAAACAGGAACTGAAACAGATATTTGTTCACCAGTATTCAAAGTAGCATTAGTCACAATATCCAAGAGGTAGAAATAACCCAAATGTCCATTGACTGTTGAATGAATAAACAAAATTGATTTATATATATATATATATATATATATATATATATATATATATATATATATGACATATATATTGTACTTTTATATATAATATAGCATGTTTAAATATATATATATATATGTATATATAAAAATGTACTATTATTTGGCTTTAAAAGGATGGAAATTCTGACACATGCTAAAACAGGGATCAACCTTGAAGACATTATGTTCAGTGAAATAAGCCAGATACAAAAGGATAAACATTGTATGATTTGATTCCACCTATACAAAGTACCTAGAATAGTCAAGCTTATAGAGACAGAATATAGAATGGTGGTTGCCATTAAAGGATTAAAGGTTGGTTGCTAGAAGGAGAAGATAATTGGGAGTTATTGTTTAATAGATGTGAAGTTTCTGTTTGGGATAATGAAAAGTTCTGGAGATGGGTGGTGGTGATGGTTGCAGAACAGTGTGAATATACTTAAGGCCAGTGAACCATATATCTAAAATGGTACATTTTATGTTGTATATATTTTAGTACAATAAAAAGCAATTAAATTTTTTAAATAAAAAACTGATAATTCACATTTTTGGAGTTATCAGACAGTTTGTATAAACTATGTTGTATGTTCAAGAATGGAATTTAAAAAATAAAAAATAAAAGATTGTAATACAAAAAACGAATAGATTTGGAAGATGGATTTCACTAGAAAAATGAAAAGTATAAAGGGTCAAATAGAATTCCGAAACTAAAGATTACAGTAACTGGTATTGGGAATGCAATAGATGGGATTAACACCATATGAGAAATAGCAGAAGAGAGGATTGATGAACTGAAAAATAAATAAGTAGAACATACTCAGATTAAAGCCCAAAAGAGAGAGAAAAGAATGGAAAATTGAAAAAGCATTACAATACAGATATAGTGGAGGGTCTGGAGTCCAAGAATAAGAGGAAAGAGTGGAACAGAAACTATATTTGAAAAAATAATGACTAAAAGCTTTTCAAAACTGACCAAAGATATTAATTCACACATTCAAAAATGCTAAAAAATCTGTGAGCAACATAAATACAAAGAAAAACAACCTCTAACCCTTTAATAATCAAACTTCTGGAAACCAAGACAAAGAGAAATCTTAAAAATAGCCAGAGTTAAGAAAAGATAACATTGCTTTCAAAGGAGCAATGATCAAACTCATAGCTTACTTTTCAACAAACCAATGAATTCCACAGGACAATGAATGACACCTATAAATTACTTGGAGAAAATAACTGCCAAACTAGAAATTTATATCCAGTGAAAATATCCTTCAGAAATAAAAATGATATGGGGTCCCCGGGTGGCTCAGTTGGTTTAAGTGTCTGCATTTGGCTCAGGTCATGATCTCAGTGTCCTGGGATCGAGCCCCGTATTGGGCTCCCTGTTCATCAGGGAGTCTGCTTCTCCCTCTCCCTCTGCTCCTACCCCCTGCTGTTGCTCTCTCTATCCCTTTCCCAAATAAATAAATAAATAAATAATCTTTAAAAAGAAGAAATAAAAACAATATAAAGTCATGTTCAGATAAGTAAAAATTGAAAATATATCACTAGCAGACTCATAGTAAAAGAAATACTAAAGGGAGTTCTTTAGGCCAAAAAAAAAAAAAAAAAAAAAATCCCAGACAGAATAATAGGAATGCAGGAAGAAATAAAGAGAAAAAGAAATTGTAAATATAAAAGACTATTCACTGTTTAAAGCAACACTAATAACAGTGCTTTGTGGATGAAATAAAAGTAGAAGTGAAATAAATGACCAAAGTGGCAAAAAAAAAAAAGTGCAGGCAGAATATGAATGGAGTTATTGTTATAAGATTCTTGCATTATTCAAGGAGTAGTAAAAGTACAAATTTAAAATACACTAATCAGTCAAGGATGCATGTTTTAATCTCTGGGGCAGCTTTTCTCAAGCAGGGTTCCATGACAAAATTAAACTACAGAAAATGGGGTTTTTCAGTTCCCCTAAGGGTTGCACATACTAGTTCCATTTTTAAATGCAAAGAAGGTAAGTTAATACAGATAATCAATGTCTTAAAAATTAGAGCATAATACTCTGGTGGAATCTGGTTGAGAAGAGCTGTTCTGGAGTAACCATCAAAGGAGTAATGAAAGAATGTTTAACAAGCTGGTGGGGGTGAAATGATATAATAAATTGCATGATTAATCCAAAAGGAAGTGAGGAAAAGAAAGGAATAGACAGAACAAATGGAAATTCTGTAGTAATTTGTAAGATTTAGGTTGGCTCGGAAGATGATGAAGTAGGAGAACCCAAAGTTCACCTCATCCATGGATGCAACTAGATAACACTCATATCAGCATAAGTAACCCAGAAAAATGATCTGAAGACTAGCAGAACAAACTCCACATCTAAAGGTAGAGAAGAGGCCACATCACAGAAGTATGAAGGGCAAAGATATGATTTAGGTGAAGACAGACCATGACCACCTGTGGTGAGGAGAGAGCCAATGGTGTGGAGAAGAGCAAGAAACAGATTTTCACAGTGGGAAGCATGCAAACAGGGAGTATGAATCCCCATAACATTTACCTTTGAAAGTGAGAGGGGTTGAATTTCATGAGTTCCTAAAACCAGTAGGACTTAAAGCCTGGAATTTTAAAAATTGGCAGGCTTGTCTCTGGGTAAGCCCCAAAGGCATTAGGAAGCTGAGGCCCCTTCCCCTCCCCACCAAAGAGACAGCACAGCAAACAGCCCAGGCTGATACAGCATAGAACCAGCAGTTTGAAAAACACCAAGGGCAGATGGGATGGTGAGTGATTTGCTTATCTCAAAGTGTGGAGAGACAGGGATCATGGGGAGACCCCTCCAGGAGCACAGGAGCTGGCAGGTGCCATTTCACTCCCCTACCCAGCATAAACAATGGCTACCTGTGGAAACCAGCACAGCACTGACACTCGTTACCTAACTTTCTTACACAGGCTGTCTCCCCAATGTGTCAGCATATCTACACTTCCCAGTCCTGCTGGCCTTGGTCCCCATGATGTGTACCCCTTCACCCAGAAGACTAGCACAAATGCTGCCAACACCACATCTCTTGACCCACACATTTTGTGGGACCTCAGTTAAGACAGCAGTGGGGGCAGGTCTCATTTCACAAGCAGACCAACATACACCTTGCTAAAACGCACCCTATCCCTGCCGGGGACCAAACACTGCCTGCCCAAAATAAGCAAACACAGCCTCTGGAGAAAACCGGACTGAAGGAAAAAGAGGCCAAGTTTCAAGAACAGAGCACTAGCAACACACATAGGGGACACTCCATGATGTACCAGGCCCTGGGAAACAGGGGAAACTGCACTGCAGGACACTACAGGCCTCTTCTTCAAGGCTATTATTAACAAGAGCAACAGAAGTAGTTGACTTTCCTAACACAGAGAAAGACACAGAGAGTTAGACAAAATGAGGAAACAGAGATATATGTCTCAAATGAAAGAACAAGACCAAACCACAGCAAGAGACCTAAGAGAAATGGACATAAGTAATATGATTTATAGAGAACTTAAATTAATCATAAAGATACAAAAAAATTTAAAAAAGTTTTTAAAAAGATACTCACTAGACTTGAGAAAATAGTGGAGGATATCAGTGAGATCCTTAACACAGAGATTAAAAAAAAACAATCAGATATCAAGAACACAATAAATACATTAAATACACTTGATGGACTAAATAGCAGGCTAGAGAAAGTAGAAGAAGGAATTAACAACCTAGAAGAAAGAGTAATGGAAAGTAACCAAGCTGAGCAAAGGAGATGAAAGAAAATTATACACACTGAGAACACTCTTAGAGGAAAGAAAATTATACACACTGAGAATATTCTTAGTGATGGCCATCAAGCATAATAACATTCATATTATAAGGATTCCAGAATAAGAGAGAGAAAAGGAGGTAGAAAATTTACTTGAAGAAATTATAGCTGAAAACTTCCCTAATCTGGAGGAATCATCCACATCCAGGAAACACAGAGATCCCCACAAAAAACAACCCTAGGAGATCCACACCAAGACACATAAAAATTAAAATGGCAAAAAAAGTAGTGATAAAGAATTTTAAAAGCACAAGAGAATAAAACGATTGCATACAAGGGAAACCCCATAGGGTAAATATTTCTGTAAAAATCACTCAAGGGTTTATAAAATAAAAGGATGTAAAATATGACACCATATACCTAAAATGGGGGGGGGATAAAGAATGGGTTCAAACTTAATGATCAACTTAATATAGACTGCTATATGCAGAAGATGTTATATGAAAACCTAATGGTAACCACAAATGATAGTGATCGTTTGTGATCCAGTGGTAGATTAGCAAAGAACAAAGAGAAAAGAATCCAAGTATATCACTAAAGAAAGGCAAGAAACCATGGAAGAGAGCAAGAGAGAAAGGATCAGAGAAAAACTACAAAAACAACCACAAAACAAGTAACAAAATGGCAATAAATACATATCTAAGAATAATTACTATGAATGTAAATGTATTAAATGTTCTAATCCGAAGACATGGAATAACAGAGTGGATAAAAAAAAAGACCCATCTATATCCTGCCTACGAGACACTCCTTTCAGACCTAAAGACATCTACAGATTGAAGGTGAGTGGATAAACATTATCATGCAAATGGATGTCAAAAGAAAGCCAGGGCAGCAATACTTGTATCAGACAAAATAGAATTTAAACAAAGACTGTAACAAGAGATAAAGAAGGACAATATATATTAACAAAGAGGACAACCCAATAAGAGTATGTAACAATTATAAATATTTATGCACTGAACATGGGAGCACCCAAATACATAAAACTATTAATAACAAACATAAAGAAAATAACCAATAGTAATACAATAATAGTAGGGGATTTTGCCACTCCACTTAACACTGATGCACAGACCATCCAAACAGAAAATCAACAAGGAAACAGTGGCTTTGAATGACACATTGGACCATATGGATTTAACAGATCTTTTCAGAACATTCCATTCTAAAACAGCAGAATACACATTCTTTTCAAGTGTACTTGAAACATTCCCCAGAATAGATCACATATTAGGCTACAAAACAAATTTCAACAAATTCAAAAAGATCAAAATCATACCATGCAACTTTTCTGAACATAATGCTATGAAAGTAGAAGACACAAGAAAAAATCAGGAAAGAACACAAATACATGGAGGTTAAAAAAAAAAAAATGCTACTAAACAATGAATGCGTCAACCAGGAAATAAAAGAAGAAATTTTTAAAAGTACATAGAAACAAATGGAAATGAAAGCACAATGGTCCAAAATACTTGGGATGCAGCAAAAGTGGTTCCAAGAAGAAAGTTTATAGCAATAAACACCTCAAGAAGCAAAAAAAAAAAAAAAAAAGTTTTTTCAAATAAGCAACCTATCCTTACACTTAAAGGAGCTAGAAAAGAAAGAACAAACAAAACACAGATGCAGCAAAAGGAAGGAAATAATAAAGATGAGAGCAGAAATAAATGATATAGAAACTAAAAAAACAAAGGCACAGATCAATGAAATCAGGAGCTGGTTCTTTGGAAAGATCAACAGAATTAATAAACCTCTAGCCAGACTCATCAAAAAAAGAGAGAGAGAGAACCCAAATAAACAAAATCAGAAATGAAACAGGAGAAATAACAACTGACACCACAGAAATGCAAGAGAATATAAGAGAATATTATGAAAAACTATATGCCAACAAATTGGACAACTTAGAAGAAATGGATAAATCCCTAGAAGCATGTAACCTGCCAAAACTGAAGCAGGAAGAAATAGAAACTTTGAACGGACCAATTACCAGAAATAAAATTGCATCAGTAGTCAAAAATCTCCAAAAAAATAAAAGTCCAGGAACAGAGGCCTTCACAAGCAAATTCTATCAAACATTTGAAGAGGAGTTAATACATGTTCATCTCAAACTATTCCAAAAAAAAAAAAAATACAAGAGGAAGGAAAACTTCCAAATTCATTCCATGAGGCTAGTATCACCCTAATAACAAAACTGGATGAAGACACCACAAAAAAGAGAACTATAGACCAATAACTCTCATAAATATATGTGCAAAAATCCTCAATGAAATATTAGCAAACCAAATCCAACAAAACATTAAAAATCATAAGAGAATGATCAAGTGGGATTTATTCCCAGAATGCAAGGGTGGTTTAATATTCACAAAACAATCATGTGATATATCACATCAATAAGAGAAAGAATAGAAACCATAAGATCATTTCAATAGATGCAGAAAAAGCATTTGACAAAGTACAACTTCCATTTATGATTTTTAAAAACGTCTCTGCAACATAGGTTTAGAGAGAGCATACTTCAACATAATAAGGGCCTTGTATGAAAAACTCACAGCCAACATCAGACTCAGTGGGGGAAAATATGAGAACTTTTCCCGTAAGGTCAGGAACAAGACAAGAATGTCCACTCTCACCATTTTATTCAACATAGTATTGGAAATCCTAGCCACAGCAATCAGACAACAAAAAGAAATAAAAGACATCCCAATCGGTAAGGAAGAAGTAAAATTCTCACTATTTGCAGGTAACATGATAGTATATATAGAAAACCCTAAAGATTCCACCAGAACACTACTAGAACCCATAAATGAATTTGAGCAAGTCTCAGGAAGTAAAATCAATGTACAGGAATCTGTTCATTCCTATACATTAATAATGAAGCAGCAGAAAGTAAAATGAAGGAAACAATCCCATTTAAAGTTGCACCAAAACCAAAACAAACTATTGGGACTACATCAAAATAATAAGCTTCTACAGAGCAAAAGAAACAGTCGACAAAACTGAAAGACAACCTATGGAATGGGAGAAGATATTTGTAAATGACATGTCTGATAACGGGTTAGTATCTAAAATATATAAAGAACTGATAAAACACCCAAACAACAAATAGTTTAAAAATGGGCAGGAGACAAATAGACATTTGTCCAAAGACATACACATGGCCAACAGGCACATGAAAAGATGTTCATCATCACTTCCCACCAAGGAAATGCAAAGCAAAATTACAATGAGCTCTCACCTCACACCTGTCAGAATAGCTAAAATCGACAACAGAAGAAACAAAGTGTTGGTGAAGATGTGGAGAAAAAGGAACCCTCGTGCACTATTGGTGGGAATGCAAACTGGTGCAGCCACCAGTGGAAAGTAGTATGGAAGACCCTCAAAAAATTAAAAATTAAACTACCCTATGATCCAGTAATCACACTACTAGGTATGTACTCAAAAAATAGGAAAACGCTAATTCAAAGCGATACATGCACCATTATGTTTATTGTAGCATTATTTACAATAGCAAAATTATGGAAGCAACCACATGTCCATTGGTAAATGAATAGATAAGATAGGGGAGAGGAGGATGGCAGCAGAGTAAGAGGACCCTAGGCTCACCTCATCCCACAAATACAACTAGATCACTATCAAATCATCCTAAATACCCAGAAATCAACCTGAAGGCTGGCAGAAGAAACTCCACAACTAAAAGGAGTAAAGAAGCCACATTGAAGAAGGTAGGAAATGTGGAGATGTGGTTTAGGGGGAAAACAGATCCTGGCTGTTGCAGAGAGGATGGAGCCATTGTCTTGGAGAAGGCTGAGAGGGAAGGGAGCACACAAGGGAATGCACAAGAAGAATGTTTCCCCATAGCCATTGGGTTAGAAAGCTAGAGCAGCTGAATTTTGTTGAGTTCTTACAACTAGCAGGGCTTGAAATCTGGAGTTTTAAGTGTCAGAAGGCTAGGCTGGGATAGACCCCAGAGAGCACTGTGCTCTCCTGGAGAGAAGGCAGGCAAACAACCTAGGGGAGTATAGCATGGAAATAATGATGTGAAAATTGCCTACAGCACACAGTGGGGACATTATTTGCTCTTCTTGAGTGTCCCTGAAAGGCAACATTCGTGGAGAAATCTGTCTAGGAAAAAAGGAGCTGGCCGGCACCATTTCCCTCCTCCACCCCTCAACATAAACACAACCACTGACTGGAAGCAGCCAAGTGCAGACACTGGATACTTAACTCGCTTACACTAAGCCCCATCCCCTTGCATTACAGTGGAACTGCCTTTCTCAGCCACACTTTCCTCTGTCCCAGCACAGCTGGCCCCTCCCCCAGAAGACCAGCATAAAAGATTGCCCACACCACATGTCCCAAACAGAGAGTTTTGCAGGGCCTCAGTTCTTGTGGGAGTGGTGTCAGGTCTCATTTCACAAGCAGACTAGAGCACAACAGTTAAAACTCACCACCTTCAATCCAGGGAGGAAACAATGTCCACAGAAGACAAGGAGAGCTTCTGCAGATGACAAGCCAGAAGGATAGAGCAAAACACAGTAGCAGAGCACACACAACACACACAGAAACTTGGCAAGCCAAAAGGGAGTGGTGTGATGTATCCAAATTGCTGCATGGGAAAAGTCTGCAGCCAAGAATCCTCTATCCAGCAAGGCTATCATTCAGAATAGAAGGAGAGAGAAAGAGTTTCCCAGACAAAAACTAAAGGAGTTCATGACCATTAAACCAGCCCTGCAAGAAATATTAAAGGGGGACACTTTGAATGGAAAGGAGAGACTAAAAGTGACAGTATAAAGGTAGGAAACAAAAAAGCAGTAAAAAATGAATATTTCTGTAAAAAATCATTAAAGGAACTCATTTTAAAAAGGGTATAAAATATATTAACTTAGACCTAAAATGTGTGGAGGAGAGGAGAAAAGAATGGGTTCAACCTTAATTGAACATCAACTTACTATAGAGTGCTATTTGCAAAAGAGGTTATATACAAACCTAAGGATAACCATATATCAAAGACCACTCATAAATGCAAAGAATACAGAGAAAGAAATCCAAATATATCACTAAAGAAAATCAACAACACAAGAAAGAAAGACAAGAGAGGATCAGAGAAAATATACAGAAACAAGCAAAACAAGTAATAAAATGGCACCAAGTACATATCTATCAATAATTACTGTGAATGTAAATGGACTAAATACTCCAATCATAAGACATAGGGTGTCAGAATGGATAAAAAACAAAAAAACAAAACCCATCTGTATGCTGTCTAGAAGACATGCATTTTAGACCTACAGACCCCTACAGAATGAAAGTGAAGGGGTAGAGAAATATTTATCATGCAAATGGATGTCAAAAGAAAGCCAAAGTAGGAATACTTTTATTGGACAAACTAGACTTTAATAAACACACTAAGAAGAGACAAAGAAGGGCACTATATAATCATAAAGGGGCAATCCAACAATAGGATATAAAAATTATAAATATTTATGCACCCAATGTGGGATCACCAAAATATATAAAATATTTAATAATAAGCATAAAGGAACTCATTGATAATACAATAATAGTAGGGGACTTTTACACCCCACCTACATCAATGGCTAGATCATATAAACAAAATCTGCAAGGAAAAAATGGCTTTGAATGACACACTGGGCCAGATGGACTTATCATATCTATTCAGAACATTCCATCCTAAAAAAGCAGTTCTTTTCAAGTGCAAATGGAACATTCTCCGGAATTAATCACATCAAAGGCCACAAAATAGGCCCTAACAAATACGAGAAGATTGAAGGCATACCTGCACCTTTTCTGACCACAATGCTATGAAACTAGAAGTCAAAAACAGGAAAAAATCCGGAAAGACCACAAATACAGGGAGGTTAAATAACACACTACTAAACAATGAATGCGTCAACCAGGAAATAAAAGAGATAATTTAAAAATACATGGAAACAAATGAAGATGAAAACACAATGGTCCAAAACCTTTGGGATGCAGCAAAAGCATTCCTAAGAGGGAAGTTTATAGCAACACAGACCTATTTCAAGAAATAAGAAAAATCTCAAACAACCTAACCTTACACCCAAAGGAGCTACAAAAAGAACAAAAAACAAAGCCTAAAGCCAGAAGGAGGGAGGAAATAAAAAGATTAGAGTAGAAATAAATAATATAGAAACTAAAAAAAAAGAGCAGATTAATGAAACCAGAAGCTGATTATTTGAAAAAATTAACAAAGTTGATAAAACTCTAGCCAGACTTACCAAAAAGAGAAAGGACCAAAATAAATAAAATTATAAATGAGACAGCGGAAATAACAACCAACAGCACAGAAATATAATAGAATATTATGAAAAACTGTATGCCAACAAATTGGACAAACTAGAAGAAATGAATAAATTCCTAGAAACATATAAGCTACCAAAACTGAAACCATAAGAAATAGAAAAGTTGAACAGACTGATAACCAGCAAAGAAGTTGAATCAGTAATCAAAAACTCCCAACAAACAAAAGTCCAGGACCAAATGGCTTTATAGGCAAATTCTACCAAACATTTAAAGAAGAGTTAATACCTATTCTTCTCAAACTATTCGAAAATATACAAGAGGAAGGAAAACTTCCAAATTCATTCTATGAAGCCTACGCTACCCTGATACCATCACCAGATAAAGACATCACAAAAGAAGAGAACTACAAGCTAATATCAGTGATGAACATAGATGCAAAAATCCTCAACAAAATGCTAGCAAACCCAACCTAACAATACATTTAAAAAAATCATTCACCACGGTCAATTTGGATTGATTCCTGGATTGCAAGGCTAGTTCAATATTTGCAAATAACATATCATTTTTAAAAGAAAGGATGGGGGCACCTGGGTAACTCAGTCGGTTAAGGGTCTGACTCTTGATTTCAGCTCAGATCATGATTTCAGGTTTGTGAGGTTGAGCCCTGCATCAGGCTCCATATTGGACATGGAGCCTGCTTAAGATTCTCTCTTTCCCTCTCCCTCTGCCCCTCCCCACCCTCTCTCCCTTTAAAAAAAAAAAAAAAAGGAAGGATAAGAACCATAGGATCATTTCAACATATGCAGAAAAAGCATTTGACCAAGTACAACATCCATTTATGATAAAAAAAAAAAACCTCAACAAAGTAGATTTAGATGGAATATACCTCAACATAATAAAAGCCATTTATGAAAAATCACAGATGATATCATCCTAAATGGGGAAACGCTGAGAGCTTTTCCTCAATGGTCAGGAACAAGGATGTTTACCTACCATTTTCTTCAACATAGTACTGGAAGTCCTAGCCACATCAGTCAGACAACTAAAAGAAATAAAGGCATCCAAATCAGCAAGGAAGAAGTCAAACTAACTATTTGCAGATGACATGATACTATATATAGAAAACCCAAAAGATTCCACCAAAAAACTGCTAAAAGTGATAAATGAATTCAGTCAACTCACAGGATACAAAATCAATGTACAGAAACCGGTTGCATTTCTATATACCAATTATGAAGAAGCAGAAAGAGAAATTAAGGAATCAATCTCATTTACAGTTGCACCAAAAACAATAAGATACCTAAGAAAACCTAAAAACAAACAAACAAACAAACAAAAAACAGGTAAAAGACCTCTACTTTGAAAACTGTAAAACACTGATGAAAGAAATTGCAGATGACACCAATGGAAAGACATTCCATGATAATGGATTAGAAGAACAAATATTGTTAAAATGTTTTTACTTCCTAAAGCGATCTACACATTTCATGCAATCCTATCAAAATACCAACAGTATTTTTCAAAGAGCTAGAATAATTCTAAAATTTGTAGGGAACCAGAAAAGACCCCAAATAGGCAAAGCAATCTTGAAAAAGAAAACCAAAGTGGGAAACATCACAATTGTGGGCTTGAAATTATATTACAAAGCTGTAGTTATCAAAACATTATCATATTGGCAGAAATAATAGACACGTAGATCAGTAGAGCAGAATAGGAAACCCAGAAATGAACCCACAACTATATGGTCAATTAATCTTCAACAAAGCAGGAAAGAATATCCAATGGGAAAGACAGAGTCTCTTCAACAAATGTTGTTGGGAAAACTTGACAGCAATATGCAAAAGAATGAAACTGGACCACTTTCTTACAAAATAAATTCAAAATGAGTTAAAGACCTAATTGTGAGACCTAAAACCATAAAAACCCTAGAAGAGAACACAGGCAGCAACTTCTTTTTTTTTTCACACTTTTTAAGTAGGCTCCATCCCCAATGTTGGGCTTGAACTCACCACCCCAAGATCAAGAGTCACATGCTTTACTGACTGAGCCAGCCAGGTGCCCCATGCAGGAACTTCCTTGACATCAGCCTTAGAAACTTCTTTCTAGATATGTCTCCTGAGGCAAGGGAAACAAAAGCAAAAATAAACACTGAAACTATATTAAAACAAAAGGCTTCTTCACAGCGAAGGAAACAATCGACAAAACTAAAAGGCAACCTACAGAATGGGAAAAGACATTTGCAAATGACATATCTAATAAAGAGCTAGTATCCAAAATATATAAAAACCAATACAACTCAACACCCAAAAAACAAATAATCCAATTTAAAATGGGCAGAGGGCTTGAATAGACATTTTTCCAAAGAAGATATCCAGATGGCCAACAGACATATGAAAAGATGCTCAAATCACTCATCATCAGGGAAATACAAGCCAAAACTACAATGAGATACCACCTCACACCAGTCAGAATGGCTAACATCAACAACACAGGGAACAACAGGTGTCGGTGAGAATGTGGAGAAAGGGGAACCCTCTCCCACTGTTGGTGGAAATGCAAACTGGTGCAGCCAGTCTGGAAAACAGTATGGAATTTCCTCAAAATGTTAAACATAGAACTACCCTGTAATCCAGCAATCACACTACTAGGTATTTACCCCAAAAATTTTTTAAAAAATACTAATTGGAAGGGATTCGTGTACCCCAGTGTCTATAGCAGCATTATCTACGATAACCAAAGTGTGGAAACAGCCTAAGTGTCCATCAACTGATGAATGGGTAATGAAGATGTGGTATATACATGCAATGGAATTTTACTCGGTCATAAAAATGAATGAAATCTTGCCATTTGCAATGACATGGACAGAGCTAGAGTACTACGCTACATGAAATAAGTCAGTCAGAGAAAGACAAATACCATATGTTTTCACTTATATGGAATTTAAGAAACAAATGAGCAATGCAAAAAAAGAGACAAAGAAACAGACTCTTAAGTACAGAGAAAAAACTGATGGTTATCAGAGGGAAGCTTGGGAGGGATAGGTTAAATAGATGATGGGAATTAAGGAGTGTTCTTGTCATGATAAGCACACCAGGTTATTTATGGAATTGTTGAGTTATTGTATTGTACCCCTGAAACTAATATAACTATGTTAGCTAACTGGAATTAAAATAAAACTTTTTAAAAATGCAAATGAAGAATGAAAAAATGTAAGATTTAAACCCAAACATTCAGTAATTATGTTAAATGTAAATGGACTAAATGTTTCAGTTAAAAGATAGAGAGATTTGTCAAATTGGATTATAAGGTAAAACCCAACTTTATACAACATAAAAGAGTCTTACCTGAAGTATAAGGACACAGGTTGAAAATAAAAAGATGTAAAACAATATTCCATGCAAATAGTAAACAAACTGAAGCTGGTGTAACTATGCTAATGTCAAAGTGTACAAAAGGCAAGAAATATTAGTAGAAACAATGGAAAACATTTTATGGTAGTAAAGTGTCAATTTAACAGGCAGCTATCCTAATCTTTAATTTTTATTTACATAATAGCATAACCTCAAAATATACGTAGCCCAAAAAAGAGCAAAACTGAAAGGCAAACAGATAAATCTAAATCATAGTGAGAAATTTTAACACATTCCTATCAGTAACTGATAGAAGTAGACAAAAACATCAATGAAATTAACAGACTTGGCCTATTGGTAAATGTTGAACACTATACCCAACAACTGCACAATACATATTCAAGAGCAATTTGAATATTTATCGAAACAGACCATATGTAATGCCACAATGCATGTCTCAACAAATTTCAAAGACTCGAAATCATATAGTATGATCGAAATCAATGTGGTTTCTGACCACATTAGAATTAAGCCAGAAATAAGTTTTTAAAAGATAGATAGGAAATCCCCAGTGATTTAGAAATTAAGCATTGTACTTATAAATAACCCATGGATTAAAGGAGAAATGATAAGATGGGGATTAGAGATCATTTTCGACTAAATGTATGCATGAGTGGTTTAACATTTATAAATCAGTCAGTATATTCCAACACAAAGAGAGAATAATGGAGAAAAAATGTGAGCATTTCAATAGATGCAACAAATTGGTAAATTTTAATAGCCATTCATTTAAAAATGTTATAGGAGTCAAAGGAAACTTCCTTAAATGTTATTAATAAAGTATATATTGTGTAACTCTATATTTTGGTTCCTGGAGTCCAGAGTCTCTCATGGTTTGTCTCCCTCTTTGATTCCATATCTTGATTTGGGTTGTGTGTTTACTATGTAAAAATTCATTAATATTTAAATTTAAGATTTATATACTTAACTTCATGTATATTATACTATAAGAAATTACCCAGAAAAATACTCCAGTGTCCAGTGATGAATGAAAAGATAAGCATAACGTGATGTGCACATACAATAAAAAATTTTTCAGCCTTGAAAAAGAATAAAATTCTGACACATAGTACAAAATGGATGAACCTTGAAGATATTATCCTAAGTGGAATAAACCAGTCACAAAAGGACAAATATTGTATGATTCCACATATATGAGGTACCGAGAGAAGACAAATTTATAGATACAGAAAGAATGGTGATTGCCAGGGACTGGCAAGAAGGGAACATGGGGAGTTATTGTTTAATGGTTTCAGTTTCAGTTTGGGAAGATGGAGAAGTTCTAGAGATGGGTGGTCGTGATAGTTGTACAACACTGCGAATGTACTTAATGCCACTTATTAAAAATGATTAAAATGGGGCACCTGGATGGCTCAGTTGGTTAAAGCATCTGCCTTTGGCTCAGGTCATGATCCCAGGGTCCTGGGATCGAGCCCTGTGTCAGGCTTCCTGCTCAGTGGGGAGTCTGCTTCTCCCTTTGCCCCTCCCCCTGCTCATGCTCTCTCTCTCTCTCAAATAAATAAATAGAAGATTTATTTAAAAAATAAAAACAGTTAAAATGGTAAATTTTATGTTACGTGTATTTTACTACAATAAAAAAAGAAACAAAATAGAAGGAGCAGTGGATAAACCTGATTGTGATATCAATCTAAGGTAAAATGTGTGCTTTCCAGAGTGGACCCTGGAATATGACCAAGGCATTGACAGCTCTCTGACTCTGTCCCTAAAAAGTGAAGCAACACTAAAAATGTGCATCTTTGATAAGTTTCATACTACGGTAAAGCAGGGGCAAAAATAAAATCCCCAAGAAAAATGTGTTACAATAAAAAAAGTGATAAAGTTCTGTCAGTACTAACATGAAATGATATTCAATATATATTTTGGGGAAAAAGAGTTTGAGAACAAGCTCTTTGTATATAGTACTATCCTATGTTATACAATATATCCTATGTTATAAAAGGGAAAAAAGTGTGTGAATAAATGAACTATTTCCTCATTATAAGAGGTATTGATATAATAATTGCCTTTTGAAAGACAAAAAGAAATTCAACTACATGTAACATAAACATCAGTTATCAGATAGATTCTAATTTCAGAATGCTAAACTATAAAAAAGAAGACATACTCAGGGAAATAAGGTGTGTGTGTGTGTGTGTGTGTGTGTGTGTGTGTGTGTACATACACACATACACAATATTTAGACACATGAACAGATTCTGTATAAAGTTTCGTTAAAATTATGCCTTTTGTAGCTGTCTGATAGTTCAGGTGTTCCCTTTCTTAAGTTATCAGAAACATTCCTCTGCCAAGTGAATTTTATTCTGTGTATAAGTTTCCACAAAATTTCCTATCAGACGTAATCATGTTAAAATATTTTGTCTTATTTGGATAAGATGTGTTGTTCATGGAATTAAAATGTGTCAGTACTATGCAATTGAAGGAGATCAAGATAAATTCATTTCAGGTTTTCAGTTTAGTATGCCATCTTTAAGCTGATAAGGTTTTGTTTAGCTTTATTGAAGCATAGTTTATATTAATGTTTGATAGTATGGCTTTTGCAAATTTTCATGGGATTTAAGGAAATTCAGCATATAAATATCAGTAATAGAATTCTATAATTTATAGAACTATTAATTTTCATGTGCATTCTTCTCTCTCATATATAGATTATGTGACTTCTTTATAAGGGCATAAAGTCCTTTAAGAACAGAGATAATTGCATACTCTTTCTCTTAGAGAGACTTACAGTGCTTTGTATGGCCTCGTACATGACATGGATACTCACTTTGAGACACAGAACTTAGTTTGTTCAATCAGAAAGTGTAAACCTAATACAAAAAAAAAAAAAAAAAACAACCCTGTTTGCTGATTGGATTTGTGCCCTAGAAAGATCTTGAGCATTTCTCAATTCAATCTCAGGATGCAACAGTAGAATGAAACTCAGTGGACGACCCTACAGGCATATGGGAGTCCTTGGAACTTCAAAACTCTATGACATTCGGAAAACTATCTTCACCTTCACTCCACAGGTGGGTGGAATGAACTTTAGTATGCATTGAGATGAATGGAAGTGAAACAGAAACATTACAGAAATAAAACAATTTATTGGCGTTAGAACAGGTGTTAGAGTTCATGGGGCCTTGCACATATTAAGTTGCTTAATAAATATTCGTTGAGTTGGACTGAATTGGAGTTGTAGCACAGAACAATGCCAAGTGATTGTGGCTACCAAGAGTAGTCCTGGGTGTTGCAGAAACAGTGACTAGGGATTTTATAAATGTTGGGGTACTTTAAAAAGTACCCCTTTTAAATGTTAAAAATAAGACTGTAGTCCTTTATTAACAAAATATAATCTTTTTTATTTAGCTACTGAATTATGTGTTCTCTTCGTTTTGGCCAGGGGTCCTTTTTACATGCCTGGAAATCATCGATATCTTCTTCCAAACAAAAATGTCAGCACTAAAAAAAAAAAATGTCAGTACTGTTTTAGCCATGATTATATACATTATTAGCCTGATACTTCTGAGCCACATTACAATAATAAGCCAAATTATGTGTGCGTAGGAGGAGAAACTGTTTTCTGGAAAGGAAGCTGAAGCTCCCCATTTGTCATCTTACATCTGAAATTGTGCTGCTGAGGTATAGACAGAAGAATAATGGACTATGCCATTGGCCCTGCCATTTGCTAGCCATATGACTCTGTTAATCCACTTAATGTCGCTTGGCCTTATTTTCATCTATTAAAAGATAAGCCTTAAAAAAAAAGATAAGCCTTCACTCATTTGTTATATAATGAACTAAAATTTTGTACTTGAAAACACTTTGTAAACTATAGTACACTGTAAAAATGTCAAAAAACTATTATATGTACCAATGGACTATCAGATTCTTTGGAAAGAATGAGGCACTAAAGTTGGGGATATTGTTGCCTCTATGACATGTTTTATAGCCTTGTGAATATGTAAGTACTTCAAAATATTACTGGACAGTTGTAAAAGCACATTATTCTGAGCTGTTATTTTTCTTCTTTTTCTCAGTTTATAGACCAGCAACAGTTCTACCTGGCTCTGGACAACAAGATGATAGTAGAAATGCTTAGAACAGACCTTTCCTACCTCTGTAGCCGCTGGAGGATGACAGGCCAACCGACCATCACCTTCCCTGTCTCACATACCATGCTTGGTAAGGTTGTATGAGGCAAGAAACAAATGTATTTTTGGAATAAGTCATGTGGTTAGCCCTTCAAATGCTTAGAGTCACTGGAGAGCTACTCATTATCATTTGTTCTTTCAATAGTTATATATTAGCGCCTATTTTGTGCCAGGCACTTATCTAAGCACTTGGGATACAAGGGATGACTAAGGCAGATGAGGTTTCTACTCTCATGGAGCTTATGTTTTAAAATAAATATGTAACAAATGAACCAGTGCACAAGAATATTTCAGATGGTTTGAGGGCTATAATTCAAAAAATGTAATAGAATAACTTGGCTACTTGGGGACTAATTGGTTTTTAGATCAATTTGCAGAAACTTTATTAATGCAATTCATTTTAAAGATAGTAATAATACATTCTTCATCTGCCTTACTCCAGTGGAGCATTAAGATTTTATTGATGAGTTCCCAGGCTTATCCTTCCAAGGCTTGCCTAACCGAAGCAGTAAAAGTAACAGGGAGAAGTGAATAGGCTTTCAGTTTATCTTTCCCTTATTGGCTGAGCTTCCTGACATTGCTTATTTGAAACTGGGTGAAAGGATTTATTATTCTCTCAGTTCCTGGAGAACTAGGGCCAATACTGAAGCTCTGCTTCCTTTCTGTGTCTTTGCAATTGCTTCCAAAAGCCTGTTTGTACTGCCAGAGTACATAGAATTCCTTTTCATTAGAGAAGAATCCCTTCTCATAAATCATTCAATGTCCAGTCAGACTGTTAAGGATATTGGTCACATCTCTAAAGTGCTTTAAAAACAGGAGTGAAGAAAGTAGGGTAGTCTTTCTTCTCTTTGCCTTTCTTCTTTATTTAAGCCAATTAACAAATCCCTCATTAATAAACACTATGTTCCCAGAATTGTCTTCAGAAAGTACAGAGTCTAATTGGAGAGGCAAAGCTGATACACAAAAATAATAGAAAACAATTGAAGATAGCTTATAAAGAAGTACCAAACCATTAGATTAGTATTTTAAAGTGAAGGTGATCACATTGTTAAAGAGAATTTTTTTACTGAGGTGAGACTTATCAAGGCTTTTGGGGATGGGTAGAATTCATATGGAGGACGGAAGAAGGAAAGGCACTTTAGGTAAGAGGAAAATACCATGAATGAGACCTAGAGACGGGGATGAGCTTGACTTGTGAGTGCACAGCAGAGAGGCCAGCCTGCATAGAGTGGCTTTGCATGTTGGAGCATAATTATCAACAAAATTGGATGAGATGGGGTCAGATTATGAAGACATTGAAAGTAAGCAGATGTCTAACCAGATTTTCTCGGAAGTCTGAAATTATCAAAAGTTTTTGAGCAAGGAGTGACATAATGAAAGTGGTGTTTACAGAATATTGATTTGATGACAGTATACATTGTAGTGAGGAGAATTTGATATGAAAGAAAATAATCCAGGTTTGAGATGATGAGAAGATACATTGGATTTGTGGTAATAACAATAGAGTGGGAAAGAAGAATACAGGAGTCATTTTAGACAACACCTGCAAGTAAAATGTTGGCTATCTAGATATGGGATATGAATCAAGGTGATCTGAAGATTTAGAGACTAGGTAAATAATGCTACCATTGATAGAAGCAGAGAAATTCTATAGGAAGATGCCAGTTGTAAAGGGACATATCGAATTTGTGCTGACAAAGACATTTCAGAATTAAAATATCTAATAGGTGGGGTGAGATACACAGCCATAGCTTGGGAAGAAAAATAAAACTAAAGATCTAGATTTAAATCACGAAGTTTTGATACATGGTACTTAGTCACACAACAAAAACAGCAGTAATAATAGCAGTAATAACTGCAATATTTATTGAACATTTTCTCTGTGCTAGGCACTGAGCTAAGTGCTTTCAATGCGTTATTTTGAAACCTCTACAACAATTCTATTCAGGTAGGTAATATTAATAGCCCCATTTAATAGAGTCACAAAGCTTGTGACAGAGTCAGGCCTCTAACGGAGTCTGTCGGTCCCCAAAGCCTACATTACCAACAGCTCTGTGTTTTTGTCAGTGACAATTTTGTGCTGGTGAAATGAGAATGAATATGCTAGTGATCACATTAAAATGTGAATTAGTTAAAGTATCATGGTAAAGATTTCCAAAATACATATAAGACCAAAATCCAGCTAGATGCTACTTACAAAAGATATCCCTAAGATAAGATTACATGGGAAAAACGGAAAATAAAGGAACGTGTAAAGATAAATCATGTAAATGCTAACAAAACGAAAGCAATGGTGACAACACTAATATTAAAAACAGTAAATATAATTCAAGACAAAAGTCACTAAAAGGGACAGGAAGGATACTTTATATTGATAAGAGTTACAGAAACAAAAAGCAGAATCAGATCTATAAATACTGATAAGAAACTGATGGTTGCCAGAGGGGAGGGGTTTGGGGGCGACAAAATGGGTGAAGGGGAGAAAGAGATACAGGTTTCCAGTTATGGAATGAGTAAGTCATGGGAATCAAAGGCACAGCATAAGGGGTACAGTCAATGATACTGCAATAGCAATGTAATGGGACAGATGGTGAGTACACTTGGGGTGAACATAGCATAATGTATAAACTTGTCAAATCACCGAGTTGTACATATGACACTAACGTAACATTGTGTGTCAACTATACTCAAAAAGAGAGTTATAGTATAACAAGATGATATAATAGTTTTAAACTTTTATCTACACAGTATCAGTGAAATGTATAAAGCAGATATTTAGGAAAACTTAAAGACAATACGATAAAACCATTGTAGAGTCATAGTGGGAAACCATTACATACTTATATCAGAATGTCACAGATCAATTATAAAAAATAATTAAAGATATAGAGGGTTAACAAGCCTGATTTTAGTATTTATGGGTATATATAAAACTATATCCAAAAACACAAAGGATGTTTATTTTTTAAAAAGTAGAAATCATATAGATGATATTGCCAGACATAGGCATAAAACTAACACAAGAATAATAAAAAAATCTGACCGTGAAGGAATTAATTTTTTTTTACAAATGATTCTTAGATTAAAGAGGACATCAAATTTGAAATTAGTGTTCTAAAATAAAAAATAATAATACTTATCAAAACTTAAGAGATTTGGCTGGGGTCATCTTTGGAAATTTTCATATCTGTAAATACTTTGGGAAAAAGAAAAAGGAGTTCCAGTTTCCAGACAAAATGTAGACTCACTTCTCCCTATCCCTCCTGCTAAGTACAGTTAAAAACCCTGGACATTATCTATAAAACAAACATAAGAAAACCCTGAAAGTCTGAAAAAAGAAGGGAGACTGGCTAGGGACTTTGCACCTGAGAAATGACACAGCAGTGAGTATTCTGTCTCATATATTCTGGACTGGATGCTGGAGAAGTTTTTATCCCAGAAATCCAAATGGTGCAGGTTTTAAAAGGCCCAAGAAAAACCTTTCTCTTCTAGCCAAAGTAACAGGAGAGGGGCAACCTAGCCAGACAGAAAACTTTCAGACATTAACTGTCCTCCTCTAGCCAAAACCACAGAAGAAAACTGCAGCCCCACTCCCACTCCTATAACCAAAGGCTGAGTTCCCAAAGGGGACCCTAGGCTTCTACCTTCACAGAGCTGTGAAGAAGCACCCCTCTTTTTCCTTAGGGGTAGTGTCTGAGAAGTGCTAGTGGGTAGCTTAGACTTTCATCCTTGCCCAACAATAGAGGAACCTCCTTCCATACCCACTATCAGTAACAAGGCAGTGCTCCCTTCCCTGCTGCACAGTGTCAGAAGAGACCTGCTGAATCAGAAGATTCAGTAAGATCCAAAGTCTCATAAGATGATACCCCATATTTCCAGAATATAGTAGAAATCACTTATACCAATGTCCAAGAAAATCTTAACTTCAATGAGAAAAATTGATCAGCAAACACCAAAACCAAGATAACAAAGATGTTGGAACTGTGACAAAGATTTTAAGGAGTCATCTTAAAAATAGCTTAACAAGAAATTATGACAGCACTGCTCTTGAAAGTAGGTAGTCTCAGCAAAGAAATAGAAATCCTCAGCAAAGATATTGAAGATACAAAGAATCAAATGAAAGATTTAGAACTGAAAATGACAATAAAATGAAAAACTCACTAAATAAGCTCAATAGCAGAAAAGAGATGATAGAGTGAACTTGAATATATAACTATAGAACACCACGAGGAATTAAGATGTTTGGAAGAACTTCACAACCAAGAAATGCAGAAATAAGGGGCGCCTGGGTGGCTCAGTGGGTTAAAGCCTCTGCCTTTATATAATGTCTTACTAGTTTCAAAGCTCAGGTCATGACCTCAGGGTCCTAGGATCGAGCCCCATCTCAGGCTTTCTGCTCAGCAGGGAGACTGCTTCCCCCTCTCTCTCTGCCTGCCTCTCTGCCTGCTTGTGATCTCTCTCTGTCAAATAAATAAATAAAATCTTAAAAAAAGAGAGAGAGAAATGCAGAAATGTAAAGAAATGCAGTTAAAGCAAGAGAAAGACTGACATAGAAGGGAAAAGAGATGAAGACTGGTCGATATGAGATGGAAGAACAAATGAGACACTAAGGAGAAGAAAGTTATAGCCAGATGGCCTACAAGGTTCCAAGAGAAAGAGACATGAGAATGGGTGGTGGAGGAGCAAAGAACATGGGAGAGCCCTGTGATTCAGGAGGCTAGAAATTTTTGCCTCTAGATGGTGGTGGTGGCATAGGTTATGAAGCTACTCCTGGAGTTCCACCAGCAACCATGAGTAGTAACGTGATGGGAAGCAACATATGTACTTAGCATTTGGGGCAGAGAGGTGTGAGACCTGTGGGTGGACAGGGTCCTTGAGGAATGAGGCCTAGAAATCCAGAAGGATGTGGCAGGGGGAGAGAAGAGAATGAAGGCCCAAACAGAAAACCCTGATTTTAGATGTGTATCTAGGTTTTCATTCCAGTTTGTTTTTGTCTTTTCTTTTTTTAGATACCACTTTCAAATTCATACATTTTAGTAATAAAGCTGCCTTTTTATGGATATTAGCAGTTTATTGACCTAATATTGGTAAATGGTCTGGTTGGGCAGGTACAATTACATAATGCAGTGTTTGAAATGGGAGTTTTTTTCCTTATTTCCTTTTTATTTTTTTATTTAAATTCAATTAATTAACATATAATGTCTTACTAGTTTCAGAGGTAGAGGTCGGTGATTCATCAGTCTTATATAATACCCAGTGCTCATTACATCACATGCCCTCCTTAATGTCCATCACCCAGTTATCCCTCCCCCCGCCCTGCTCCCCTCCAGCTACCCTCAGTTTGTTTCCTATAGTTAAGAGTCTCTTATGGTTTATCTCCCTCTCTGATTTCATCTGGTTTTATTTTTTCCTCTCTTCCCCTTTGATTATCTGTTTTGTTTCTCAAATTCCACATATGAATGAGATTGTATGATAATTGTCTTTCTCTGCTTGACTTATTTTGCTCAGCATAATACCCTCCAATTCCATCCATGTCAATGTAAATGGTAAGTATTCATCCTTTCTGATGGCTTGAGTAATATTCCATTGTGTGTGTGTGTATATATATATATATATATATATCAATCACTTCTCTATCCATTCATCTGTCAATGGACATCTGGGCTCTTTCCATAGTCTGGCTATTGTGGACATTGCTTCTATAAACGTTGGAGGGCAGGTACCCCTTCGGATCACTACATTTGTATCTTCGGGGTAAATACTCAGTACTACAAGTAGTAGTAGTACAATTCCTGGGTTGTCGGGTAGGTCTATTTTCAACTTTTTGAGGAACCTCCATACTGTTTTCCAGAGTGGCTGCACCAGCTTGCATTCCCACCAACAGTGTAAGAGTCTTCCCCTTTTTCCACATCCTTGCCAACATCTGTCGTTTCCTGACTTGTTAATTTTAGCCATTCTGACTGGTGTGAGGTGGTATCTCATTGTGGCTTTGAATTGTATTTCCCTGATGATGAGTGTTGTTGGGCATTTTTTCATGTGTCTGTTGGCCACTTAAATGTCTTCTTTGGACAAGTGTCTGTTCATGTCTTCTGCCCATTTCTTGACTGGATTATTTATTCTTTGGGTGTTGAGTTTGACAAGTTCTTTATAGAATTTGGATACTAGCCCTTTATCTGTTATGTCATTTGCAAACATCTTCTCTCATTCTGTCAGTTGTCTTTAGGTTTTGTCAACTGTTCTCTTTGTTGTGCAAAAGCTTTTTATCTTGATGAAGTTCCAATAGTTCATTTTTATCTTTGTTTCCCTTGCCTTTGGATATATGTCTAGCAGAAGTTGCTGCAGCCGAGGTCACAGAGGTTGCTATCTGGGTTGTCCTCTAGGATTCTGATGGATTCCTGTCTCACATTTAGGTCTTTCATCCGTTTTGAGTTTACTTTTGTGTATGGTGTGAGAAAATGGTCCAGTTTCATTCTTCTGCATGTGGCTGTCCAATTTTCCCAACACCATTTGTTGAAGAGACTGTCTTTTTTCCATTGGATATTCGTTCCTGCTTTGTCGAAGATTAGTTGACCATGGAGTTGAGGTTCCATTTCTGGACTCTCTATTCTGTTCCATTGATCTATGTGTCTGTTTTTATGCCAGTACCATACTCTCTTGATGATTATGGCTTTATAATAGAGCTTGAAGTCCGGAATTGTGATGCCACAAGCTTTGGATTTCTTTTTTAACATTCCTTTGGCTATTTGGGGACTTTTCTGATTCCATACAAATTTTAGGATTGTTTGTTCCAGCTCTGTGAAAAAAGTTGATGGTATTTTGATAAGAATTGCATTGAATGTATAGATTGCTCTAGATAGCATAGACATTTTCACAATATTTGTTCTTCCAATCCATGAGCATGGAATATTTTTCCATTTCATTGGGTCTTCCTCAATTTCTTTCATGAGTGTTCTATAGTTTTCTGAGTACAAATCCTTTGCCTCTTTGATTAGGTTTATTCCTAGGTATCTTATGGGGTTTGGTGCAAATGTAAATGGGATCAACTCCTTAATTTCTCTTTCTTCTGTCTCATTCATTGCTAGTGTATAGAAATGCAACAGCTTTTTGTACATTGATTTTATATCTTGCCACATTGCTGAATTCCCATATGAGTTCTAGCAATTTTTTGGTGGAGTCTTTTGGGTTTTCCACATAGAGTATCATGTCATCTGCAAAGAGTAAGTTTGACTTCTTTGCCCATTCAGATGCCCTTTATTTCTTGTTGTTGATTGCTACCGCAGCTTTCTTTTGATATCCATTGGCATGATAAATGGTTCTCCAGCCCCTCACTTTCAATCTGGAGAGGTCTTGGGGTCTAAAATGAGTCTCTTGTAGACAGCATATAAATGGGTTTTGCTTTTTTATCCAATCTGATACGTCGTGTCTTTTGACTGGGGCATTTAGCCCATTTACATTCAGAGTAACTATTGAAAGATATGAATTTAGTGCCATTGTATTACCTGTAAAGTCACTGTTCTTATATATTGTCTCTCTTCCTTTCTGGTCTATGTTACTTTTGGGCTCTCTCTTTGCTTAAAGCATCCCTTTTAATATTTCTTGCAGGGCTGGTTTGGTGATCACAATTTCTTAGAGTTTTCTGTTTGTCCTGGAAACTTTTTATCTCTCTTTCTATTTTGAATGACATCCTAGCTGGATAAAGTATTATTAGCTGCATATTTTTCTCATTTAGCACCCCGAATATATCATGCAAGTCCTTCCTGGCCTACCAGGTCTCTGTGCATACTTATGCTGCCAATCTAATGTTTCTATCCTTGTAGGTTACATTCCTCTTGTCCCAAGCTGCTTTCAGGGTTTTCTCTTTGTCTCTGAGATTTGCAAGTTTCACAATTATATGTCAGGGTGTTGACCTATTTCTATTGATTTTGAGGGGGTTCTCTGTGCCTCCTGGACTTGAATGCCTGTTTCCTCCCCCAGATTAGGGAATTTCTCTGCTATAATTTGCTCCAGTGTACCTTCTGCCTCTCTCTCTCTCCTCTTCTTCTGGGATCCCAATTATTCTAATATTGTTTCACTTTATGGTATCACTTATCTCTCAAATTCTCCCCTCATGATCTTATAGTTGTTTATCTCTCTTCTTCTTGGCTTCTTTATTGTCCATTATTTTGTCTTCTATATCACTAATTCTCTCTTCTGTCTCATCCTAGTAGTTAGAGCCTCCATTTTTATTGCATCTCATTAATAGCCTTTTTTATTTCAATTTGATTAGATTTTAGTTCTTTCATTTCTTCAGAAAAGAATTCTCTAGTGTCTTCTATAGGTTTTTCAAGCCCAGCTTGTATATTTATAATCATTATTCTGAACTCTAGTTCCAACATCTTACTTATGTCCATACTGATTAGGCCCCTGGCAGTCAGTACGGCCTTTTGTTCTCTTTTTTGAGGTGAGTTTTTCTGTCTTGTCATTCTTGCAGAAAGTGTCACTTTTCTATTTGTAGAGTTGCAGCTATTCTTTTCTTAGATCTCTGGTTGAGTTCACAGGTGTTCAGAATGATTTGATAGCTATCTAGCTGAATTCCTGGGACCAGACGAAACTAAGATCTACTCCTCCACCATCTTGGACTCTGCCTTTATTTCCTTTTTTTTTAAACTGTATAATGTCCCTCAAGCTATGCTAGTTTACCTTGTGCCACTAAATATCCAAAGTGTACCAATATTTTCAAATAAATAGAAAAATGGTTATAAAAAATAAAATTATAAGAGAATACCAAATTTAATTTTGAAATCCAGATTAAATTAATATCATTTTCTAGAAAAGTAAATCATATAAGAATAAGCTTAATAAGAAACATGCATAGAATCATATGAGAAAAATTACAAAACTAACTATAGTTTTATAAAACTATAAAACTATAAACATAAAAGGAGATTTTAATCACTAGAGAGACATACCATGTTGCAAGATGGAAACAGTTAATATTGAGAAGATGTCAATTCTAATTAATCTATTAATTCAGTGCAATTCCAAATCAGAATAAAAACTCAAATTTTTATGAACAAGGTGAATCTAAATTTCATGTGGAAGAGAAAATGTACAAGAAAAATCAGATTTTTAAAAACTAAAAATGATGAGAGAAGACAGAGCCACTGTAATTGAAATAATGATAAAGGTTGCAATCCAGATAGAGGTCAAAGAACATTATCAACAATAGCCAAATTATGTAAAGAGCCCAGGTATCCATCTGCTGATGAATGGATAAAGAAGTTGTAGTATAGATAGATAGATAGATAGATAGAGGAATATTACTCAGTCATCAAAAAGAATGAAATCTTGGCATTTGCAAGGACATGGTTGGTGCTAGAGAATATAATGCTATGTGAAATAAGTCAGAGAAAGAGAAATGCCATATTATTTTTCTTTCATATGTGAAATTTAAGAAACAAAACAAATGAGTATAGGGGGGAAAAGAGAGAGAGAGAAGCAATCCAAGAAACAGAATCTTAACTGTAGAGAACACACTGATGGTTACCAGAGGGGATGTGGGGGGTGGGTTAAATAGGTGATGGGGATTAAGGAGGGCACTTGTCATGATGAGCACTGGGTATTGTATGGAAGTGCTGAATCACTAAATTCTACACCTGAAACTAATATTACACTATATGTTAACTAACTGGAATCTAAATAAAAACAGAGAAAAAATATATAAATAAATACATTTGAGAAAATCATTCATTTAGGCCTGCTACTTTACATTGTATGCAAAATTAAATTATAAATGGATTAAAAATCTAAGCAAAAATAAATAAACCTATAAAATTATTAAAAGGAAATATGAGAGAATGTTTTTGTGATCTTGAGCTGAAGAAAGCTGTGCTTTGCAAGACCCAAAAAAGGAAAAAATTGACAAATTCCCCCAAAACATGAAAATTTAAATAAATCTTTTATACAAAAATGAACTGTGTTTGAGATTGAAAGACAAATAACAAAGTAGGTATTTTCCATACATATGACAGAGAAAAGAGTAATATTCACGAAACATAAAGAGCCTTTGAAAGTCAATTAACAAAAAGATAAACAATAGAAGCAAGAGAAAAGGACATGAACAGGTAAATCATAAAAGAAATACCCATAGCCAGTATATACATGAAAACATGCTCAATCTTACTAGTAATGAAATAAAACAATAAAATAAAAAAATAAAAACAGTATCTTTTTTTTTCCCCAAATACTTTTATTTTATTTTTTCAGCATTACAAGATTCATTGTTCATGAAAACAGTATCTTTTAAGTATCAGGTAAACAAAGATTTAAAAGATCATATGAAAGATATGGGAAAACAGCCACTTTCTATACTAATGGTGGAAATATAACTGGCACGTTTTTAGTGGGCAATTTTGACAGTCTGTAAAATTTTTAGTGAGTGTTCCCTTTGTCCTAACAGTTTTATTTATGAGAATTTATTCTAAGGAAATCACAGAATAGGTACATAAAGATGTAATTACAGTGATCTTCATCACAGTATTGCTTATAATACAAAAACAGTTTAAATGTCTGCTATGGAATCTTTTTTAGTTTTTACAAAGGATAAGTTAGAAAAAATAGATCACAAAAGCGTAGGTATAGTATGATCCCCTGCACATGAAGTCAAGTAATTGTTAGCCTTCTTTATTTTGTATGCCTACACACACACACACACACACACACACACACATCAAGGCTGTTTACATGAGATAATATATAAAATGTTTAGCACAGTGCTTGGCACCTAAAATTAAACAAATGGTTGTTGTTGTTGTTGTTATTGTCAGCTTTCAGTAACCATTAAGTATTCCACCATCAGGCACTGTGCTGTGTGCTTATGATAAGATACTGTCTTTGAGGAACTCTGTCTATTGGTAATCACCGTCGCCACTTGCCCATTCTACCATGTTATTGGCTCTCAGATCTATTGTTGAAATACAAGGTGGACAATGAGGAGCATCTCATCTGTACCATTACCACCAGAACGTTGGTTTGAAATATTCCCCGTATTTCAAAGTTAAAACCACAAAAAAAAATTGTTTTAAAATTCTCTTCCTTTCACATGGAACACTGGGTGTTATTCGCAAACAATGAATCATGAAACACTACATTAAAAACTAATGATGTACTACTGTATGATGGCTAACATAATTTAAAAATAAAATAAAATAAAATTCTCTTCATTTCAAGATGAAGATGGAACCAGCTTGAATTCAAGTATCCTAGCAGCACTCCGAAAAATGCAGGATGGCTACTTTGGTGGAGCAAGGTAAGTGACCTCTACACACCTTTCAGTGAAATGAAATGAAATTTGGAAGCTGGATATAGTAATGGTAGACTTGTGATACCTTTCTCTGTGTCTTTTTTGAATTTATTTAAATTCAGTTAGCCAATACATAGTACATCAGTAGCTTCAGATGCAGTGTTCACCTATTCATCAGTTGCACAGTGTAGCCCCATCCTATTTAAAGGAACTCATTTCTGATAGATTGAATCAAGGAATTTAATGTTATAGAGAAGGCTTAGAATGTTTCCCACCCTGTTCTTTGCCTAGACCTCATAAATTCAGTGGACTGGAAAATTTATTCTTTCAAAAGCAAAAAAGCTACTGAACTATTCAATTCTGGCTGCTTTTCTTTTCTCTTTTCCCTAAGTTTTTATTTTGAAAAATTTCAGGCTTACAGAAATGTGCAAGAGTGATATACCCTTCCTCAGGATTTACCTGTTGTTAACATCTGTCTCACTTGTGCATTCTCTCCCTCCTCTTCCTTCCTCTCCTCTCATTCCTCCTTCCCTTCCCTTCTCTACTCTCCCCCCTCTCTCACACATACATATGTGCAAACGTACACACACACATACACACACGCACACCCTTTAATTGCTGAAGTATGAGATTTAGCTAGAGACATCATGACAATTCAACTCTAAACACTTCAGTTTGTCTTATGAGGACAAGGTATTTTCACATATAGCTACAATATAATCATCACACTCACAAAATTTAATATTGATAAAGTACTATTATTACCTAATTTACAGTCCATATTCACAATTAGCCAATTGTCCTAAAAAAATGTTTTCTTCTTCCATAGCTTTTTTTTTCCATTCTAGGACCCAATCAAAAATCACACATTGGCATTTAGTTGTTATATTTAGTTGTTAATCTAGAACAGTTCCCCAGGCTTTTGTGAATCTTTCATGACAGTTTCAACACAGTTTTGAAGAAGGAAGGTCAGTTATAATTCAGAATGTCTTTCGATTTGGTTAAAGTGGTATCTGGTAGGTTTCTCCATATCCTTTCTATGATAGTCTTTACCCAGTTTCATCTTCCATTGGTGAATCCATTATTACTAATGGGGTTTTAAAGTGATCGTTCTGTGCTCTATCATCCTGTGCATATTTATTAGTTAGAATCCTGTATTTTTTTTAAAGAGTTTTCCGTTATCCCCTTTTATTTTGTAGTTTTAGTATAGCATAGATTCATGGATTCTGATTTTATTCAATATGCTATGCTCCATTCCTGTCATTGTTTATTTCAACGTTCAAATTATCCAAGGTCTGGCCTTTGGGAACCCCTTCAAGCTGGCTTCTTTTTCTTCTTTTTTACATCTATTTTGAGTAATGGCCTTTATTTAGCCTGCCCACCAATTCTGCTTTCAGTGGGTTTTTTGCTTGAGCAGTGACCCACAGCTCGCCTCGCTGAAGGCAGAAGGACAGCCCCTCCAGTCTGTGAAAGGAAGTGGGAAGTGCATTACTCTTCTTCATGGAGAGGAGGACAATGTCCCTTCCTTTGAGAAAACGACCAGGCTTAGTCCTTGCGCTAGCTTCCTTAGTTGATTTTGTCCTGGAATACATACAGGATGTTGGTGACAGCCACAGCAATAATGTTCTCCACCAGGTGCCACACTGTGTTCTTGAGAAAATCAGTACTACTGACTTTCCCTTTGGGTTTTGCAATCGGCTTTTTAGGTAGGGGAGGATATGGCCTACTATCCTCTATAATTCATGAAATTTTCAAATACCATCTTTCAATTTCAAAATGATCTTTAAGTATTTTTTTTAATGATGTGATGGATTTGTGATGATTTCTCTTCCTTCTGTCCCAGCTTCTCTGCAGCCAATGGAGATTTTGGCCGGACATTTGACATAGTTAGCAGCATAGTATATGGCAGTGAAAGAGAACAAAACTGATCTGCTGGTAGATTGTGAACCCATAATTATAGTCTTCATTAACACAGCATCCCAGCCTACACTACACCACGCCAAGGAGTGTATAAAATTTCATATTTACAAAATTTATACTAATATATAAAAGCATTAGCAGTCCCCCAACCAAAAACATTCTAGGTATCCCTTTTCTCACTGAAATGTGTTTTTTAAAATGATTTCCTCTGATTTTCTGTTTTCTATTTGCCCTGTAATTGTCAGGATTCAAACAGGTAAATTGTCGGAGTTTTTGACAACATCTTGCTGCACACATTTGAGCTTCATGGATCCTGGACCCGAGGGTAAGCTGTACAGTGAAGATTACGATGATAACTACGATGAGCTGGACTCTGGCGACTGGATGAATGGCTATGATTCAACCCATAATGGTAAGGGAGCTTCATAAAGGCAATGGCCTTGCTGGGCAAGAATACGAAGTAGTGTCGAGCATCCTCCTTAATATTTCTCACTGCCAGCAGTCTCACTCCTATTTAATACACCCAGATTTCTACTTTTGTTTGGCTTCACTTTTCATCCTTCTACTTACCTTTGGTTTCTGGTCTAATATCCCTGTGGTGATTGTGGAGTATGGAGTTTGACTATCTCTTACTAAGGTCAAGGAAGATTTCTGTCCCGGGTATATGAAATGGCTGGTGATTTCAAAATGAGAGGAAGCAGTGGTGAGTGAGAGATATTTAATCAAGTATGTAGTAGGAGAACTATACATATACAGTACTGCTTTTTGACATTTAAAAGCATAAAAATAAGAAACTCAGAGTACTTTTTATATATAATGTTACTGGGGCCCATTAGAATCTCTGGGGAGGTCTGCATAGTTTGAAAAAGCCTATGCAGTGTGCCCATTGCTTTCATATTGCAAACTAGACAAATAACACAACCAATCTAATTGGCTACTAGGAACACAAGGATGATATAGTGAGAAAGCATCATAGGGGCATATATTAAAAATGGCTGAGAAACACCCTTAAGTGTTAAAACACTAACCTAGGCAGGGCAAGAATTACATTGTTTGAATCCCAAAGAGGGAAGGGCCAATAGGAGCGAATTCTTCTAGCTATCTAAAATACGGCTTGTCTGCTTTCATTGTCTGGGTATTTACCTGTTAGCCTGTATGTTAAGGCAGCCAATTTCTTTATCTTCAGAGTGGAATGTTGGAGAAAAGAAATAAATAAATTGGCTTTCCTTAGTGAGGTAGCAAGCATTATCTCATATACAATAAACCAACACATTATCGGTCAGAGGATGATTTTCTTGTTTGGACCCAGCATTTACTCACCTAAGTACCATTTAATTCACTCTGTATTTGTTTTTATAAGATTGCAAATCATGAATTTCTTCACTGGAAAAATACATTAAATACAAAGTTATTTCCTGTCATTAATAATTACCAAAGTCATGATATCCATCTTGACATAAACAAATATTTTGAAAAGCAGACCAGAATAATCATACATTGAGATTGTTTGCTATTCTATGGGTAGTTGTGACTTTCATCTGTAGTACTCATTCTCTTAGATTACTTTCTAAAATGTTGTCTTTGTAATGATATATATTACTACATTTGATATTATGCATTCTAAGTCACTTTCTCCTCTCTGGTTTTACTCATCAGTGGTCTCGCAATGGCTGTGCTTATTGCTTGCCGGCCCTGCCATGCCAAGAACACTTCTCTCCATATTCTTCATAATCCTCCACTCAAGTATCTATATTGTATTCAAGTTTATACTAACTGTCATTAGGATGTCACTAAGAATGAGTTCCATTTTTACAGCTTTGCTAGTTTCCGTTAAGCACATCAAAATGGGAGGCCCTGGGTGGCTCAGTTGGTTAAATGTCTGCCTTTGGCTCAGGTCACAATCCTGGAGTCCCAGAATCAAGTCCTGCATCAGGCTTTCCACTAAGCAGGGAGTCTTCTTCTCCCTCTGACCTGCCCCCTCTCATGCTCTCTTTCTCAAATAAATAAAAATTTTTTTTAAAAAATCACATAGGAAAAAAAAATAATTAAAAATATTTAAAAATAAAATAATAATAATAAAAATCACATCAGAACACAGAAAAACATCTGGAGAGATCACTGAAGATGATCAAAAAAGATGATGCATAACTGACCTCACAGACTTTAGTATTGATCCAAACACTGTGCTTTTCCAGCTATAAATGTTGCGAATGTTCATGTACAGTCTGAAATGTTAGGATCCATGAGGTATGTGTATGTGTTCTGTTTCCATTATCTATAGTCAGAGAGAATGTTATAGGAGGTGTATGGGAGTAGGAGAGTCCAAGAGGATAGGGAACATACCTGTCTTCTTCACCACTGAAACCTTGGCACCTAGTACACCCCCTAGTACATCGTTGGCAATAAATAGTTGGTGAATAAATGAATATGGTAATGAAAAGGACCAAATGTGGCCAGTAATCCTTTTGACACCAAGGTTTCACGGAGACTGTTCTTTTTTTTTTTTTTTTTTTTTTACTTTTTTTTTAAACATTTCTGTTTTTTGTTTTTTTTTAAGATTTTTTATTTATTTATTTGACAGAGAGAGAGAGATCACAAGTAGGCAGAGAGGCAGGCAGAGAGAGAGGGGGAAGCAGGCTCCCTGCTGAGCAGAGAGCCCGATGCAGGGCTCGATCCCAGGACTCTGAGATCATGACCTGAGCCGAAGGCAGAGGCTTTAACCCACTGAGCCACCCAGGCGCCCCTTCCCCAAATACTTTTATTTTTTCAGTGTTACAAGATTCATTGTTTATGTACCACACCCATTAGCAACCGTAGCTGCCATTTATGGGACTTGTCTGTTTTTAGCTAGGTTCAGTGTTTAGTGGAAGATTTTTGCCTTTGCTCACCAAAGTCTCCTCCTACCAGTGAGACTCCAAGGGCCCTATTCCACTCCTCCGCCACCACTGCTGCAACCACCAGCCCCATCACATGCACAGGCGCAGATTGTGAAATCCTTGCTCCACCTGTCCTATAATAAGCTCATACTGCCTTCAAGGGCCCTAATATTGTGTCAGCAAAGTTGAAGAACAGGTAGGTCCTCGTAAATAGCCCTAGTTTCTAAATGGTAAAGCTGCAAGACTATACAGTGATCACAACCTTGCCCCCCTCCATGATCTAAAACAACCTACTTCTGGTGCTGTGTCATGGGCACAGGAGCCGAGCATTCTAGTCGGTGGGGCAGATTGTGAAGTAACTAAAATGTTCATTTTTTTTTTCTCTTCCCCCTACCCCCACTAACCTTGCAGTTCGCTGTGGTGATGAAGTTGCTCGTTATTTAGATCACCTTTTGGCACACACTGCTCCCCATGCTAAACTAGCCCCTGCCTCACAGAAGGGAGGGCTAGATCGGTTCCGAGCTGCTGTGCAAACAACCTGCGATATAATGTCCTTGGTGACCAAGGCCAAGGAGCTGCATGTACAGAGTGAGTAATGCCATGACTCAACTGGAGTCAGGCACAGGATTGACGTGCAGCCCAGGATGGGGGCGGGACATTTATTACAGTGTAAGCAGGAACTCTGTTTTGTTCACTGCTTTATCCCCAGCATCTCAGACAGAAGGAACATGTTAGGCACTCAGATATTTGGAAAATTAGTGAACTGGGTGTAATTTTGTTGTCGATAGTGCTATGCAGTCTGACTTAACCACTACATCGTGAGAAGCGGCAGAACAAGAGACATGGAGCATTTTAACATCCGTGTTAAAATGATGGGAAAAGGTGTTTCTTTGGGAAAGTTACTCCTTCGGAAGCACTTTCATTTAAAGAGAAAGCACTGCAAACTATTATAAGATAACCTCGCAAGGAAGAGGGAGATACTCTCCCTTAAGTAAGCTGCATCTGGTTCCCTTAGGTCAGCTGTGACATTTACAGTCAGTTGTTCCGCAAGTGTAGAGCTGCGTTTCTCAACCACAGTACTCATTCCCAACAACTCTCATTGTCCTCCCCATGACCACTACCCCCCTTCAGTGGGTATTTGCAGTGGAGGATGTCTTCTACTGCACAGTGCTAGGAGTAGTCCTGGTTCCTATGAGTAGTCAGTGCCTTTATGGTAGCTGCGTATGAACGGACAGAAGGGCTCCTCGGCCACACTGAGAGGACCTAAATGGTAACATTTTACAGATGAGAATGATTGAGACGCATGTTCTTGCTGTCTAAAACTTGATTGACCATTACTAACCACAGATATTAAACATGAATCATTTAACATTGAGAACAGGGAAGAGCTCAGCATACCCTTTGAGGATGCTTCCTTGACAAAGGGCTTATGTGAAGAAATCAGCTTTATTAAATTATACTTCTAGATTGTGAATCAGGAAATTTGAGCTTAATTCCCGTCTCTGCTACTTACTTGCTTGAACAGTTTTTTGAGCTCTGTATCCCTCTTTCTGTATCTGTAAAATGGTGAAAGTGACAAGACAGTCTCTCCTTTGAGGTTATGGTAAGTATTTGGACTATAAATAAAAATATTAGGAATATCTCAAAGTAGGTCGGCCACTACATTTTTTGATTCCCTACATAGGATTAGCCATTTTCATCTATTCTCAAGAAAACCCAACTGCTGACAGCCAGATGTTTTCCCAGGGCAGTCCGGAAAACAGAAAACAGAATTGGGTTCTTTCTGTTATGTGTGGTATTCTATCAAAGTATCAGTGATAGCACCATTGTGATATTGATTGCATTCATAGGATTTAATATCTTAAAGGACCATTTGATGCTACAATTCTAGGCATCCCACTGAAAGTATGTTTGACTCAACAATCTAAATTATCTGATATTCATATTTCTTTTCTGTGATATTACCAAGAAATGATAAATTTCTCACTCTTGTTCTATAGAGAACAACTCCTGTGCAACTTCATTTTGAGGGCAACTGTGAATTGTTTTTATTTGAATTCAATTAGCCAACTGATAGTACATCATGAGTTTCAGATGTAGTGTTCAATAAGTTATCAGTTGCATATAACTGTGATTTTTTTTTTTTTTTAGTCTCCTAAGTTACCTAACCTTTCCCATAAATGTCAACCTCTTGCAGATGTTCACATGTATCTTCCTACAAAGATATTTCAGGCTTCCCGGCCTTCATTCAACTTACTTGACTCACCTCATTGCCCACGAGAAGACCAGGTAAACTTGCACATGAGGTTTTTTTTCTGTCAGCTATTCGCAAAACTGCCATCTGTGTGGTGAATAACAGAACTAGCCATTATGGTTTCTGCTGGTAACTGGTGGTAGGCAAAATGCTACCCTGGTGAAGATATTCTCCTTTTTAGTTCACTTTCCTTTTTTTTTAATGTAAATTCAATTAATTAACATATACTGTGTTTTTGGGGTACAGGTCTGTGATTCATCAGTCTTATATAATACCCAGTGCTCATTTTAAAACATACCCTCCCCAGTGTCCATCACCCAGTTACCCTATCCCCGCACCTCCCTCCCCTCCAGCAACCTTTTCTAGTCAGGCTCTAAGAAAACTGAATTGCTACATCATTCATTTTGAAGGCTTCATTGTTTTTGTTTTACTTCTCATCAAAATTTAAGGAATTCTTATGGAAAAGGTTTAGAGGTGAAAAGATCAACACTCTAGGGCATTAAGTTGAACACTTGTGGACTTATTTTTTTTTTTTTTTTTTTTTGGTCCTTTCTCAAACTAAAGGTTCCCTCTGTTCGTGTAGAAATGCATCTTCCTAGAGACCAGTCTGGGGAGGTGGACTTCAAAGCACTGGTTTTACAGTTGAAGGAGACCTCCAGCTTACAGGAGAAAGCTGATATCCTTTACATGCTGTATACTATGAAGTAAGTCATAAATATTCTCAGTCTCTTTTCATGTTCACGTAGAGGAAGTAAAACATAGTAAATACAGCTCAACTTTGGCATCTCATTGATCCGGATTTGAATTTTGCAACCTACGCACTGTGTAACCTCAGGCCTCGGTTGTTCTCATTTATAAAATTTGGATTATACCGTCCTCATAGAACTGTTGTAAAGGTTACACAAGATATAATACCTGCAAAGTCTCTAATACAATGCCTGGTACATAGTAGGTGACCAATAACTGTGATTATTATGGTTATTTATGGTTATTTCAAGCCTCTGTTATTTGGTAAAAATCCACAGATAAATAAATTCTTAACTCAGAAGAAGTATGAACATGGAGAAAACAATAAACTAGCATTTCTGAGTATTTTCTATGTGTCCAGAACCCTGCTAGGTACATTATACGTAAATACCTCAAACTCAATATGCCCAAATTGAACTCTCTCCTGTCCCTCACTTCCCCTCAAATATAACCTGAACTTCCTCATTTATTCATGTAGTTGTCAACTTGAAGAGGCAGGATGGGCTCCCCTCCCCTAAATTTGGTTTGGATGTTGAGACTGATGATGCCAGCCATGTACCAAAAGAGTATAAAATGTTTATTACTCACATAATGAGATTTTTGGGAAGAGTGGAACAGATTCCCAGGTTGGTCAAAAAAAAAAAAAAAAGCATTAAGTGAGCGGAAAAAGGAGGCTGCTTTGGGCTTTTATTCTGATTAGGAGGTGAGGCTGGGATAAAGGTTCTTACCAGCACCAAAGGAGGGAAAACTCAGATTTCCCCGGCACCTTGCCCAGGTGTAGGTTGGAAGGGAAAGAGGGGTGGTAGGACTTGTAAGCAGTCAGTAGTCAAACATTAAAAGTGGAGTCACATTCTGAAATTCTACATCCTTGTGGTTGAAACCAACACCTACCTAATCAGCAAGCTTCGCCCCATATCCAGTTAAGCACCAAGGCTATTCAGTTTTTCCTCGAAATATTTATCTTCTGCACTGCTAGCATGGCTGCCTTCACTCGCATCTTTGTCTCTCACCAGGACTATTGCTATGGTTTTCTAACAAGTCTTCCTATTTCTGCCTTGTTCTCCTCAAGCCCAGCCTCCACAGAGGAGGGAGAGTAACTTTTCTTTTTTACTTTCTAGGACAGAAACGTCCAAATTTCTACAAAAATAGATAGAATAGCATAATGAACCCTTGGGGACCCATCACCCAGCCTAAACAATGATAAACATATAATTAATCTTGTCCCATCTATATTCTCGCTCTCTCCCAGATTATTTTGAAAAAGAGACCAGACGTTTTATCATTTCACTCCTAAATATTTCAGTATTATTTCTAAAAGTCAATGAAGCTCTTAAAACATAACCACAATGGGACTTCTGGTTCCGGACAAGATAGAGTATATGCATCTCTCTCTTCCTCCTGCTAAGTACAAGAGGACATTATTTATAAAACAAACATAACAAGATGTTAAAATATAGAAAGAAGAAAGCAGACTGGTTAAGAACGTCAGGCTCTGAGGATTGACAAGGTAGTGATGTACCCGGGTTTTCTTTGTCGCCTCATATATCCTGTATCAGATGCTGGAGAAGCCAGCACCCTGAAAATGCCGATGGGCACAGAGGACAGGAGCCCTCAGAAAAACCTGTTCTTTCTAGACAAAGGACCAGGAAAGGGCAGACTAGCAAGACAGACAACTTTTAGGCAATAACCATTCCTACCAAAAAATAAAAATTAAAAAAAAATAACCATTCCTACCATAGAAAAATCTGCAGCCCCACCCCTGTCCTCAAGGGCTCAGTGGGAAGCCCAGATGTCCACTCTGGCCGGACTGTAACAAAGGAGGCACTACTCCATCTTCCCCTACTGCCAGGGTGGTGTCAAAGAAGACCAAGTAGGGATTTGGGACTTTCAGGCCCTCTAGGCTGTAATGAAGTCCCCTGGATCTGTCTGACTCCAGAGCCCATGCTGCTTCCATCAGATCGTGGTGGTTAACGAGTAAGTGAAAAAGACAGCTGAAAAGCCCACCAGCCCCAGAATCAAATTTTTACACACCCAGTTATATCAAAAGCAGCCCAAACATATTTTTAGCCATTCAGGGCCTGCCTGCTTTGCACACTGCTTGAAACCTACTCCACATCTGCCAGTAAGAGTTAAGCCCAGGGCCACGAATACCCCAAACCACTGCTCTCCAACCTAGAGAATCCCCCACAGTGCTACTGAAGGACATCACCTAGACATGTAACTTCCTCTCCCCCTCTCCCCTGGGAGTTTCCTTGCCCTCCGCCCCTTCCGGAAGGTAGAGCTGGTGCCCTAGATAAGCCTCTGGACAGTCTCCGGCTATGAAGGACTTCCCTTCTCAAAGAACCCTAAGTGCCACCCAATAAACCTTGTTGTGTGCTACTGCCCAAAAAATGACATGGGGTCTTATTGTTTTGATACACCCGCTTCTTTCGTTCTTCCTTTAGGGTGAGGCATTCTAGTCAACAAATACCTTTTGAGTGCTTATTATGTGCCAGGCACAAGGCTAAATGGAAAATAATAAAAAGATAGAGAAGGTAAAACAAGATAAGGGGTAAGGACAGAATGACTGTAGCTTGAATGAAAACTGAAGATTTGGTCAGGTAGTTGATACCGGCAAGCAAAAGGAGCTATACCTGAGAAGCTCCTACTTTCCCACCAAATCGAATGATCCATGGTTGACTGCCAACTCTTCTGCTCCTAACATGGGTTTTCTTCATCTAATCCTGTATTACTAACTTCACCATAACATCTGATTGAACCTGCTGTCTCCCTAAAACTAGTATTCCAGGTAATGTCAAACCACTTGAGTACATTTTGTATGATGTGCTGCATGGGTTTTAATACACTTGGAATGCTGCCCAATAGCCCTCATGGATTTAAGAGTAGAAGTGGGGAAGTGGGTTTTCCTATCTCTGTTGATTAGCATTCCTTCTGCAAATTGTCTGTTTATAACCTTTGCTTGTTCTCTATTGAGTTATTTACATTTTTCTTATTGATATTAGATATCACTATTTTGTTTGTTATACTTGTTGCAGATATTTTGTCCAACTAATTTGCTAATTACTTATATACCTTTCTCTAGGCAGAAGTTTAGTTTTTATACCATCAAGTCTGTCAGACTTTTCCTTTTTGGCTTTTGGGTTTCTTGTCATGCACCCCCCACCCCAGAATTTAAAAAATATTTTAAATACCTTTAATAATTTTTTTAAAGATTTTATTTATTTGACAGAGAGAAACACAGCGAGAGAGGGAACACAAGCAGAGGGAATGGGACAGGGAGAAGCAGGCTTCCCACAGAGCAGGGAGCCCAACGCAGGGCTCGATCTCAGGACCCTGGGATCATGACCCGAGCCGAAGGCAGATGCTCAACGACTGAGCCATCCAGGCGCCCCTACCTTTAATAATTTTTAAAGAAATTTTTATGTTAGGGTGCCTGGGTGGCTCAGTTGGTTAAGCAACTGCCTTCCCCTCAGGTCATGATCTCAGGGTCCTGGGGGATCAAGCCCTGCATTGCATAGGGCTCCCTGCTCAGCAGGGAGTCTGCTTCTCCCTCTCCCTCTGCCCCTCCCTCTCCTCTCATGATCTCTCTCTCTCTCTCAAATAAATAAATAAATAAATAAAATCTTCTAAAAGAAAGAAATTTTTATGTCCTTAATTCTACTTGGAATTTATATATGTCTTCTTACTCAGCATATCTAAACTCCAGTTCACTGTCTTGATCAGAAACCTACTACTTCCTGACCATGTTCATCAACATTCTTTTAGTCACCCAGACTTGAAATTGTGTCGTCATCTTCAACTCCTCCCCATCCCCTGCCTCTCGCTGCAACATCACCACTACCATTGGGAATCAGTGGCCAAATATACATCCTCTATGATCGAATTTTCAACCTTTATCTACCATTACTCCCCCCTTACAATGTGAATATTTTCACCAAAATAGCCTACTGTTTATCATATCCTATACAAGACTACTTTCACACCTTGGCTCATATTCTTCCCTCTGCCTGGACTACTCTCCTTTACCACACCCCATCTCTCTTTGTTGGAATTCTAGCTGTCCATCAAGGCCTAGTTCATCTGTCATCTCCAGAAAGCTTTCTTTTTTTTTTTTTAAAGATTTTATTTATTTATTTGACAGAGAGAGAGATCACAAGCAGGCAGAGAGGCAGGCAGAGAGAGAGGGGGAAGCAGGCTCCCTGCTGAGCAGAGAGCCCGATGCGGGGCTCGATCCCAGGACCTGAGATCATGACCTGAGCTGAAGGCAGAGGCTTTAACCCACTGAGCCACCCAGGCACCCCCAGAAAGCTTTCTCTGATCTCTAGGAATAAAAAGGTTCATCCTTGATTGTGAGATCTCAAAGCATGTACTTTAATATTATTCATTTATCTATTTTTATTTTGACCATTTCAAACTTAGAGAAAAGTTGTAAGAAAAGTACAAAAAAATTTTATGGATATCCTTCACCCAGATTCCTCAGATTTAATCTCTCTCTCTCATTCTTTCTGTCATCATCACATACACATATGTTTTTCTGAATCATTTGAGAGTAAGTGGCAGACATGATTCCCTTCTATCCTAGATATTCCTAGATATTCCCTAGAATTTGAGTGGTTATTGTGTATTTCCTAAAGACTAGGAATTCTCTTACATAAGCGCAGTACATTTGTGAAAATCAGAAAATTAAGGGCGCCTGGGTGGTTCAGTTGGCTAAGTGTCTAACTCTTGATTTCAGCTCAGGTCATGATCTCATGGTCCTGGGATGGAGTCCCACGTTGGGCTCTCTGCTCAGCCCAGGGTCTTGAGATTCTCTCTCTCTCCCTCTGCCCTTCCCCCCACTCACACACTCTCTAAATAAATAAAATCTTTAAAAAAAAAAAAAAAGAAAAAGAAAATTAATGTTAAAACAATACTATTATCAGGACACCTGGATAGCTCGGTTGGTTAAGCATCTGGCTTCAGCTTGGGTCATAATCTCAGGGTTCTGGGATCGAGCCCCACATTGGGCTCCTTGCTCAGCAGGGAGCCTGCTTCTCCCTTTGCCGGCCGCTCCCCCTGCTTGTGTGAGTGCTCTCTCTCTCTGACAAATTAATAAATAAAATCTTTAAAAAAAAAAAAACAATGCTACTATCTAATCTACAGACTGTATTTGCCAGTTGTCCCAGTAATGTCTTTACAGCAAAAGAAAATGTAAGTTATGCATTTCATTCAGTTCTCATGTGTCCCCAGTCTCCTTTAATCGGGAACAGTTCTTGAGTCTTTATTTTTCACGTTATTGGCATTTGTGAAGCATACAGATGAATTACTTTTTACAGAATGTCCCTAAATTTTGGTTCATTTGGTGTTTTCTCATAATTAAATTCAGGTTATGCATTTTTGGCAGGAATACCACTGAAGCCATGCTGAGTTCTTCTCAGTGTATCCTATCAGGAGGGCACATAGTGTTGATGAGTCCCATTGCTGGTTTTATCACTTGGTTAGGGTAGTATCTTCCCCATTCCTCCACTGTAAAGTTTTTATGTTGCACTTTGTAATTAAAAAGTATCTTGTGGAGATATACTTTGAAACTGTAAATATCCTGTTACTCTTCAAACTTTCATTCACTGTTTTTTTAGTCCATTGTTGACTCTTCCTATGGTACTTTTTATTTCATGTTTTTAAAAATACATTTAATATATTAAATTCATATTTATTATTTTTAATATATTTAGCATAGTAAATACATTATATAGTATATATTTACTATAATTTAATATATTGAATAGATAATACATTATCATGGCTCAAACTTTTTAAAGTACAAAAGGATACAGGGAAAGGATAAAAAGTCTTTCTCCCACCTCTGGTCCCCAGATACCTGGTTCCCCAACTCACAGGCAATCAGTGTTATTGGTTGTTTGTGTATCCATCCAGGGACAATTTATGCATATGTAGGTAAATAAAGCATATATGTGTATAATTTCACACCTGTTTCACCAAATGGAAGCATAGTATATACACTGTCCTGTACCTTGCTTTTTTTTCACTAAAACTATTTATCTTGAAATTCATTACATATATATTCCATTTATCTGTGACTGCTTAACAAATAACCCCAAAACTCATTGGCTTAAGATAATAAAAGCAAAAGGTGTTTAAATTATCTGTCACAGTTCTGAGCTTGTCCAAGCTCAACTAGGCAGTTGTCACTTGGGATCTCATTCACTGTGGTCCGACAGCATCTGGGGCTGAAGTCACCATGAGGTTGTCCACTCATATATCTAGGGGTTCGTACTGGTTGTTGACTGGCGCCTCACCTGGGGCTGTCACCCAGAACACCTACAAATGACCTCCCCCATACATCTCTCCACTTCCTCACAGTCTGATGTCTAGGTCCCAAGAGTATGTGCCCCATCAAAGGACCAAATGGAAGCTGCCTTAATGTTTACGACCTAGCCTCAGAAATCCTACAGCACCACTTTCAACTTAGCCCCAAGCATGCCTAGGTTGAAGGGGAGAGAACGCAGACCTACCCTTTTCACAGGAGGACTGTAAAAGTTACACTGTAAGAAGAGCATGTTAGATGGAACATTATTGGAGTCATGTTAAGACATACAATCTGTCCCAATCTAGATTATATCATATTTTAATAGTTCCACAGCATTCCATTGTTTGTGACCATACCATAATTTGTTTAGCCAGTCTCCTATTGAGGGACATTTGGATTGTTTCCCATCATTCACTATCCCAAACAATGCTATAGCAAATATTCCTAATGGTGTGTATTGTTTCTCATGTGTGTAGTCTATCCTACAGATATGCCAGAATTGAAATTCCTAGATCAAAGAATATAAAGATTTTTAATATTAATACATATTTTCAAATACCTTTCCAGAGAGATTGTCCCAATTTTCACACCCACCAGCAAGATATTGAGAGTACCTATTTTCCCAAATCCTTACCAATGCAGTGTTATCAAATTTGGGGGGTTTTGACAACATGATAGATTTTAAAAAGTGTTATCTTGGTGTAGTGTTAATTTTACTTTTTCTTACTATGTGTGAGATCGAGCACCTTTCTCTGTATTTAAAATTCATCAGTATTGGGGCACCTGGGTGGCTCAGTCACTTAAGCATCTGCCTTCAGCTCGGGTCATGATCTCAGGGTCCTGGGATCGAACTTCATGTCAGGCTCCCTGCTCGGCGGGGAGCCTGCTTCTCCCTCTCCCTCTACCATTCACTCCCGCTTGTGCTCTCTCTCTCAAATAAATAAATAAAATCTTTTAGAAAAATAAAAAAATAAATCCGTCAGTATTTGACCATATTTTCTTTTCTGACTTTTGTTTCTTTTTTTATTATCTATTTGTTGCAGTTCTCTCTCTCTTCCTTTCTTTCTTTCAGAGAGAGAGATATCATGAGCGGGGTGAGGGGCAGAGGGAGAGGGAGAGAGAAGGAGACTCCCGCTGAGTGTGGAGCCCAACGCAGGGCTTAATCTCATGACCCAGAGATCAGCACCTGAGCCAAAATCAAGAGTCAGACACTTAGCCAACTGAGCCACTCACTCAGGCACCCCTGTTGAATTTCTTTATGTATTAGGGAAATCGGCCTATGAATTGTAAATATTTTTCTGTTTGTAATTTGTCCTGCAACTCTGCTTACAGTGGTTTTCTGCAATATGAATCTTGTTGTTTTTATGTATATAAATACATCACTTTTTCTTGTATGGCTTTTTGTGTATAGTTTATAGTTAAACAGTCCTCTTGCCCCCAAAGTTATAAAGTAGTTCTCCCATATTTTTTCTAGTACCTTTACATTTAAATCTTTGATATATTTGGAATTCTGATGTTCAGTGTAAGGCATGAATCCAACTTCTTTTTCAAATGGCTACTTGATTGTCTTAACATTGTTTAATAAATAATCTACCTTCATCGTAAATTAAGTTCTCAATTTCATAGCACTTTACACATATTTTATATTTCACAGTTGACTTGTGTTATAGTAATCTTTACAATAATGTATATGCATCCTTTACAAATAAGCGCACATCTTTTTTTTAAATCTCTATTAGTTTCCTAAGTGTAGCATACTTTCTGAACTTTCAATAGTTAAATTAAGTCTTTGACTTTGTTTTCAGCTTGTTGAAGCCTGTGAAGAGGGTAAAAGAATGCATTTTGTCAAAGCACAGCTGAAACTAAGACTTGTTCTCATCTAGGCATTTGGGTTTCAGGGCCAACTACTAATCATACGTTTACAAGGATTCCTAGTAAATAACTTTCATTTCCTAATGAGGGAGACCTATCAAAAACAGGTGTATCCGTTATAACACTGAAACAAATGATTGTTGCCAGCAGCTTTACTTAAAACTAATGTAGGCCCGGGGCGCCCGGGTGGCTCAGTGGGTTAAAGCCTCTGCCTTCGGCTCGGGTCATGATCTCAGGGTCCTGGGATCGAGCTCCACATCGGGCACTCTGCTCAGCAGGGAGCCTGCTTCCCCTTCTCTCTCTGCTTACTTTTGATCTCTCGCTCTCTCTGTCAAATAATAAAATATTTAAAAAAAAAAAAAAAACTAATGTAGGCCTCTCTGTAACATTCCAGAGGACCTGACTGGGACACTGAATTATATGATGAAGGGGGTATGACAGTCCGAGAGCTGCTTACTGAACTGTATGTCAAAGTTGGAGAAATTCGTCACTGGGGCCTGATCCGATACATCTCTGGAATCTTAAGGAAGAAGGTGGAAGCACTTGATGAGGTACTATAAATTCTTCTTGAATTTATACCAAATCTAAATGGAGGTGCTTTTTAAAAATCGGTTTCCATAATTGATTTTTAAGGCAAGCACAGCATCTAATCATTTGAGGTGTCGTCTTTCCCGCATAAAGTTCCTGATACTCAATTAGCTTTTTGTTCGTGAATGTCAAATGTACAGTACTGAAGTTTATAAATGATAAGATGTTATAAATGGTAAGAATTCTACAGCTTAAGAATGAATTTACAGTAGGCTAAAAATTCCTACCTCTTAGGAGATAAAAATACCTCATTGTTTCTTCTTAAAAATCTCTCTCTTCTGATCTACATGATATTTCCTGAGATAGAGGGTTTGGTGTGTCAATAAATTAAGGGGAAGCAAAGGTCTGTGGGCTGAGAAGAGTGATTGTCATGGAAAGCTGAGGTGGTATGGGAAGGATAATGCTGTTATGCTCTCTCTTCTTAGGCTTGCACAGCCCTTCTCTCCCACCAGAAACATTTGACAGTGGGACTCCCTCCAGAACCTCGAGAGAAGACCATCTCTGCGTGAGTATGGTTTTTGGTTGGATTTGATCAAGTTTCTCTGAGACTTTAAGGAGCGGTATGGACTGACCACAATTCTCTTTCCCTGATCTATCACTGGATGATAATGGCCTACATGTGTGGGCTTCTGTCAGAGACACTTGGTATGAGAATGTTGATAATGACAGGGCATGAGTAAATGAAAGAGTATATCCACAAGAAGTAGTATCCAAATGTAGTTTGCTTTTTATGGTTGTTTTTTTTTTTTTTTTTGGTGGTGGTGGTGGTGGTGATGGTTTTTGTTTTCATGCTCGTTTTTTACTTATTGGCTTTCCCAAACCTCACATCCAAAAGCAGTCCAAAACAGGGCAGGCAACTAGAATTAGCACCCACAAAAAATCCACTATACTCTAGACTTTCTTCCAGGCCTCTCTCTTTTACTTATAGATGGCTGTTTGCTTCCTTTGTTTCTTCACATTTCTTCCCTCTATGTGTCTTTGTGTCCAAATTTCCCAAATTTTTATATAAAAACACCAGGCATAAAAGATTAGGGCCCAAACAATGACCTTACTCGAACTTAATTACCTCTGTAAAAACCTCATGTGCAAATAAGGTCACACTCTGAGGGACTCTGGGCTAGAATTTCAATATATGAACTTTGACAGGACACAATTCAACCCATAATGCCTTACTCTCAGCAAACAGAACCTTTCTATTACAAATCAGATCAATTTTTTCCACTACTGTGACAATCCAAAAGAAGATGGCATTGTCCATGCCCCATTCCTCCAGAGTGCTTAGTATCAACAGGAGAGTCAGAAGTGTGGGAAGAGGTATGCATATCTCTGCGTGCATGCATGCGTGTGTGTGTGTGTGTGTGTGTGTGTGTGTGTGTAAACTGATGAAACTGTAAAATCAATATAAGTAAGATATGGTCATAAAATAATAAAATGGTTTCCAAAAGGCATAGCTTAAATGTAGTTTATTACTTTCTGGCCATAATAGTTACTTGTCATAAGTTAAGAATTAACCATGAAAGACTGATCTGGAAGGACCTCATGGGGTAAGTTTTAAATAAAAGTTTGAAGGAGAAAGAGAGGAGAGAGGAGAACTCTCCTGAGTTGATATAGGCCAAAGTGGTTTGGAGAGGCAATGAACTTTAAGGACTGAAAGAACCAAATGCTACCAACGATGATGAGACATTGAAGCAGTGACTTGGACTTGGGAGATTTTTTCTTTTCTCTGTGTATTGAAGCTTAAACGGTGACAGAAATTTGTCTTTCTTCACCATCTTCTCCCTCAGACCTCTGCCCTATGAAGTGCTCACTCAGCTGATAGATGAAGCCAGTGAAGGGGACATGAGCATCTCAATCCTTACACAGGTGAGCAGAATTATGACATCTAATATGGTGATTGATATTTTTGTTTTCAGTTGATCTGGCAGTTTCCAAAGACTACCAAGTAGGCTCTGTGAGACCTGGACCGTAATTTTTTCTGTATTCATTCCATGCACAGGAAATAATGGTATATCTAGCCATGTATATGCGAACTCAGCCTGCCCTCTTTGCTGAAATGTTTCGACTTCGAATTGGTCTAATCATACAAGTTATGGCAACAGAACTGGCCCACTCCCTTCGATGCTCAGGTACTCGTTTTAGTAACTGTTTTTGGCAGAATTCACTTTTAGTGTAGGGCTATTGAGTTTGGGATCGGGAGGGAAAGAAAGCGAAAACATTTTATCAGCAGCTCAGAAGCTACATGTAGCAATCTTGTTCCCATGTTAGTCAACCTCTATTTATATAAATCACGAGACTAGTATTATGACAGATTTATGTATTTGTTCTGCAACTTCACAATTCCACCTCTTGGGGGCTCTGCACTCCAAATTACATTCCTTCCAATTCCTAGCATGAGCCTAAGTGTGCATCAAATTTGAGTGTGACAGGCTGGGTTTGATTCTGACTCAGGCAGTGCAGCTTCTTTTTTTTTTTTTTTAAGATTTTATTTATTTATCTGACAGAAAGAGACAGAGCACAAGAAGGGGGAGTGGCAGGCAGAGAGAGAGGGGGAAACAGGCTCTCCGCTGAGCAGAGAGCCCAATGTGGGGCTCCATCCCAAGACGCTGGGATCATGACCCGAGCCGAAGGCAGACGCTTAACCCACTGAGCCACCCAGGCGCCCCGGCAGTGCAATTTCTTGACCCCAGATTAAATCACCACATCAGTTTGATCATATTGTCAGTATTCTGTTTAGTCAACAACAGGACCGAATAAAGAAATGCCATATTTCTATTCATATTTACCTGACAGGACTCTCTTTGAAATTAACTGTAAGTGTATTTGGCAAGATAACAGGTTTAGTTAGAAGAAAAGCAGGGGCCCGTGGAAGCTGCAGCACAAAATTGTATAAAGTATGAGGGAGGGAAAGGGACTGCCGTGGCATGACTATTTTTTTCCATTAGTATTTGTTTGATTTCAATAAGAATGGTAAAATAATAGAGATAGAGATTGCATACAAAAATGAAACTAGAGGAAAAAAAATGAAACTAGAGTTGCAAAACTCAATTTCAGCCATTATCTCTGTTACCTTTCCCCAAAAGGTTGTTAATTGAGCTATTAACAGGTAGCTAAATTTATTGGCTTGAGTACAACCTAAATTACATAACATAATTTATATTAAAATAACCTTTTAAAGGAAAAGAGCTAATGATTATTTTATACCTACCATATGTCAGACTCTGTGCTTTTTTGCTTTATATTTACATACATTATCTCATTTAATCCTTATGATCACCCTCTAGAGAAGATATTTTTGTTCCACTTTTAAATAAATCATCTGAACCTCAGAGAGATTAAATAACTTGCCTAAAGCTATATAGTAACTTTACTTGCCTAGTAAATAGTACCTTTGAGTCCAAGTCTGCCTGATTCCAAATGATTTCCAGTTCAGCACATTGTTATGGATTACATGTATTGCGTTATATACACACACACACACATATACATACATATATGTGTATATATATATTCCCTAGCTATGGTATGCAGGGATGTTTTATTAGGGTCCAATTATTTAATAATAAACCTCAACAAGGAAAAAAGCCCCAAACATTCTTCAGTTCTCTTTAATTGCCTTTTACTGATTTTTTTTCCCTGTGGATTCATCAAAATGATGGCTCTTTACTTCTTATACAATAAAGTCAAGATCCTTGGGTCTGATATTCAAAACCTCAACAATCCTACCTCCTACTTTCATAGTATTTCCCATTAATTTTATCAGTCACCATCCTTGCAGACTGATGTCTCCTCTGATTTCCAAAGCATTTATTGTCTGTACTTCTCATTTGGTACTTAGTATGGACATGTTTTATTATTGTTTATCTTGTTTACATGTGTAATCTCTCCCAAATAGCTGTTCGACTTCTCAAGGTCAAGTACACGCCATAACTGTTTGTTACTAACATTGCTTAAAGTCATGACCTGCATGTAGTAAGCTCTTACTAACTGTGGTTACTTTTTTATCTTTTTCAAGTTTTTATTTAAATTCCAGTTGGCTAACATACAGTGTAATATTAGTTTCAGGTCTAGAATTTAGTGATTCATCATTTACATACAACATCCAGTGCTCAGCACTACAACTGTACTCCTTAATTCCCATTACCCATTTAACCCATCCCCCTGCCCACCTCCTCTCTAGTAACCCTCAGTTTGTTCTATATAGTTAAGAGTCTGTTTTCTCTCTCTTTCCCCCCTCCATGTTCATCCGTTTTGTTTCTCAAATTCCACATATGAGTGAAATCATATGGTATTTGTCTTTCTCTGACTGACTTGTTTTGCTTAGCATAATACCCCCTGGCTCCATCCACATCATTGCAAATGACAAGATTTCATTCTTTTTGATGGTTGAATAATATTCCATTATATATATTCTCCACTTCTTTATCAATTCATCAGTCAATGGACATTGGGGCTCCTTCCATAGTTTGGCTATTGTTGATAATGCTGCTATAAATATTGGGGTGCAGGTACCCCTTCGAATCAGTATGTTTGTATCCTTTAGATGAATACCTGTAGTGCAATTGCTGAGTTGTAGGATAGCTCTATTTTCAACTTTTTGAGGGACCTCCAAACTATTTTCCACAGTGGCTGTACTAGCTTCCATTCCCACCAACAGTGTAAGACTGTTCCCCTTTCTCCACATCCTCACCAACATCTGCTGTTTCCTGAGTTGTTAATTTTAGCCATTCTGACTGGTGTGAGGTGGTATCTCATTGTGGCTTTTTTTTTTTAAGATTTTATTTGTTTCAGAGAGAGAGAGAGAGAGAGAGCACAAGGAGGGGGAGGGGCAGGGGGAGAGGGAGAAGCAGACTCCCACCTGAGCAGGGAGCCCAACTCAGGGCTTGATCACAGGACCCTGAGATCACGACCTGACCAGAAGGCAGACGCTTAACCTGCTGAGCCACCCAGGCACCCCACTCATTGTGGTTTTGATTTGTATTTCCCCAATGCCAGGGGATGTTGAGCATTTTTTCACATGTCCATTGGCCATTTGTATGTCTTCTTTAGAGAAATGTTTCTTCATGTTTTCTGCCCATTTCTTGACCAGATTATTTGTTTTTTGGGAGTTGGGTTTGATAAGTTCTTGGTAGAGTTTGGATACTAGCCCTTTATCTGATAAGGCATTTGCAAATATCTTCTCCCACTCTACTCTGTAGGTTGTCTTTTAGTTTTGTTGACTGTTTCCTTTGCTGTGCAAAAGCTTTTTATCTTGATGTAGTCCCAATAGTTCATTTTTGCTTTTGTTTCCCTTGCCTTTGCTGCAAAGGTGGTTCAACATCTGCAAACCAATCAATGTGATACACCACATTAATAAAAGAAAGGACAAGAACCATATGATCCTCTCAATAGATGCAGAAAAAGAATTTGATAAAATATAGCATCCTTTCTTACTTAAAACTCTCCACAGTGTAGGGATAGAGGGAACATACCTCAATATCATAAAAGCCATATGTGAAAAACCCACAGCAAATATCATCCTCAACGGCGAAAAACTGAGAGCTTTTTCACTAAGGTCAGGAACACAACAGAGATATCCACTCTCATCGCTGCTATTCAACATAGTACTAGAAGTCCTAGTCTCGGCAATCACACAAAAAGAAATAAAAGGCATCCAAATCGGCAAAGAAGAAGTCAAGCTTTCACTCTTCACAGGTGACATGACATTCTGTATGGAAAACCCAAAAGATTCTACCCCAAAATTGCTAGAACTCATACAGGAATTCAGCAAATTGGCAGGATATAAAATCACTGCGCTGAAGTCAGTTGCATTTCTATACACTAACAATTTCCTAACATTTCTGATGACTAGCTGAGGAAGCCACAGACAGCCTCATGAATCTCAGTCCTTCGGCCATGAAGAACCTCCTGCATCACATTCTCAGTGGCAAGGAGTTTGGAGTGGAACGAAGTGGTAAGATTTGAGTAATGGCATTTCCATTTCAGAGTGTTAGTTTTGTCCTGTTGATTTTAAAATGGTTTTCTTTTATCAGAGGAGCCTTTCCCCCAACTACATAAAACCCCAATATATGAAACAGTTAAAAGCAAAGCTGTCTTCTGGAACAAGATTTGGAGACTACTGTATGTCTCTTTTTTCTCCTTAAATGATATATCACCTAAGTGGATTACTACCATGTTTTGTTTTGAACTGTTCTATCTATTCCTTTACATTATCCTAAATGTCCACTGTAGAACAACCAACAGCCCATATCACTTGAAATTTTCTTATATTCCATTTGGCAATAATTCAGTAGCATTTACAGTGGTGTGCCTATGTATATGAAGCTGTTACAGAGCATCTGATATATCCTTTCACCTCTGAATTCAGACACATCTTGGGGTCCTTCACAAATTAATCCTCCACCTGCACTTGGTGGTTTGGTGGTGGTATTTGGTGTCAAGCACCTAAAACAGGGCAAATGAAAAAGGTTCTCTCATGCTCAACTTTAGGCTTAGGATAAGAAATATACAATGTCAGAGGGATGGATACTAGACCCCAGAGTGGTAAAAAAAAAAAAAATTATATATATATATTTATAGCAGTGCTTCTCAAGCCTTACCGTGCATAAGAATCACCTGGGGAACTTGCTAAACTGCAAACTGCTTCAGTAGGCCTGGAGTGGAACCCAAGATTTAACTAACAAGCTCCTAGGAGATGCTGATGCTGCTGGTCCATGAACCACACTTTGAATAGAAAGGTTATAGTTGATTGGTTGTTTTTGATTATTAACATACAAGGAGGACACATACCCAAGTCTTTTAAGCGTGGTGGAGAAAATAATTTGAACCTGATTATCCTCTCTCTTTCTCTTTAATCTGTCATGCCATATAGTTCGTCCCACCGATTCAAATGTTAGCCCTGCTATTTCTATCCACGAGATTGGTGCTGTTGGGGCAACCAAAACAGAACGAACTGGGATAATGCAGTTAAAAAGTGAGATAAAGCAGGTAAGACACCTTGGGATATCTCGGGAGATGAGCTGGGATATTGTCATGTTTAAGAACCTTCTTTTGGAATCAGCCTTTGTTGTGATCGTGTATTTTGTTTTATATCCTGCATTTAATCGGAGCCATTTTTTTTTCAGGTGGAATTTCGTAGACTATCTGTCTCAGCTGAGAGTCAGGTGAAACAACTAGGGACCCTTTAACATAATTTAACCTGCCTTTAGGCATGTATAACATGCATGAGTTCATGGCCTTTTTACAAATAAGATAACAAACCACACAGAAGCTTGTTTGATTCTCCATTGTAGCATTCATTTTACAGATCATTTTCTTTTTCTGGACCAAACTATTTTGCCAGTTTTAGGAGGGAAGTAATTTGTTTCTGGTAACAAGAAATTAAAACCCTGAACTTCTCTTGTTAGAATTAACATATAATTTTGGAATTAATTTTCTTTATGAAACTAGACTCCAATTCCTTACTTTTAAGAACAGGTACTAGAGAGAACACCAGATGAGGTGAGGGCCTTTTTAAAAGTCTACCTTCAGGCATTGTCCCCAAATTAGATTTTTATCATTGTCATGATAGAGATATACAAAAAGTATATGGACACACAGAGGAAAAAACATCTAAATCAGTCTGGGAGTTGGTGGGAGTCCTCAAACATCATACTGTAGCCTCTTACTCATCTTTTCCCTGCAGATGAGAATAGGCAAATTATTGTGCTCTAAAAAAAAATACTTAACATAAACTTCCATAGCTTCTTTCAAAACTCTGGGAAATCATGTGATTTCAGAGTCTCCAAGTTGAGAAGGTACCGAGTTGGTCTCCCCTAGCAGTGCTTTTTATGAAAATCTTAAAACTACTCCTCTTGCCTTCCAAGTTGATTTACGGTAGCTTGAAGAATTAAAGCACATCCAGAGGAGGAGAGACAAAATGGAAATTTTATTTGTTTGGGGTTTTGTAGGAATCAGAACCATTTAGGACAAGAATGAAGCCAATGCTTGAAGTTCAATTTGAAGGAAACTTTTCAGATTTATATTATGCAAGGGCAAGAACTGAATGGAATAAGAAAGGGCTTTATAATAGAAAAGTGTTCACTACTACGGGTTTTTTGGCAGATAATCTGGATAATCTGAACATTTTCCTATCTGAAAGGTGAAAGAACTATGCTTGATACTGAAGAGTTAAACTGATGTTGTTGGTAAACAATCCTTGTTTTGGCCGAGGGTGATTGGCTAACCATTTTACAGTTGTTTATAGTCACACAGTATTACTTACAAGTTCATTATATATTTAGAACTTGAAGTCCGTGTTCTCAGCTAGATTACTATGATATTAAGGACTTGACCTATCCAGCTATATCATTTCTTTTTTTACACATCCACTACCTATAGGACTTCAAGAGAGCCCAAATCATTAGGACTGTAATTTCGAAGATTGAGAGCGCTAAATTTTCATTACTTTCTAATTTCTAATTATTGATTTCCATTCTTACCTGCCTCTCTGGTATTTCGTATTGTTCTAAGTCCTTTCCTCTACCACTCATCAATGCCCTTTTTTCTGATCATGGAAAAAATATTTTTAAAGGTCGGTGGGTTTTTTTGTTTTTTCTTTTTGTTTTTGTTTTTTTTACCCTTTGTCATGACTTCTAGAGTAAGGCTGTTTCATCAGCTTTTTAAATAACATGCTGGCTAGTTACTTGAATTGTCTGTAATTTTACTCTACTAATAACTTTTAAAAACACAAACAATGTTTGCCTTGCCTCATCCCTTTTAAAATCTTATTTTGTCCATTTTTTTTTTTATAGTCCAATGGTGGTCATCCCTTGAGTATAGATTTGATGTCATCGTCTTTTCTGGTAACTGCTGTTATATTATATACCAATCACAAGTGCTTTGAGTGTGCTGTTATGTAAGTCATGACATATACTGACTGAAAAGATAAATAAATGAATCACGAACTAAAATAAGTATAAATCAACTTCATGTATGGGGGTAAAGTCTTTCCATTTGTTTTCCCAAAAGGGCAGGGAAGAGAATTCAACTCCAACCTCTTTTCTATTTCAGAAAGCAAAATTCAATTTAATAAGTATTTGCTAAGTGTCTGTTTATACATTTATTCTTTCAAATACTATAATTAATTGCATGCCTACTATGTGCCAGGCACTGTGCTAGATGGTATCAGCATCCCCTAGGAACTTCTTAAAAATGTAAAATCTTGGTCCCCACCCTAGGCCTACTGAATTAGAAAGGCTTGGGTGAAGCCTAGCAATCTGTGTTTTAATAAACTTTCTAGGTGATTCTGATGCACTTTTAAGTTTGAAAACCACTGGATTGGCTATTGTTCTAATTATTAATTTATTTAGTAACTATTAGTTTAGTGCCAATTTTGTGCCAGGCACTAGAAATACAATAGAGAGCAAGACATATATGGTCCTTGCAATCATGAAGGTTACATTTTAGGAAGAGTGATCTCCGATTAAATGTCCTTGGTTTAAATCAATGATTCATAATGTAGTGGCCTATGATTTCAGATTTCTTAAACTAAAGAGATTAAGGCAACTCCAACTTTGGTTGTTGTTGTTTTTTTTTTTTTAAGATTATATTAGCTATCATGGGTCCCTTGAATTTCCATATGAATGTCAGGATAAGCTCATCAATTTCTGCAAAGAACCCAGTTGGGATTATGATGAAGATTGTGTTCAATCTGTAGATAAATTTCAAGAGTATTGCCATCTTAACAATGTTAAGTCTTCTAACCTATGAACATGGGATTTCTTTCCATTCTTTAATTTCTTTCAACATGTCTTAAAGTTTTCAGAGTATATGTTTTACACTTCTATCATTAAATTTATTCCTATGTATTTTATTCTTTCAGATACTATTTTAAATGAGATTGTTTTCTTAATTTCATTTTCAGATTATTGATTACTACTATTTAGAAATACAATGGATTTTATACTGATCTTATATTGTATAATTTTACTGAACTCCTTTATTAGTTCTAATTGCTTTTCTATGAATTCCTTCTATATAAGATCATGCCATCTGCAGATGTAGTTTTACTTCCTCCTTTCCATTCTGGATGATTTTTATTCCTTTTCTTGCTTAATATCACTGGCTAGAACCTCTGGTACAATGCTGATCAGAAGTAGCAAGAGTAAAAAAACCTCTTTTTTTTGAGATAGAGAGAGAGAAAACACAGGTGGGGGGAGGGGAGGGGGAGAGAGAGAATCATAAGCACGCTCCACTCCCAGCACGAAGACTGATGCAGCGTTTGATGTCACAACCCTAAGATCGTGACCTGAGCCAAAATCAAAAGGTGGATGCTTAGCCGACTGAACCACCCAGGTGCCCCTACTTCTTTTTTAATACAAGTATTTATAATATAAATTTCTCTTTAAGGACTGTTTTAGCATCCCTTAAGTTTTGGTATGTTGTGTTTTCATTTATCTCAAAGTGATAATTTATTTTTTATCTCCTTCTAGTTCCTAATCTCATTTATCTCTTTCTAATTTTCCTTGTGATTTCTTTCTTAAACCACCAGTTATTTAGGGGTGTATTGTCTAATTTCCACATATTTATAAATTTCCTAAATTTCCTTCTGTTACTGATTTCTAATTTAATTTCATTGTAGTCAGGGAATATGCTTTGTCTGATTTCAATTCTTTTAATTTGATTGAGGCTTGTGTTGAAAGCAACAACTAAGCCATAGACCACCTAGAAGTTTAACAGAGAGATAACCAAGGATAGAGACAGCTAAGAACCTCCCAGATGATCGATATTTTTATGGGTCCTTTTAAGTATCACTAGATTGCTTTCTAAAAGGATTGTATCTGTTTACATTGTTGCTAGCTACTCATAAGTCTACTGGCCTCACTGTACCTCTTTATCTTGGATGTTACACTTAATAGGTGGTTTCTAATTCTACAGTGTGTTTGTTATTCTGTTCAGAGGAACAGAGATGACTTTTGCTTTACGTTCTTTCCTCCCTTTTTCTCCCAAGTCACCTGGAACACCTGCGGCTTCAAGTTGTGGGTCTTTTCCTAGTGCATTTGGTCAACAGACATCTAAAGATAATCGTCAAGGTCAGTGGCAACGCCGAAGAAGGCTAGATGGAGCACTGAACAGAGTCCCAGTTGGATTTTATCAAAAAGTATGGAAAGTTTTACAGAAGGTGAGCATAACACATTGTAGACATCTCTTTATTTTCCCCTTGATATCCTCAGTCTCCTTGGCTGGGATGTGACATGACTGTGACATCACCACAATTATATAAATGTCATATGCTCTTACGGACAAAACCTAGACGAAGACCTTATCGACAAAGTTATTTGTTATTTTGGTATTATTTACGATCCAGTCTCTTTCTATTATTGTTGTTATAGTGTTGTTTATAAATTAGATTTCAAAAATCATGGCTTCTCTGCTTTGGGCCATAGTTGAACATTGTTGGACATTGTGTTACATTTGCTGCTAATCAAATTTGGCAACAAAGAGCCCACTTTCTTTGTAGCTACTGTAGAGTGGAAATGTTTTTTGTAGCAATGAGCTGACACTATTGTAAAATGACTGTGATATCTGGGGAGTTAGTGTAAGAAGCTATTACTTATGGTTTTTTCTTGGATGAAAACTACCAAATAAATGCAAGATCCTGATGATGCTAATGGCCCAAAGACTCTGTTGGCGTGGCCAATTTTTGTTTTTCTTTCAAAGGCTTAGCTTGCCAAAGACAGTTAAGGGGACCTCACACCATTATGACTGTGACAGCTTTAGAGGGCTGAGAAGTCCACTGTACTCTTTCATGGGTCTCATTTATAGTCTCTTAGGTGCCACTTTCTGCTTCATCACCCTTGGCAAGGACCTGAAGAAATTTTCATCCAGGACTTCAAAACCTTTAGTTACATTTCTCCCCTTAATACACTGATACTCTTCCAGGAACAGAAACAGGTGATCTTTTTTTTTTTTTTTTTGGAACAGGTGATCTTTAAGAAAGGTAAAAGTTGATTCCTCAGAATACCAGCTCTGGGAATCTTCTTTTCAAAGAGTACTTAAAACTTGCTTTCCTCCCTCTAACCTCTACAGACAGATATTTTATCTGTACAGTTATGCTGGGCTATGGCAACTCCATTTCACAGACATGTAGTAAGTGCTGTTCTACCCCAGATACGTGGAAGATATGTATTCTTGTCATCAAAGAGTTTATCCATAGTTACCTTCTTCAATAGCAGCTATAATGCAAAGCCAAGATGTGTTATGATAAAGGTGCAAAACCACAAGGCCTTGAGACTACAAGAAAAGGAACATTTAAATGACTAGGAAGATTCACTATTTTGTGGCAGAATCAAACCCTGGACTTGGAACCCTCATGTAAGAGGAAAAACAGATGCCCTCTGCTTTGTCATTCCATTCCTTTTAGAGTATGAATGTAACATAATTACTTTGCACATATGCTTGCAGGCTGGTAATTCTCTGTACAAAGACTGTTATTTGATTCAGAACATGGGATGGAAGTGTCTGATACCAGAGTCAGTAAACCTGTGGGATTGGAATCTTTGTCTGTGGCTTGCTATATACTGTTTTGATTTACTTAACATTTAAAATGGCAAGTCATTAATTCCCATTGCTTCTTAATAATTGAGTTGATGGTGAGAAAGAAGATAAAATGTCATTCATTTATGTAGTATTTCTTGAGCATCTGCTGTGCTGCTGTATAGTGGCAGTGTCCTAGGTGCTCACAGCGATAGAGCAAAGAACAAAATAGACAATAATCTCTGTCCTTATGGAACTTACATTCTGCTAGGGAGAGACAAGCAATAAAGAATAAACATAATAAACAAGTAAATTATCTAGAATGGTAAAAGAGGACCAGTACTATGGAAAAAAGTCCAGCAAAATGAGGGCATCATCAGCAGTGCTGATGGGGGATGCTTCACTAGAAAATGCAGTAACTATACATGTCTGCAAATGCAGGTTTTGAGTTTTCTTCAGCCTAAAAATCTTTCTGAAAGCCAATTAGTGATGAGTCTGGGACCTAGCATGATTTCCTCTCAGGTAGTCTCTGAATTTTGGGGGCTAGTCTCTCCCAGAAGGAAGACCTTCTCTATCCCTCCCACTCCTTTAAATAGAGGGTAAACCTTGCATGTCCTGTAGTCCACCCCTGTTTCTTGCCACACAGTAATCACAACCCCTTGGCAAGAATACTTGGGCTGCAGGGCCTTTCACTGGCCTGCGATTACTCGGCATCTACCCAATGGAGCACACTCAGAAATACTAAGTGTCTCCTTACAGGCCCCCAGTTGTCAGCATATCCTTGATGACAACATGTTTTTGCTGTCTTGCAGTGTCATGGACTCTCTGTGGAAGGTTTTGTGCTTCCTTCTTCAACCACTAGAGAGGTGAGATCTTGTGTCTTTCACATTTATGTGATTGATTGTGTAGCTAAAGTATTTCAGGGATCATTTTTCAAAATAATGATTCTATGACTCAAATCAACTAAACATGGAGTGCATTGGAAGAAAGGAGAGAATGTTTTTTGAAAACAGAATGGGAATATTAGAGAGTAATTATGTATTATATTAATTATATAAGGACAGCCTCATTTAGTGGTTGACTAAATTAGGCTGGTTTATGTGAGTAAGGCTGGAGTCGGAGAGGACAGACAAGATAGAGATCTAAGAATGGATGACCTCTCATGTTCCCATCCTTCTCATCCTCACCTTTCTCTAGTAGGGTGCCTTTAGACTTTTAGATGATGAACTAGTGGTCCTCAGCTTGAACTGTATGTCACAGCAACCTGAGCGCCCATCTCCAATTTAGTGGATTAAAATTTCCAGGGATTGGAAATTTTGATGCCTGAGCATCAGTACTTGAAAAAAAAATCCTTAGAATGAGCCTAATATATAACCATGGTTGGAAAACATTGCCATGAACCACACACATATGTTATCGGGTGCCTTTATATTTCCCTTCTTGCCCAATCACATAGAAATGATACAAATAGCCTTTACGCAAAACCAACAAAGGAACTAGAATTAGCAAATTAGGAATGGTAAGATTGGATAGTGGAAAATTCTCAAAACACTGGAATTGTTGTAGATAATGGCTAGAGGGGGCGGGGGAGAAAGCTAGTGCTATGCTTCAGGGTTTCACTCTTACCTAGAGGCCTCTTCTCTAATAAAGAACACTGTGTCCTCTATTTGTCCTTTCTCTGCTTTTAAGCAAGATTGAAATGTTAGTATAATTAATAACAATACATACCTGAATGGTACCTTTACGAGTCTTCAGAGTACCTTCACATGCCCTTTACTTTGATCTTCAACACAGGTATGTGAGACAGCCCAAAGAAGGGATCATAGTTCCCGATTTACAGATAAGGAAACAGATTTAGGGAAACAAATTGCTCAAGGTCATAAAACTAGTAACTGACAAAGACAGGACTCGAACCTTGGTCTTTAAAGTCCAAATCTCTGGGGCACATGGGTGGCTCAGTCATTGAGTGTCTGCCTTCGGCTCAGGTCATGATCCCTGGGTCCCGGGATGGAGCCCCGCATTGGGCTCCCTGCTCGGCAGGAAGCCTGCTTCTCCCTCTCCCACGCCCCCTGCTTGTGTTCCCTCTCTCGCTGTCTCTCTCTGTGTCAAATAAGTAAAATCTTAAAAAAAAATAAAATAAAATCCAAATCTCCAGTGCCACCGTATACTCAATACAGTTTTACCCAAACTTATTCCTCAGTCCCCTTCACCCTAAAGTAACTTTTTTATTTCTTCCTGCCCATTTTAATGTAACAGTGTATAAATGTTCTACATAATTCTAGTCATCATGTAAATACAACTTTAAGTTCTACTTAGATTTTTCTTTTATGCACAGTCGTCATATTTATTCTCTCAAATGACTCTATAAAAACTCATGAAATTGCTGTCCCATGATGTGCCATTATTTACACAACCGTTCCCGTGTTTAGATTACTTTTAGTTTCACACTTGTGACTAATGCTGCTATAAACGCTCTTGCACATGGGGCTTTTTTTCCTCTCTTGAATTATTAACTTAGGACGAGCGCTCAGAAATAGGACTATAGGTTAGAGGGCACTGACACTTTTATGATTCTTGTTGTGTATTGCCAGATTGCCTTCCAAAAAGATTGAACCAGTTAACTCACTCAGGTACTTTGAAGGAGACCGAGCAGCACTCTTGGCTACACTTCCTTTCGGAATAGGTGATTGATGCCTCCCAGATGACGGGCATCATTGCCCAAGGAATTGATCCTCTTTTTCTCTATCACAGATGACTCCAGGCGAGATTAAATTCTCTGTTCATGTGGAGTCGGTCCTGAATCGTGTACCTCAGCCCGAGTACCGCCAGCTTCTGGTTGAAGCCATCCTTGTCCTCACCATGATGGCAGATATTGAAATTCATAGCATAGGAAGCATCATTGCCGTGGAAAAAATAGTGCATATTGCTAATGACTTGTTCCTTCAAGAACAGGTAGGCAAATGGCAACCCTGTTGTTTTCTCAAAGGGGAATGTCTGACACTAACCTGACTGCATTCAGAGCACTTCATGAAGCCAAGGTCACTCTCTTGCGCTCTCTTCCTCATAGCTCTTTTCTGGGCCCCCTTTGTAGTGAGTGGCTCTGAGCTCTGATGGCAAAAGAAGTAGGTGGTGGGATGACCTTTGTCTTTCACCAAGTGTTTTTGCAATCGTATTAGATGGTAAAGTTGCCTGGAACTCATGAGGCTTTTATGCTTTTCATCATATTTCATTCTTCTTACCACATGACTTTCTGTAGCAAGGAGGACCTAGTAAGAGACTATGGGATAGCATATCCTTTTTTGGACTATCAGGGAAAAGAGAAGGTTTGATTTTTGCCTTGGTTTGGTTTTGTTTTTGCATTTGCTACTTACCTATAGGAAAATATGAAAATGAACTTTTAATCCTGCATTTAAAATTTTTCTCAATATATCTTCTTCCAGGAAATTAACCGCATTTAAGAAGTGCAAACTAGGGGCGCCTGGGTGGCTCAGTGGGTTAAAGCCTCTGCCTTCAGCCCAGGTCATGATCTCAGGGTCCTGGGATCGAGCCCCGCATCAGGCTCTCTGCTCAGCAGGGAGCCTGCTTCCCCCTCTCTCTCTGCCTGCCTCTCTGCCTACTTGTGATCTCTCTCTCTCTCTCTGTCAAATAAGTTGAAAAAATCTTTTTTTTTTTTTTTACAATGAGAGACTGCAAAAAAAACTTAAAAAAAAAAAAAGAAGTGCAAACTATTTATTGAAAGCTTTCCAAATGTTTCCTAGATGAAGAGTAGGAATACTAAAGTGAAGGGCATGCACTGTTGTCAATAGGAAAATCTCCAAAATATGTTAATAGGTGTTTCATTCTATTCGACACTGTGGGGGAATGCAAAAGAAATCACAATTATTTTGATTTTCCAGGACAGTCCTAATTTTAAATATTCTGGATTGCTTTTAGTCCACATATCCAAAAAAATGTGATCCCTTTTAGGCATAGACTCTAGTTTGGAAAGCTTACAGTCTATTTGAATTAAGTTGACTTAGAAAGAAATCAGGATCAAATGCAAGATAAAATAATATGGGCTGAAATCAGTGGTACTAGAAAGATTCAGACCAAAGTCCCTCTGGGGTGATTTGTCGGTATTAACATTCGACTCTTAACAGACAGAACTCGTTTAATCAACTGTTATCTTTAACTTTCAAAAATTCTAAGCAATCAGTACTTTACAAATAGTGCCATAGGATTGGGGGACCTAGTGAAAACTGCATGTACAAAAATTCATAGTCAACATTTTGTGCCGAACTCTGATCCCTTCCCACCTAAACAGCCTAAGACCCAACTGGTTTGCAATGGGGTGGAGGCTCTGAGTTATCCTAATCAGGACTTTAATCAGTAGGTTTAGTAATCTTGCCTTTCCCCTGTGTTCTCCCACCCTTAAAAACCAAACAGAAAACCCTCGGTGCAGATGACACCATGTTGGCCAAGGATCCTGCGTCTGGCATCTGTATTCTTCTGTATGACAGTGCACCCAGTGGCAGGTTTGGCACCATGACCTACCTCTCCAAGGCAGCTGCCACCTACGTGCAGGAGTTCCTGCCCCACAGCATCTGCGCCATGCAGTGAGGCCTTTGGGCCCTTGCTGCTGGGAGCCTTTTGACAGCTGGTTCCTGCCTCGGTTGATTGTGCATGAGACTGAAACGTGTCGGCCTGATCACTCCTCCCCTGCCCCTTTCTACCCCATCCCACCCAAGAGGAGCGTACTTTTCCCACAAACTAATTGCTTTAGAAGTGAACCCTGGTCTGGGGGAATACACTGCCCCAGGCCTCCACCCTAGGCCTTAATTCTTTCACAGTTCCTGAGAGTTTGCTTGTGTTTTTATTCTCTAGATCTGTCACAAGCATAGTTTTCTAACTACTGTTTGGAGAGCAGGTATTAATAATAACTTACTGCTAAAGTTTGGTTTTTCTCGTGTGTAGCTTTATTGTGTGAATGAGTGGGGGGTGCTTTGGGACATTCTTCCAAGTGGGTAAACCCTGAATTGTTGGATTTTTATACTGCCATAACTTGGAAATATCTATTCTAAGTGCCTTTTCTGGGGACAAGAGAGTACCAGATCATGGTTTCCTTCTTTACTCACATGTTGCCTCCCACAGAGTGATGAACTCCTTTCTGTGTAGAATTATCGTCCCTGTTTTTGCCTTCTCTGTATCCACATACATAACTGCTACTCTCTCTTTGGGGAAATATCAAAAAATGCAAGTGCAGTGTCTATATTTAAGAATTTCTGCATTAATAACCGAAGTCACATTGTATGAAGATGACTGGTACTCAGAGATGTATTTGTAGCAGAAAATGCAGAATAACCTAGGAGCCAGGAGCCCAGTTCCCAAAAGGAAGGGAGAAGAGAAGATGCCTGTGTGGTGTCTTACGCCTGGGGGGCAGAGAGGGAATCAGAGGTAGTAGTGCCCTGAAGAGAGCCTTGTGCTCCAACCTTTGTCTCTGAAGAGTGGGCCGACACACAGCATGCACAGCAAGTGAAGTCTCGTCTTTGGCAAACAGGAATCCGGCAGTCCAGCCTACAGCAGCCTTACCAATCAGTCTTTCCTTGGTGGTCCTTACCTGTGTCTCTGTCTCACTTGCCTACTCACTTTCTCCAGCATCCAGCCCCGGACCTGCCAGCAACTCCCTTCCCTCCCATCTGTTCTGAAATTCCTCACTTGCATTTTCACTCCCTGATTCTAGTTAGTGTTCATAGCTATGCGTATTTTGATATCTGTGGACATCTATCTGTTTCTTGTAAATGCCCGCATTTGGGTGCGTGTCTAAGCATACATGGCAGTTTTTCTGAATATGAGTAGTTTCGTTGTGTCTGTATATCTCTCTGTATCTACACCGGGCAGACTATGTAAATACGTGTTTGTTACATGGATGGTGGTGACCCTGGCGCCCAGGCTGACACACCAAGGGTAATGGAGGGATCCTTAAGTCCTTTTCCCTAGTCCCACGTTAAGGTAGCCTTGTTTGAAGAATGCTTCTCCTAACTTTCCGCCTTAGTTCAGGCTGCTGTAACAGAAGACTGTAGACTGGGCGGCTTAGACCACAAATATTTATTTTTCATGTCTCTGAAGGCTGAGAGGTCCAAGGTAGGGGCGCCGGCAGATTCAGCGCCTGGTGAGGACCGTCTTCCTGGATTGCAAATGGCCACCTTTCTGCTGTGTCTTCACATGGCAGAGAAAGGGGGGACAGGGCGGGCACTCTCGTCTCTTCTCCTTAATAAGGGCACTAATTTTGTCATGGGAACTCCTCCCTCATGACTTCGTCTAATCCTGATTACCTTCCAAAGGCCCCCACTTCTAAATACCATCGCTCTGGGGATTAAGGCTTCAAGGTATGAATTTCAGAGGGAGATACATATTCAGTCCGTAGCACTCTCCTTCCCCTTATTTATGTGTAAAGACTCTACTTAAATTCCCTGTTTGCACTCAGGTAACTGCCTACTTCAATCCTTTCCTTTCTCTCAGATTTTTCAGATTTTTCTCCAAGAATGGAGATGGGGATGGGGAGCTCTCTAAACAATTCTCACCGAACCAGTGACAATCTTTTGAGTACATGAATAAGTGAGCATAGGAAGTAGGTTGAGAGAAAACAGATAGTGGAAATGAGAGAGGACGGCTGACCTTTTTAGTGGGTCTCTTAGAGCAAATGGAAACACATAGTACCTAGCTTTCAGATCACGTGATTTTCTGGTCCCTGATAAAGATAATTTACAACCTGTTCTGAAACTGTCGGTCTTTTTACTGGCTGCAAGCGTGCCCCAACCACAGGAAGTACGTCTGGAGTGGCACCAGGTGAAAACTGCCACTCTCTCTCCTGCTAAGCTAAGTTGCCTGAACCAACCCTGATGGCTGCAATTCCCCAGGCTTTACTAAGTTGTCCATCACTATGCTCTCCATACAGCGCTACTTCACATTGAAAGCAACTTTTTGGAAAACTCGATTTGTGTTTTCTTCATTTTAAGCATGTGATACTGAAAGACACCTTGGACCTTTTTTTTTAAGCACTTATGTTTTGAAAATAGAATTAAAAATTGGAACGTCCAATTAAATCATGTCTGATGCCAGTGTGCCAAACTTTATGTGTATTTTGTGATTGGAGTTTCTTTGGTGGCTCTATTTTACATACTCCATTTAATTGCACAGTACAGCCAAAGCTCATTAATTGGGTCAAAGTGGAATAATATTAACATAGAGATTCTATATTTACAGTATATAATAAGTTAGATAATATATGTCAAGAAATGGACTTTTATCTTTCAAACACATACCCACTCAAACTAGGCTCACTAAATTAAAATGGGCTTAGTGACATCTTTAGGGGACCTGTTCTTTTTTTTTTTCCAAATTTTTATTTAAATTAGTTACCATACAGTGCTGTATTGGTTTCAGGAGTAGAATATAGTGTTTCATCACTTACATAGAACACCCAGAGCTCATCATAACGATAGGGGACCTGCCCTAATGAATGAATAAGACTGATTTTTACCCAGAATTACAACTGTGTGCAAATGGTGCTTCTGTGCCCCTGGAGGGTACTTAAAAACAATTTGGTCTCCTAAGTAATATAAATATTTGGCAGAATTTTGTTTATACTACCTATTAACCTTTGTGTAACAAGTGAGGGTTTATTCAGGGAGGATGAACCAGTCTCCAGTCCCATCCTGGTTAATTAGGTTTTACTACACTGTGGGAATTTTATGCAACTGGCGGGGCGAAAGTTGTTGTTCTTAGCCACAACTCACAAAAACCTCTACTGTCTCCCATTGCATTTACCAAACCCCTAGTACTTACACTAACGCAGTGGAGATAAATACAGTGTTGTCCACATTTAGTCTTCATTTCCTATTAAACCTGAGTGACCTTAGGTCTTGGTGTGCCCAGGACAACCTCCATTTATGCCTGTTGTCCTGGCATAATTATTAATAGCACTCTTTGTCACTCTCAAAAGTGTCCCAGTTTGGATGATATGGTTGCCCTATATTTAGCAGAGGTCTGATTTCTTTTAAGGCTAGGCCTCAAAGCCAAGGACCTATTCTCAAACTGCGAGCAATACTCTTGCAGTAGTGGTATGGGGGTAAGGAAACAGTGGGGGGAGACTTTCCCCCAAATTAAGGAATATTTGGCATAATATCTTTTGGATGATAAGCAATATTTGAGTGCTTACCAAATGCCAGACATTGTTATAAGGCAGCTGGCATGAACCACCTTACTCTATCTTCACAATTACCATGTGAGATTAGAGACTGTTGTCATCCCCAATTACAGAGGAGGGAACTTAGGTGCTGAGCATTTAAACAAACCGTTCAAGATCAAACAGCTCATAAGTGGTAGAGCTGGGATTTGAGCCCAAGCAGTCTGACTCTAGAGTTCACATTCTCAACAATGAAACTCTCCAAGGAAAAGACATTAAAACAACGGTCAGTCTGTTAAGTACAGTTGAGGCATCCGTGGGCAGATTGTATGGGGTGGTGGGCAGTGGGCAGAAATGCACAAAGAAGGTAGCCAGAGTAGTGCCTTTGTAATGTGTTTGCTTCCCCTTATGCCTCTTTCTGCCAGCAAGTGAAGACAGGAGAGATCACTAAAAGAAGTGGCATAGCCCAACTTGACCTTGCTTGTTCAAAACCTACCTTTAGCAATAACAGTTGAAGAGAGTGAGTCAAGGAATTTACCCAGGGTCACCACAGCAGTAAACTTTGGAGCCAAAATCCAGCCTCCTTCCTTTGAACTTAAAGTCCTCCAACTGCAAATCCAGTGCTTTGGGAAGGGTTTTCTTCCCAATTTAAGGACCATCTGGAGATTAAGCATGTGGCAAATTGAGATTAGGGACCTGTGGCATGGATTGTGCTCCGTCTTAATCATGAATAAGGGTCCAGTCACCCTGTGAGATTTGCTGCAGGAATATGCTGCGGATTTCAGAGCCTCATTGCAACAATTTATCTTTGTACTTGAATCATCTTGCCACATTGTGTGCCAAATGAGAATACTGTTTCTCGTTTAGAAGTGCGTTGAAGTGTTCAGCTACCTGCTGCTGGATCTGAAAGAACACATAGAACAATCCATTTTCATGTCATCTTTTTTTGGTCCAGATTTTAGGGTGTCAGTTGGCCAGCCTATATCCTGCCCTGTTCCTCTCACTGCCTATCCATGAAGACCCAGGACAAATCTCATTTCTTCTTTTTATTGCCTACCTGTCATGATCTCACCTTTCAGTCAACTCCTACAGCCCCACAGACTCCTTCCCCTGTCTGTAAACATGTGCGTTTCTCTTGTCCTAAAAACAATCATTCATGAGCTCTATATCCCCTGATATACTAACTCCTTCCTTCCACAATTAAATTTCTTCAAAGAGGAAGCTACACTTGACAGTGTTAGCTTCAGTCCTTAACCCCTTACAGTCTGGCTTCCTCCCCTGCCTTGTGGTGTTTTCTTGTTTTGGTTTTGGTTTTTTGGTTTTGTTTTGTTTTGTTTTGTTGGAGAACATCAGTGAGCTCCTAATGGCAATGACATTGTTACTACCTCTCCCTTCTTGTAACCTGCATCATCCCCCGATTTCTGTGAAACTGTGCTACACTTGTTCTCACCCAACTTTTTTTTTTTTTTTTTTGTCTCATTTCTGGCATCTTTTTCTCCTCCTAACCTCCACAAATGTAACTCCCAAAAATTACATTCTTTTTCCTAGTTCAAAAGATTGTCATCACGAGGTAGGGGAGGCTTTAAAAAGTGACAAGATCTGATTTACTTTTTTTTTTCAAGTTCATTCTGGTGGCTGCAGAAAGACTGGATTGTAGTTCTGCAAGAGTACAAGTAGAAACCTGTTAGATACTGCAGAAAGTCCATGTGAGAGATGACAATCGGGGAGGGGGGGGGCGTAGCGGCTTCTCTGTTTCTGTGGCCCATACCCTAGTTTGAACCATTCATTAGTTTTTATGTGGACCATTGCAACACTCTGACTGCCTCTAGTCTTTCAATAGCTAATCTTTCCTACCTGCCGCTGCAGTAGAAATCTTTTTTTTTTAAAGATTTCTATTTAAATGTCTCCTCATTTTCCACAGAGCGAAGTCTATTCTCTTTAGTCTGGCATTCAAAACCCTTCGTGATCCAGTCCCTTTAGCTATACTCGACTAGAAATGGTCTCCTTTTTGTTTTTGCTTATGCATATGTGGATTCTAGTTAGTGTGCCTTCCCCTGGGTCTCATTCCCACCAAGTAAAATCCTGTCCATGCACTAAGACCATCTCAAATGCCACTGAGTAGGAATCCTAGTTGCCATTTATTAAATACTTAATGTTTATTTATTAAATCTAAGCATCCTACATTCATTATCTGACTCTGCTTCATTGCATACAGTTTCTTGTGTATTTCTCTCATCTCTACAAGAATGCAAATTCCCTGAGAGCAGAGATTAGATTGTAATTCATCTTGAGAACTGAATCCTTAGCCATAGTGTACATTTAGTTGATGTCAGATAAATGTTTGATGAATGAATGAATGATCACAGAACTTTGAAATAGTTGCTATGGGAAGATATAAAAGAAGCATAAGTTAAAGAACACATCACAAGGGGGGAATATTTCCAGAATGCTAAGTATTCAGGGAATACTAAATAGAGGGTTGAGCAAAGTTATACACAAAGTCATCCTGGAGGAATGAAGTTTACATAGTAAAGGGAGTGTTCAAAGGCTTCAGTGTCAGGCAGACTGGGTTTTGAATTCCTGCTTTTCTGCTTAGTAAGTGTGTGACATTGAACAGATATTTGTTCTCTCTAAACTGCCTCTGTAAAATGGGCATATTACAACATCCTTCATAGGACTTTTGCAAAGATGAAATGAGATAAAATATCCCAGTGCATATCACAATGCTTTATAAATGTTTAAAGAGTCAAAAAAGCAAGCTAGATTTTAAAGGAGGTAAGGATATTGGATTATCTGAGGAGTGTTCGTAGGTCACTTCAGGTTGATGTGAGAGGTGGAGGCTTGGGCATTGGCTAGCTTGCATCATATCATAGGGGCTGCCAGGAACGGGGAAATACTGACGATAATTCTAAAACTGCTTCGGGATATTGTTTAATGTAGACCCTCACACTAAACCTAAAATATGTCAGTACCCTTGTGTAGTTACAGAAGCAAAAGGAGGGAGGGAAGGGGAGCTGCAGTTTCCAAACATCACTGAAAGTATCTGCTTACCCTCTTACTCCACATGGATTTTCAAAGAGTAATTTGACATCATTGCTTGATTGGAATCTACAAAGCAATTTCCAGAGTACCGGCCAGCCTCTTAGTAAAGTGCTATCGGCTTTGCCAGAGTGAATTATTGAGATTGTTAACTCTTACATGGACATGATTGTTAATGATGAAAAGGAATAAACTAAAGTTGCGGTACAGAATTTACTTTGCAAATTTCCCAAACCTTTTGCACCATTAATTAGTCCCCCACCAAAAATAAAAAAAAAGAGCCTGTCTAATGTAGCTGGGTGGTGCTGGGCTCCTGGTGGCCAAACTGTGTCTATTTTTAAATATTTATATGGCTGTATTTGCAGGTTGAAACTGCATAAAGAGTTGAGGCTGCGCTTTTTTTTTTTTTTTTTTTTTTAAGCGTTAAAGCACATTCCTGGCTATTTTGGTAATTAGCCCCGGCTCTTCCGCTACCAGAACCCCTCAAAACTACATCTCCCAGCATGCTCTAAAGCTGGTCTGACCTCATCTCAAATGGCCCCGTAGGGCAACAAGGATGGTTAGTTTTGACCGTGCTTATTTGTGCCATAAAATATTGATCCTAATTGGCAGCTATTTGGGCTTTTATATTTGCCGGCCTCCCGTTTTTGAGCCGTGGTCACTAAATGAAGAGGTTCTGGTCTGGGAAGGCCCATGCATTCCTTCAATTGGATGGGGAGCTGGGACAGTGTCTCTGGCGATAGCGCGAATAGGAGGGAATGTTGACCAGGGAGCACCGCTGCGGCCGTGCAGAGGAGCAGGAACCGGAGCCCGGGTTGAGTCCGAAAAAAGCCGGATCCAGACGGCGGCTCCGGAACGGCTGCAATTGGAAGATGGAGGAGCCGGAGGAACCGGCGGACAGTGGGCAGTCGCTGCCTCCAGTTTACATCTACAGCCCCGAGTATGTCAGCATGTGCGACTCCCTGGCCAAAGTCCCCAAACGGGTAAGAGAGGTGGGGGAGAAACACCGTGCGCTTTTGGGGTGGGGGTGGGGGCCTTTGGACCGGAGGCATTAGGAAGGGGTTGAGGATTGGGCTGGAGAAAATCAGCAGAAATTTGGGCAGCTGCACCAGGTGATGGAGGAAGTGTTTCCTTACAGTTTCTGAGAGCGCAGCATTTATCTGCGGCGCGTCCAATGCACCGGAGGAGGTAGGGGTGCGGGGGAGGGGATTGCACTGAGGGGTTGGTGTCTCTACTACAAGGGATCCCTGAAGTGGGGAAGACGCTGCTGGAGAGAAATGTTCCCCCACCTCCGTAAGGCCCGGTAGCTTTCGCCTTAGCAATTTGTCTAAAGTGCATTGTAACTGTTAAGTAAAAAGAGGGGAGTTAAAAGTTTCTTTGTTCAGGATGATGAAGTCGATGGTATTTCTCTGTATTAAACAGTTAAGAGACTTGTTTTCTGCCTTTTTTTCTTCCTTTTTTGTTGATGTTTTTAGGCCAGCATGGTACATTCTTTGATTGAAGCATATGCACTGCATAAGCAAATGAGGTAAGTTGTCTTTCATGAACAGAGCCCTGAACCTAAGTATTGTAGCCTTAATGTCCTACTTCACAGTGGAGAAAATTAGAATAGTCCTTTTTTTTTTTTTCAATTTTTTTGTAATCAGTGTTTGCAATCTGTCTGTAACCTAGTGAAAGTTCTTGAAGAATTAAGAAAACCTGAAAAAAAGTGCCGGAAGTAGTTAAGACCAATTAGAAATAAGACTCTATTGCTGGAAGGGAAAGTATTCTAGGGATAGGTGCTTTGTGGAGATTTTGAAGAGAGTACATTAGGATACTAAAATCCATCTGATGGGGGGGGGGGGAATAGGTGTTTGGCTAGGAGGTGTTCTGGGGTTTGTGTGTATTTGTTTCCAAGCCAGATGTGAGGGTGTGTGTTCAACTTCAGACTTTTAGACACCCCATCACCACCACCAAACTTTTACCAGTAAGCCTGGAGACTAATCGAGACTAAAGCAAAACTCCTGCAACTAGGCCAGAAGTCAGCTAAGAGTTCTGAGTTAAGTGCTTCATTTAAGTGCTTAACTCAGAGTTAAGTGCTTCTTTAAGAAAAAAATGAACTTGCTGTTAATCTTTATAAGAGTAAATATTATAACCCTGTCTTGTAGGATTGTTCATGACATTGTCTGGCCAAATAGGTGAGTGTCTGCACAGGCTTGTGTGGTATGCTTCATTTATCTCCCAGAAAGTAGTGTAATAGGCTTTCAAATGTTATCCTTATTATTAACAAAATCATTTACTGAGTACCTTATTTTTTTAGCCCATATGTTTGTTAGACATAAGAACTACATGCCTTCCATTTATTTAACTTTTCTTTAAAAAAAAAAAGATTTTAGGGGCACCTGGGTGGCTCAGTGGGTTAAAGCCTCTGTCTTCGGCTCAGGTCATGATCTCAGGGTCCTAGGATCGAGCCCCGCATCGGGCTCTCTGCTCAGCGGGGAGCCTGCATCCTCGTCTCTCTTTGCTTGCCTCTCTGGCTGCTTGTGATCTCTCTCTCTCTCTCTCTCTCTCTGTCAAATAAATAAATAAATAATCTTTAAAAAATTTTTACTTATTTATTACTTGCAAGAGAGAGAGAACAAGCAGGGGAAGCGACAGGCAGAGGGAGAGGGAGAAGCAGACTCCCAGCTGAGCAAGGAGCCCTATGTGGGACTCAATCCCAGGACCCTGGGATCATGACCTGAGCCAAAGGCAGACGTTTAACCGACTGAGCCACCCAGGCATCCCACAATTATTTAACTTTTCAAAAGTTACTTTAAGACAAACAAGAAATCATTGCAAAGCAAAACTGTCCCATTCCCTTGCTATTAAGCAGAGAGGCTTTCCATATTTGTTAAACAAGAGGAAGGGTGCTTGAAAAGGGACCTATTAGGACTGGGAAACATGGTCAAAGAAACTAACATTTTTATTTTAATGTGCAGATTTGTCACCTCTGAGGGTGTAGGCATATTTTCTTGAAGGAGAAGCAGGAATCCTTGGCTCTTGACCCTATACGTGACTTTTTTCGAGGCCGAGCTACAAGATTTTTCTGACCTGCTTGGTGATAGTAGTAGCCTATATGGTCATATTAATTCATGAAAAACTCATGGCTGAGTTCCCATTCAGCAAACATAAAAAACCACTACTGCCTCCCTGTGGCCTAGGTCATTGCTCTTCCAACTTGAATGTACATATGAATCACCTTGTTAAATTCTGATTCAGGAGATCTGAGGTGGGGCTGAAGTTCTGCGTATCTAATGAGCTCCTAGGTGCTGTTGCTGCTGGTCCATAGACTACCCTTTGAGTGGCAGTGGCAGAGTCAGGAAGAGGAAATGGGCAGTAGGCAGCTAGAGGTTAGGCGTGATAAATCCTGCTGTTAGCTTAACGTCACCCTGTATTCTCTCAGTCGCTCCTTTTTTTTTTTTTAAGATTTTTAAATTTATTTGAGAGAAAAGGGGAGAGAGTGGTGGGAGGGGCAGAGGGAAAGAGAGAATCTTAAACAGACTCCACACTGAGCACAGAGCCCGACCCAGGGCTCCATCTCATGACCCTGAGATCATGACCTGAGCTGAAACCAAGAGTTAGATGTTCAGCTGCCACCCAGGTGCCCCTCTCTCAGTCACTTCTATTTGTCACTTGTTGTGAGGAGTTGATTGAGAGCTTCTGAGTGAAGCCCAGTTCCAACCAGTTTGCCCCTTCTCTTTTTCCTCTCAGAGGTAGGTGTGACGCACCAGATAGAGAAACTTCTGTTTTGAGTTGCCGTATTTTATCCTTTAATATTAATAATAATGATAGTTATCCATAAAGCAGTTTCATGTTATCATTTAACCTTCACATATGTCCCGTTAGATCTCCTTACTTTACAGATGAGGAAAGTGAACTATACCGAACAGTCAACTTACCTGAGGTTATAGAGCTGTTAAGTACAGTTAAAAAGAGGTGCCCAGTTCTCTGACTCCAAATTCAAAATTCACGAAAATACAGTTGCCTACTGAAGTTAAAATATAGAGTTAAGTCTTGATTTCGGCTCAGGTCATAATCTCAGGGTTGTGAGATCAAGCCCCACGTCAGGCTCCGCACTGGGCGTGGAGCCTGCTTAATTAAGATTCTCTCTCTCCTTCTCCCTCTGCACCTCCCCCCCTTCCTCTCTCCCTCTCTAAAAAAAAAATAAGTAAAAAAATAATAAAATAAAAATATAGCTGAAAGGATTATATGTACCAATTAGGAACTGACTCAAATGAGAATATCTCCACCTACTAGTTGGCCACGCAAGTTGTAACTCACAGAGTGAAGTTTGTCCAGTATCTGTTTAACTTAAATATAATTACTTACTTTTTTTTTTTTTTACCTACCTATAAACTCAGGGAGAAGATCTGCCCTCTCACTCCTTATTAATGGAATCATTATATAGATGTGAGGAAGTGAAGACTAGAGGAGTAGTAGAGGAGCAGAAGGTGTTCATTATTTCAGCCCACTGGAACCGGAAGCTGGGAGTTGTATTTTCTGCTCAGACTGCTGGCTCCTGCTTCCAGTTTCTGGCATACTCTGGGTCTGAGTCACTCACCTCTCTTTGTTCTCTGTTATTATTAGGATAGTTAAGCCCAAAGTAGCCTCCATGGAGGAGATGGCCACCTTCCACACTGATGCCTATCTGCAGCATCTCCAGAAGGTCAGCCAAGAAGGAGATGACGATCATCCAGACTCCATAGAATATGGGCTAGGTAAAGTCATTACCGGGTAATGATGGGAGGTAGACGACCTCCATCTGTAAATTGTAACCACTCATTTTATGACTTGCATGATGGTCTTTAATATTTGTTAATTAGGAACTAATGTGTTAACCACAGTCTTAATCTCTTAGTTTAGATACACATATCTCACTTACCGAGTGAACCATATGAATTGAGCAAAACTGAACAGTGTGTCAGATGGGGGAAGATCTTTTAGTTGCCGAGACCCTAATAGTAGTGCCCAGATTGGGTCTAGCTGCATGTATGCTGATGTAACTGTCCCATGACCTTATATTTTAACTTGAGTACATATTTATGTTCCAGCTAAGTTTTCAACCCTGCTTCAGGTTTAACAGCTGTATTAAAAAAAAAAAAAAAAAAAAAAACAGTAGGTGGCCAATAGGCTAGTCTAGAGAAACAGCATGGTTTGATAGAACCCTGGTCTGGGAGATGGATGAGTCAAGGGACATGGGTCCCAGGCTTGGCTCTGTGTGACCATAGTAAAGACATATCACCTCTCAGGACTCGGTTTCTCCGTTTGGGATGTGACTAGCTAATCTTGAAGGTTTAGCCTTTCTAGTTCCGACACTTCAAAAAATTCTTTGCCCAACATTGGAGATGTTTATCTCTCATTTGGAAGCTGATGTTACCACAGTAGCTTTTTGGTAATATATATTGTTGTTGCACCTCAAACAACTCCTCCCAGTAGGGTTCCAGACCCAGTTCCAATGTGTGGAGGTGGGGCTTTCCTCCCACACCACCCGCAGTGCTCAGGACACCAGCTGGGTGGCCTACGATTTGACCCAATTCTGACACTGTCTACCTGGCGACAGCATCAGGTCCCACAGGTTAAGGGCTCAATCCCACAAGACTGCTCTGCACTTCACATGCCAATCTTGAGCCCAGCTTGCCACCTGTGCTTCTGACTTACTGTAAATCAGAAGCTTCCCACAAATGCCCTCTTTTGGGTTGAATTTGCTAGAGCAGGGCACAGAAGTCTGGGAACCCATTTACTCACTAGATTACTGGGTTCATTGTAAAAGGATATAACTCAGAACTGCCAGATGGAAGAGATGTATAGGGCAAGGGATGACCAAAGGGTGTGGAGCTTCCACGCACTCTCTAGGCATGCCCCCATCCCCACATCACCACGCTCACCAAACCAGAACCTCTCCAGCTGGCCTTTTGGGGTTTTATGGAGGCTTCATTACATAGGCATGACTGATTAAATCTTTGGCCAATGGGTCGTTGAACTCAATCTCCAGCCCCTTCTCCTCACAGGAGGAGGTCAGGGGGTAGGACTGGTAGTTCCAACCTTCCAATCACCTGGCTTGCCCCACTGCTCACCCCCCACCCCCGTCCTGAGGTGTGATCCACAAGTCACCTCAGTAACACAACAGAGACACCTTCACTGCTCTCCTCACTTAGGAAATTCCAACAGTTTGAGGAGCTCGGTGTCAGACGGTGTCAGCCGGTGTCAGACATGAGGATGAAGATCACCTACGGGTATTTCTTATTATGTAAATGACAGTATCACACCTCCTCTTTCTCCACTTCATCTTGTAACAAGCTCTTCTGATGTTTGCCCCAAGGTTATGACTGCCCAGCCACTGAAGGGATATTTGACTACGCAGCAGCTGTAGGAGGGGCCACAATCACAGCTGCCCAATGCCTGATTGATGGAATGTGCAAAGTAGCAATTAACTGGTCCGGAGGGTGGCATCATGCAAAGAAGTAAGAAAATGACCTTTCTGCTTTCTGCCTCTTTCCTTGAGTCAGTTTCTCAGTTACGTAAACTCTTCTGGTTATTGTCTAGGCATTCACTGAGAGATCTGTGTACGAATATAGTACTTTACCAGGCATTCTGAAGAGATACAAGTGAAATAGAAGAAGGTGACACAATATAATTGAAAGTCAGGATACCTGGGCCCTGTACCTAGTTTTTCTGCAAACTCGGCTAACTGACTTGGAAAGATTTAACCTCTCTAGGCCTCAGTTTCTTCATCAGGAAAATGGGCAGGGCGAAGGATCTAACTAGACAGTCTCTACATTCCTTTTCCAGCTTTTTGGAAATTCCCCTGTCTTCAAGGTACTTATGCTTTAGATACATTCATAGAACTAGAATAATTGGGGAACAACATCAGTTTTGCTACCAACTGAATATGTGTATGAGCTGAGGAGATTTTAGCTCTATGCAGAAATTAATCGTGGAAGTCTTGGGAGAGGTGCATTTTAGAGCTGGTCCTTGAAAGAAGTGGCAAACTGATTTCCAAATAGGTGGGAAACTGATGAGAATAGATTTAAAACAAAAGGCTGACGAATCAAGAAGGAAGCTTTTGCCGCCATCTCTAAGGCAAGTGGCAACTGACTGAGAGAATTGTCACTCTCAGGAGAAAGGGCTTGTGAAACAGCCGTTCTCAGGTGCTACTTGCAGCTAGAGAAGTTTTTTTGGAGTTTCATGTTGACATTTCAAATAGCTCTACCCTGTGTGTGACAAGGACTGCTGGGACGGCATTTGTCATCTTGCTTGATAGGTTTGCTTGTTATGTGGGTAGTACTTAATACCTGCTGGGGGAGAAGAATTTTTAAAACTCCGAATTGCCCTATGTGCTGTGTGAGTGAAATGAAGCAGAGGTGGTAGTAACTGGTGATACATCTTTCACTCGCCAATTATTCATACTGTTGGCCATGACCTTGATCCTCCTTGGTGCTCTTGAGTCCAGAGAAAATGGCGCTTTATTTTTCAGACTAAAACCCTGTGCACAGTTTCAGCATATGCAGGTTAAGATGAGAAAATGGAGTTCTTTTCATCGAATCGACAGATTTCGTCACCAGGGAAGTCCTTGAGAAAGTTTACTACTAGAATCTACTACTGAGGTGATGGAGCAGAGAGAACCAGTGGTTAATAATGAGCTTTACATGGCCTTAGAAACGAAGCGAAACCACCTACCTTTTGTTAGCTCTTGCTCTATTAAAAAATTTCAAAACAAGGACAGTGATCCCTAGGACAAAATAAATAAATAAATAACCCTCTCTCCTTTAAACTACAGATGAAAGAGGAGGGGGGGGGGGGAAACAAGCCTCTCTGAACCAAGGACCTCTATTCCCTCTTGTGCTTAGCAAGTTGAGAAGAAAGGCAGTGTGCTTTCATGGAAAATGCCTGATCTTGTTAATCAGATCTGCTTTCTGCATGGGGCACTGGAGGATCTTATATATTTAAATTCCCTGCTTAAGGCCTGGGCCTGGGTCAGTTTCCAGTGGACTACCCAGATACCTGCCACTTCTTCTCACTGTTTTGCTTTGAAATGAAGCATGCTCTATCTAAAGTCAACCATGGCTGCTTCTGGGATGCATGTGGGTAGGTATTATCTTAACTGTTTCAGACAGTTTTCAGCTGATCCTGTCTGGAAAAAGACACTGTGGTGGATATAAATTACAGAGAGTCTCTAGGGATCTCCCCAGTTCAGGTCCAAATTCTAGGGGGTTCTTGGCACCTCTAGAACATCTCTGCAAGTGGACTACAGGCATTTAGCCCACAAACTGACATCTAGCCAGCATTATCTGTCATAAGCGCAATATTTGTTTAAACGTTTCCATCCCCAAATACGTGTATAGATTCATACATGCTATTTAATCATTCAACATGCACTGATTAAGCACCCACTGTATGTCAAGCACATGTTTATCATCACTAATAAGCAGAGAGATAAGAATTGAAGCATGGTATCTTTCTCCCTTACCAATGTTGAAAAAAAAATCTTCAAAATATCCTCATGCTGGCATGATTACAGTGAAATTGGTACACTCTTTTTGAAAACTTTGGAAATAACTGTTGAAAGAGTGGGGAAAACATTCCTACCTGTATGACCCGGTAATATCGTTCTTAGCAGTCTATTCTAAGGAAACAAACCAATCCAGCCTTCACGAAATTTATATCTTAGAGGTAAGACAGCAAATAATTGCATTTGGAAACTAAAGAACAATGATTTTCAAAGAAAATTCTTCAAAAGGAGAATGATGAGTGACTAATGCTATTAGATATTAAACATACAAAACTAGAATAATGAAAACACTAGTACCACTGGTATAAGATGAGACAGATGATATTATACTATACTCCCCAAAGAGACTGTTATATATAAGAATTCAGTCTATTATAAAAGATGCTTTGCAGGTGGATGGGAGTGGAATGGATTATTCAGTAAGTGATGTTGTGACAGCTGGTAGCATTTATACCTTCATCTCCTGTAATAAACTAAAATAAGTGGCAGCTAGATTGAACAGTTCAATGTAAAAAAGCAAATTATATAAAAAAAAAACTAGAATGAATGGATATTTATCAAGCTTCTCAAAGAGAATAGTTTTTCCAAGCCTAGGAAGTAATAGAAAAAAAACTCCCAAAGGGAAAGCTCAACAAATTTAGCTGCATAAAATTTTAAAACCAAAATCACTTTTAAAAGTTTTGTGGCCATTTAAAACATAAAATCTAAATACAGACTAAAAAGGCATATTTGATATAAATATGAAAAAGTGTGATAGGTTTGTATTTCCTAAGGCACTCATATGATATGATGTATAAAAAGAAGTAGGGGCAAAGAATGTGAAGAGACAATTTACAAAGGTGTTTAAGTACCACTGGAAAACATGGGGCAATGTTCATTGCTACTGGTTGAAGAAATGCAAATTTAAACAACTAGGTAGCCCCATTTTAACCCAGAATTGAAAAATATGGTACTCGGTTGGCTAGTAATAGTGCAGTTTATTTCAACCTCTTAAGAAAGTAACTTGGTAGCTAAGGTATATTAATGCCCTTTGTCTACTTTAGGGATAGTATTAATACCCTTTAATCCTACTACTGAGAATGTTTCCTGAGAAGACAATGCAAGATATGGAAAAAACTATTTGCATGGAAGTGCTTATCAGTGTTCTTTATGAAACAGAAATATTAGAAATAAAATGAATATGTAGCAATAAGGAAATAGTCAATCTGCTCCATAGAATATTATGTATTATTTTAAATGATGATTATGAAGACTATAGGGCCTTTCAGAAAAAGACTTGTGTTAATAAAAAGGCAGGTTTTAAAATTGTATGCACACCACAACGACAACTTTGTAGAACACACACATATTAAAAAAAAAAGCAGTGGGAATAATAATAGTAGCTATGTTAGGGTGGCAGTATTGATGACTCTTTTAAAGTGTGTTTCTCCAGTTTGCAAAATTTCTGTAATGAGATTTTATTACTTTTGCAGCTAAAATATTACCAAAATAAAAAGAGGCAAAAAAAATAGTTATAGCAAATACTACAAAGGGTTAAAATCTTTATTCTAGGGGCACCTGGCTGGCTCAGTCAGTTAAGCTTCCAACTCTTGATTTCTGCTCAGGGTTGTGGGATCTAGCTCCACATCAGGCTCTGTGCTGAGCATGAAGCTTGCTTGGGATTCTCCCTCTCCCTCTTCCTCTGTCCCTTCTTTCTCTCTCTCTCTCTCTCCCCTCTCCCTCTCCCTCTCTCTCCCTCTGCCTCTCTCTCCCTCTCCCTCCCTCTCTCTCTCTCTCTCTTTCCCTCTCTCTCTCTCTCTTTCTCTCTCTCCCTCTCTCTCTCCCTCTCTCTCCCTCTCTCCCTCCCCCTCTCCCTCTCCCACTCTCCCTCCCTCTCCCTCTCATCTCTCCCCCCCAAAAAATAATAAAATAAAATCTTTGATTTTTTAGAACACCGAAATTTAGAGAAGTGGGCGAAAGACATGAACAATTCACCAAAGAGGAAACAAATGGCAAATAAACATGAGTAAATATTTAGCATCACTAAAATTACAAGAAGGGAGATTGAAACATAATATATACACCTGTATGTATTTGTCCCCTCCCTAATTTGAGCTGAAAGAAGAAAGATTCTTTTTTTTTTTTAAAGATTTTATTTATTTATTTGACAGAGAGAAAGAGATGATCACAAGTAGGCAGAGAGGCAGGCAGAGGGAGAGGGGGAAGCAGGCTCCCTGCTGAGCAGAGAGTCCAATGCAGGGCTCTGATCCCAGGACCCTGAGATCATGACCTGAGCCGAAGGCCTCTGCCTTAACCCACTGAGCCACCCAGGCGCCCAAGAAGAAAGATTCTTAACTCATCTGTCTATTACTCTCGGTAATCTATTCTAAGAAAATAAACCAATCCAAAAATATTAAAAAACTGTGTGTATGAGGATGGTAATTTCTCTCTTAATTATAATAGCCCAAAAAGGGGGGGGGGAGGAGGGAGACCTAAATATTCAACAACAGCAGAATGTTCAGAACCTTTAGGTAGTATGCCGTAACATATTTACTTGATGGGCTACTATGTAACCATTAACAAGTGATAGTTAGGATGACTGTATAAGAAACAAACAAACAAAAATGCCTATCGTGTAACGTTAGCTTTGTTTTTAAAGGGCAGATAGCTACAACATTGCACACTCACTCCGATTAGTCATGTAAAAAATAGATGCTTACGAAAAACTCTTAGAAGGAAATACAACAAAATGATACCAGTGACTTTGTGAAGATGATGATGCTGAGAGAGAGAAAGAGGTACACATACACACACACGTATCTTTCTTTTGTTTCCTATATTTTTCCTATATTTTCTCTAATGTATATTAGTTTTATCAGTAGAACTTTTTATAGTAAAAACTGCTTGAAACAAGGTAGGAAGCAGTTACAATACAGACACAACATGGTCAGTGTATGCTACAATTACGTGCAAGGTAGTGGAGTGTACAGAAGAAGGAGGAGTTTGCCTTCCCTTCGGTGGCGATAGAGAATTCCAAACAGAGGGAATAATAAAAAGCATGGCAGTGGAAAGTATGGGACATTTGGAGAGTTACAAGTAGTTAAATGTGGCCAGCATGTTAGAGCAAATAGAGCAAGACCAGATTATAAAGGTTTTGTCAGCCATGCTAAGGAGTTGGACTTTTTTTCTGGGGCCAGTGGGGATTTACTGAAGAATTTTAGAGAAGGTGGCAATGTGCTGATTGGACCAGGGGAAACTGAGACTAGATAGGGAGGAGAAGGCCATCACTGCAGTTACTCATTTAACAAACTTTTATTAAGCTCCTGCTGTATGTCAGGCGATGAGGAAACAAAGGATTATACAGGAAGTTCTTATTATTTGGGGGGCGTTGGTACCAGGCAGAAGACCACCAAGTGAATCCATTTGAAAGGGGGACGAAAATTTTTGAGTGAATAACAGAGAGGGCAGGACTTGATTAGCATACTAACTGGAATAACTAAAATACTATTGAAATATGTTTATTTTGTCTCTTTTAATAAAACTGAATGCTACATAATTCTTCAAAGAATGTATCAAGGATTGATTGTTTTTGTTTGGGCCTAATTTTTCTAACAAAACTGCATGATATGTCAGGATGGTACATTTAACTTTCTGTAAGATTTTTGCAGCATGATCATTAAGAGGGTTGATTTTGTCAAAATGTTCAAGGGCTTTTTCAGTTTTTTCTGAGGGCTTCTCCTTAATCATTTGGCATTCAAATCACTCTCTTTCGAACCACTTTTAAAATCCTTATCCTTATTTATATTTCTCCTCTTCAATTGTAAACTGGTCCACAGATCCTTGCCAATTTTGTGTGTTGACTTCATGGTATCTTGCATCCTTTTATAAGATTTGTAATTTCACTTTGTGATAGATTTTCAGTGAATTGCTCACTGATATATCTGACAATCCATGAAAGACAAAGTGATTGAACAGATGGGGAGGGATAGATGCTAGAGCTTAGAGGAGTGGGTTGTTTGAATGGGGACTGACAGAAGTGGTCGATTCATTAGCAAGTGCTTTCATGCTATTGACAGCTTTTGTATCCCTAGGAAACCTCAAAACCTTGATGCTTCTGGGACTAAGATAATAAATTCTCAGTAGTAAGAACTTCCTGTATCAGCAAAGGTCTAGTGCAGTGTTTTTCAAACTGAGAGTTGCAACTCATTAATAGAACCTCATATCAATGCAGTGGGCTGCAACCAGCATCTTTTGAGATCAAGGGGGTTTTCATGAAACTTGTTCTAGTGTATGTGTATTTATTTGTGGGTACTAGACCACAGTGGAAAATGACAAGTCACTGTAGAGTGGAATGACTATGAACTCTGAAGTAAGACTCTGGTGCAAATCCAGGCTGCACCATGTACTGGCCATGTAGATAACTCGAGGGTTATTCCAGAAACAGCATGTTCAGGGGCAGAGAGGCATGAAAGCTGAGGGAAATTCCAAGTCTGTAATTAAAGCTGGAACTCCTGTAGGCAAGTGACTGGAAGTAAGGTGGGGGAGGTGTGAAGGGTCCTTGTATGCCAAGCTAGAGAGTTTGAATTTGATCCTTCAGAGCAGTGGTTCTTGACCTGTTTCAGTCACGGACCCTCTGAAAATCTGATGAAAGCTATGTATACTGTCCCTAGAAAAGTGTACATATGCAAATTTTTCCTTGTAACTTCAGAAAGTATAAGGCTCTCTTAAAGCCTGTATGAATGGATGGATCCCTGGTTCAGAACCCTGGCTTTGGACAGTGAGAAATCACTAACGGAAGTTTTAGCCAGGAGGAGGTAGCGTGATCAGATTTGCATTTTAGGGATATGATTCTAGCAAGTCAGCAGATAAACTGGTGGGGAGTGGGGGGGAGGATGTCGATAGAGAAATCGATTAGGACTTGACTGTAATAATCTACCCAAAAGGAGGTGAAAGCAGTGGTGACGAACGTAGAAGAGAGAATAAATTCAAGACCCATTTAGTAGCTAGAATAGATAGGAATGATAACCAAAGATAGGGAAGGAGCGATCTAGGTTTCTTGTGTAGATGACTGAGTAAATTTGGTTACCATTAACCAAGAAGAGTAGGGGATGAGAACTGATGTGCTTCTGGAACATCTAATCCAAGATGTCTGCTAGAGAACTGGTAACGGGGTCCAGACCAGGGCTTTGGAGCCTATAATGTGCATATGAAATACCTGGGCATCTTGATAAAATGCAGATCTGGTTCAGGAGGTCCGGGGTGAAAGCTGATAACCTGCACTTCTAACAGACTCCCAGATGATACGAAATGCTGCCAATCTGTGAACCCTACTTGGACTAGAAGAAGCCAGAGCTCAGAACTGTTTCCACTGAAGATACCGACCTGAGAGTCAACAGCATGATGGGTGGTAATTAAAACTAAGAAAATAGATAAAATCACCTGAGAAGCATCTATAGGATAATGTGGAAAACAAAACAAATACTGAGCCTTGTGGGATGCCAGCGTTTACAGGACAGGTAGAAGAAGAAAGGCCTACAGCGGAATCTTGAGTAGAAATGGTCAAAAAGACAAGAAGAGAATCAGAAAAGACTTATCACGGAAACCAAAGGCGAACCTTAAGAAGACCAGTTCAGACAGCGATGTCTGCCGCCAGAGCAAAAACTGATTCTTGGCAGGGGTCGGGGGAGACAAAAAACTTAGATGTTCCAGGGCGTATGGCCCTCCGAAGGGTCACAGTACATAAGCAGATGTTCAGTCTATCGTGTGATAGCAAATTGTGCAGAGTGGCCAATTAAAAAAAGGTATCTAAAAAGGTTCCTTGGGCACGTATTGCATGGAGCACTGGATGTGGTGCATGAACAATGAATTTTGGAACACTGAAAAAATAAAATTAAATTTAAAAAATAAAAATAAAAAGGCTCCTTGGATGAGGAAATGATAACGAGCAAAAGGTTAAGAAACAGCGCTCTAGAGGAGTAAAGTAAGCTTCATCAAGAAGGAGGTTATGGTAAAGAAGATTTCAAAGGATGCAGAGGAGTGAGCGTGCCAGGGGGACAAGAAAGCGAGGGCATTTCAGAAGGCCACAGCTGCCTTTGCAAAACCAGAGCAGTGTAAATAAAGCAGCTTGGTGGATTCGGGGGACGACCTACAGCCCACTATTGCTGGAGGGCTAAAGTACAAAGTGGATAAGGGCAGAAGATGAGGTAGAAAAGTAGGAAATGGGTCATGAAAGGCTTCGCGTATATCTGGATCGCTGAACTGACAGATGCAGATATCTAGTTCTGTCTTAGAGATCTCGATCGGGTAGGTTTGGAGTAGTGTGTCAGAACCTGAACTTTGAAGCTCCAGGAGTGATTCTGCTGTGCACACTTTGAGAAACTCTGCAGTAGGAAATGGCGGGGGGGGGGGGGACTACAAAATCATGTGAAGAAGTAACATGGTTAGATGTGTGTTTTAGAAAACTTAACTCTGACTATAGTCCTAGAGGACGGATCGACAGAGGTGTAGACTGGAGGTGGGGAGACTGAATAGGGTACCAGCAGTCCCAGTGACAAGTGATGAGGACCCGAACTAAGGCAGAGCAGTGAGGTTGGGGGATGGGGAATGCTGAAGGCTGACTTGAGACAGCTTTAAGAGAGAAAATCGAGTATCCGTCATTAGTAGCTATGGGTGGAGAGAAAAGATGAGGAAGATCACTCACGTTTCTGGCTTGTTTTGAGCAGAGTCCCAAAGAAGATAGGACTTGATAACAGTAGCCAGCATGTGTTGAGCTATGTGCTAGATGCTACTTTACACTCATTGTTCTCATAGTCTCGTATTTCTCGTATATTCTGGAATGAAGAAGTGGATTATTACTGTCTCTCTTTTACACGTGGGAGTACAGAGAAGTTAAACAACTTTGCTCAAGCTTGGTAAGTGACAGCGTTGGAATTCAAACCCGGGCAGTCTGAGTCATCGACCTGTGTGCTTAGCTCTTGTATACCTCAGTAAATCCATAGGAGGAGTTGGTGTGCGGCAGAGGTAATACCCAGGGAAACGAGGTACTCAGACTCGGAGATGGAGGTGGAAGCTAGAAATAGAGACAGATGTGTTGCTAGTGTATAAAGGGGTGTTGCAAACCATGACAATGGACAGAATTACTGAGGGAAAAGGCAGAGAGAGTTAGAAAAAGAAAGTAGAGCCTAGAGTCCCAGGAAACACCAGCTTGTAATGGGCGAGTACAAGAAGAGGCCCCAGTGAATTCAGCCAAAAAGCAACAGTCCAGGCTAGCCAGATAATCAGAATAGAAAGGACCACGGAGTCCCTGAGGAGCAAGAGTCTCAGGAAGAAAAGAGCTCTCAGTAGTGTCACACACTAGGGAGGGGTCAATCCAGAGAGGTACTAAAGCGTGTCAGTCATATTTGGCAAGTAATGTAGTCAATAATGATTTTGGTAAGATAACTTCCTGGAGAGTGAGGGGCATGTAAACTGTTGAGGCGTGAGTAGGAACTAAGGAAATGGGCAGGAAAGGAACATAAATGGTCCAAAAGTTTGAATGGGAAAGAAAGGAAAGAGGAGGGCAATGGCCAAGGGAAAGTAAGGCTTGAGGGGTGCTTGTTGGATATGTTCTCAAGGATTTAAGAGCATTTATGGGCTGAAAGGGAGATCTTGGAAATATGAGAAGGATAAGAAATGGAGCAAAGTCTCAAAGGAGGCAGGAGAAGATGGGGTGAGTGGCTTTGGGAGGAGGAGAACCACTGCCTCTAAAGCCAGAGCAAAGGAAATGAAGGAGGGCATAACAGATGAGTGCGTGGGTTGCCTACCCGTGAACCGAGAAAGCACCTGCCCGATGACCTCTACTTTCTCTAAAAAATACTCTTGCCTTCTTCTATCACTTGCTCACAGGCTGCTTTGAATCCTTTGATTCTGCTTTTTGTGTTCAGTCTCTTAGGAAGTCATCTTGTCCCAGCCAGATTCCCTTAAATGGGACTCACCCCATCCATGTAAACGTGCGCGAGGTGATATTAAAACCCAACACAGAACAGTGACTCCTAACCTCCAGAATTTGCCAAGAGATATCTGATCTGTCCACTTTGACTGGTTCTTCCTCTTTCTTGCCTCTTCTGGAGTGTCTTACCCTATTTGGCTCTGCATCTCAGCTCCCAGTGTTGGCCTTTATCTCGTTCTGATAATCCATTTAAGACCTACATCTCTAGCTCAGCCATGCACTTCTTCCTCCCACGGTTCTGTTATTTGCCCTCTCGTCCCATGACATTTCTGCCTACCACCTGGCAACACAGGATCTGTGCCAGCTGGGCCCACTCTGTCCTGCTTCCCTGCTGGAGAGGGAGAGATATGTCCTCAAATGTTGTTGGTTTCCAGTACTTCCACCTGGGGGCAGTGAATGTTAGAGCCATAAGACTGCCTTGTGTCTTGGCAGGCTCTACAAGAAGAATGTAGAACTAGAACTCTAGCCATTAGTCATTATCCACCTGGAAGTTAGATCGGAGCTACTAGAGCTGTATTATCAAGAGCTCCAGTTCCTTACGCATAGACATAAAGTGAGTGACGGTGAATTGCATTACAGTTCCAAAGGGCTGTATGAACACTACAACTTGGTAACTGAGCAGCCAGCCCTGCTCCTGTGTCTGCACTACCCACCTTCCAGCCTTGACAAACAGATAACTACATGAAAACGGAGGCCCGGATTCTCTTTATGCCCGTTCAGCGCTGGAACCTGTAGAACAGAGACATCACCAGACAAAACAGACAAGCCTTTGCCGCAGTAGCCCAGATCATTCTTTCAATACATGTCCAGCCTGTAAGGTACCAGCCCTTCCATCAGAAAACTGCCCAGCCAGGCAGCAAAGTAGGAACCAGCCAAGATAGGCTTTGTCCCTATGGCATCCCCACCCCTAGCCTCTAGGGGGATGAGATGTGTTCCTATGCTTCCTACAGAACATATATCACAGTGGTTCAGTGTTGCCCAGGGAGTCCCAGCTTCATCAGTTATTAGCTATAAAACCTCTGTGCCTCGGTGGCCTCGTTTGTAAAGTGGAGAGAATAATAGTATCTACCTTGTAGGGTTATAAGGTTTATATCTAATACTTGCATTACAGAGCTGAGCAAAGAGCCTGGCACGTAGTATGTGATAAAAAGTCACTAATATCTAGACTGGGTTAGGCTCAGGGGGTCCTAGGTAGCCTCTCAGAAAAGTCCCTGGTCCGGAAAAGAGACAGAGAGACTGCCCCTTGTTGGCAAATTGTGCACTAATGCCGCTACTCCCGGACTTTCCTTACTACCAAAGGAGCGGATGCTCTCAGTCTAAAACCAAGGCCTTCTATAAAATAAAAACTTTGGGCAGTAACTTGCAGCAGGTTTCATCACATCCTCCATTTCTTCTGCATTGGCCTTGAGACTCTTTCTGAAAATAAAACGCGGGAATACTTCTTGTCAAGATTATTCCATCCTCAGTGTAATCTCTACTCAAAATCCTTTCTGCTAACCTGGGACTTCCTAATGTAATTCCAGGAGGTTCTGGCATCCACAGAGCTATCTGTACCTTAGGGGCACCAGTGACCTCATGTAGTTCAAGAAAGGTAACATGTGGAAAATTCCTAGGGGGTGCTCCTGCCATCTTCCAGCAAATGAGATCACACAGCACCTCACAGTATAGTTATTTATCTGGGCAATAGTTTGATCAATGTAGTTAATGTGACATCACAGGATTTCTGAGCTCCATGGTAATGGAATGGTTACAGCAGCGCTGTCACCAGGCCAAGCCCCAAAGTGTGAAAGTGGTGTTTCTGGACAGAGTTTGCATAGTGCTGGGTAAGATGTAAGCCTTTCTAAAATGAAGTCCCCTAGGATGATTGAAGACAGCAGCAATCCCTTGATACCACCAGCAATTCATCTACTACCTCTGCATCTTCACTCTCCCAGTATCCTTTCTCCTTAAGAGAAAGGAATTTGGTCCCCAGACACAAAAATGACCTTCCAGTGCTGAAGGCCTTCTACCCCCAGCCTTGGCCTGTACCGTTGTCTAATGCCTTCAGCATCCACGTATGAGGGTGCGGAGGGGAGGGTGATGAGTTGGAATTGTTGTCCTGTTGCAGGAGGACCTGGGTCCTTTTTTTTTTTTTACTTCTGCCCCTGCACCCACATCTCCAGGAAGTTGGCCCTAACCAAGGTCACTTGCCCCAAGTGGGAATGAGAGCTCTTTGTGATCATGAGCTCAAAGCATTGTATCTCAGAGTAGCCAGCGAGGGCAGACGTGTAAACTCAACCCATGCCAGGTGAAATAGACCCTCCCAGAGTACCCATCACATTTCAGAATTCAGAATATGAACAGGGTTCCAGGCTGAGAATGTCTCGGCCATTTACCGCAGCCACAGCATAGTGAGCAGGCAGATGCATGTGTGGAACATAAAGATCCAGGCCCATTCTGGGGCAGCCCGGAGGTTTATGTTGTTCCAAGGGGCCTCATTCTATCAGCATCCGGGTTCACCTGTGCTCATGGGTACCACTCCAAAAGGCCAACACAGCCCGTTCGAACTTTGCGTATTATAATCTCATGGATTTTGTTTCATACTGTGGTCTGCAGACCGCCCGCCTCTTAATCCTAAAATGAAGATTCCTGAATCAGACCCTCCAGGGGCCGAGCGCAAGAATATTCATTTTTTTCACCAGCATCTCCCAAGGTGATTCTGATACAAAGCACAGTTTGAGAACTCCCGGTCTAAAGGTTTCTCTAGTTGCCCCACTCTGACCTAACCACTAGTATACCTCTATAAGTACTACAGTTGAGGCAAAAACAGACCAAAGTAACCTTCGGGCTCTTGGGACGTTGTCCCAGGGAACTGCCGTGCAGATCTTTCATCCTCCCACATCTGTAACACCTTCTTACTAGCAGCGGGTCCCTCTCTCCCTGTTACCTCAGTTCACACCATCCATTGCTGCCCATGCATCTAAATTGTCTTCCACTTTCATAGGCTCCATGGCCATCTCCTCCCCAACCACAGCTCCCGGTTCATACACTAGTTTTAGAGAATGCCATGCAAAATCCTCCTCCTCCACATTTGCCTCTCCACCATACCACTACCAGCAGACACATGGATTAACCAGACCATATAGATTAACCAAGTCTGGCAGGGGTTGGGGCCGGCACTCCTGCTATGCCTCCAACACATAATACAGTTGGCCCCCTGGCCCAACCTCCTCCTCAGAATTCACTTCTAACTCACTACAGCCCTCTATCCAGACCTCTTCCCTTCCTGCCATTACTTGATTCCAGCCTACTATTCGCCTAGAACCACTGACACCTCTGAACCTGCTCAATACCCAGTATAGCCACCCAAGTATGGACTACCCAAGGACACGTTCAATTAGCCTTCACCCTACAACATGGCACAGAGGTTAAGAGCAGGGACTCGGAAGTCACACTGTCTGGGTTTGAATCCCAGCACTGCCACCTTCTATGGGACCTTGAACAACTTGCTTAAGCTGTCTGTCCCTTGATTTCCCCACCTGTGAAATGGAGATAATAATAGTACCTCCCTCACAAAGCAGTTGTATTACATGAAGTAATGTGTGTAAAGCACACAGAATAATGTCTGGCACAGAGGAAAAGGGTCTGCTGTTGAGTAGTATAGGACTTAGGCTAACTGGATCATCCAGGGGTGAGACACCAGTTAGATTTCCTTTTGGCACAGCCCTCTCTGCCCGTGCCAGAACTTGAAAGGCTTTTACCTAGAAACCTTTGAAGTGAAATTTAGTCTTCTGCCCGCAGACCTTCTACATCAGCAACTTTTAGAACTTTGTGCCCTTCTTACTTCGTGATCACCTATCCAGTCTTTTGCTACTGCCTGATGCACTTGTCTACCCGGTACCCTGCAGTTAGCCTTAGCAACCTAAGGCTCGGACGAGTTTCATTGCACAAGAGGTGCTAGCTTTCCAGCAACATCATGATTGGCCCACTGCCTGATTCACCAGAGGGTTGTTGATCAGGAAATAGTTGGGAGGACCCCCCCCCCTCCACAGGCACCTTGATCTTATAATCCTATTAGAGGCATGCTTTCCCAGCCAACCTCAGCATTCTCTTTTAGATGTAACTTTGGTGTTTGCTTTCAGGTCCAGGTACCAGGACTGTGCATAAATTACACTCTTATGCCCTGCCCTTTACCTCTACCTCCTGATCTGAGGTCAGTGGGACCCTTCTACCCAGGCTCATTAATAAAAAGATCAGACTGTTATGCTGAGAGCCCAGGGAACAGATCTTAAAAGGATGAACAACAGTAGTGACAGAGGATGTGGAAAGGAAGAAAAGCACTTGAGACAGATTTTAGAGGCATAACTGACAGGACGTGGTGATTAATTGGCTGTTGGGGGTAAGGAGAAACAACAAAACATTGCATTGGTTTCCTGTTTCACTCAGAGTAAAGGCCGGAGTCCCTACCATGGCCCACAGAGCCCTGCACCTTCCTCCATTTTCCCCCTTCTCCCCGTAGAACTACTGTTTTCTTTCCTCGCTGTTCTCTGGCCCCTGGGCTTCTTGTGTCCCTTGAACCTACCAGATGTGTTCCCACCTCTAGGCCTTTTGCCTCGCTGTTCCTACTGCCTTGAAATACTCTTCCCCCAGCTAATGCCCCTTCACCTCCTTCAAGTCTTTGCTGATGAATCACCGTCTCAGTAAGGCTCCCTGACCATGTTTTTTAAGATTCGCATTGCCAAAAAAGTTTTCCATTGCCCTTTCCCTGTTTAATTGTTCTCCATACTGTTAATCATCAAAAAATTATTCAATTCACTTCTTGTTTATTTTATGTCTGTCTTCTGCTCCCACTAGAATACGAACTTTATAGGAGGTAGGGATTTTTTCATCTGTTTTGTTCATTACTATAGCTCCACTGTCTAGAACTCTACTTGGCACACAGTAAACCCTCAATAAAATTTTGTTGGGTGAATGATCAAGTATGAAAGTTGGAATGGATGGACAAGAGAAAGGAGTGGGAAACATTGATTACATTGATTCCCAACCATTTGGGGGAGTGTCCCTCATAGTACTACCGGTTGACTTATTGAATGTCAAAATTTTTGGAAAATAGAAAATAAAATTATTAAGTTGGAAAGATGAGTTAATTCCTTCCCGAGGTAAGCCCTCAGTAAATATTTGTTGATTGAGTCAATGATATCTTAACAGCTTTTATGAAATTATCAGAACCAGGAGAGAGAGAGAGTTAGAGAGGAAGGCAAGAAGGGAGAGAGGGGATTTCATACTTCAGTCAGAAGTTCAAGTGCTCACAAAGTCCAATACGCAGTCAATATGTCAAGAGTTCCAGCATGTGGAACATGACGAAACTGGGCTGTTATATAAGCGTTGCATTTTAACTAAGTGACCACTAGAGGGCGTGCAAGGTTAAATCAAGACTGCTTTCCGCTTGATGAAATTCTCTTTAACGTCATCCGCGTTTCTATTTATTGATCTGATGTTCATATAAACTGTTTCATCAGTTCCAAGTGTTCTCCTGAGCTAATTTTTTCCATCAGCTCAGAATCTGTGTCATAACTGTCCTTCAATAAATATTTATAATTTGAACGAAAGAATGAATATTTAGAATAGATTTTCACCTTGAAATTTGTGTTCGACTAATTAACTGTGGTCAGTATTTCCATTAAGAAACCGTCCTTCAGAGTTCATAACCTGGCTGATAAATATAGAATTCAAGGTCCTTGGTGCTTAAAGAATCCTTAGGCAAAAGAAGGGCAAGAGTCTAACTTGGCATTTGTGTGCTTTATATGTGTAAACGATAGTGTTAGATAACAGTGTACATTGTAGTGCCTGAGCTAGGAGTCACTGATGGCCCCGGCTGCCTCTGCTCTGATACCAGCTCTTCCCTCTTTCAGGACAGGCTGATAGCCGATGAAGGATGCTGGTTACCTGGGCTGGCTTGCCCACCCCCTACCCTCCAGAATTGTTAGCTGGAATTTTGCAAATGGAAATCTCACTACTTTTTTTTTTTTTTTAAGATTTTATTTATGTATTTGAGAGAGAGAGAGCGCGCGCGCGCACATGAGGGGGGAGAGGTCAGAGGGAGACGCAGACTCCCCACCAAGCAGAGAGCCCGAATGCGGGACTTGATCCCCGGACTCCAGGATCATGATCTGAGCCGAAGGCAGTTGCTTAACCAACTGAGCCACCCAGGCGCCCCAATCTCACTGCTTTTGAAACCTGCCACCCACAGTGTGTTTGGGAGCTGTAGGGTTGTCTGGGATGAAGAAAGTCAAACAGGCTTTGCTAATTGTCTTAATTATCCACTGTTGCCGTTGAAATTCTCTGAAGGGGTTTTGGGTGCCTGGATTTGCAGCTCTCTGAACTGGGTAACTTTGGAGGTGTGGAAACCTTGTCCTGTTGTCAGCTGATAGCTGACGTCTCTGAACACCCTTGATTCAGGCCCATGAACTGGGCTCTCAGTATTAGGTGTTTTTCATCGGTAGATTCATTTCAAATAGCCTGAGAAATAGAACTCATTTTTAATAAACTTTTTTAGGTTAGTTTTAGATTTACAGAAAAAATGAGTAGTGGTATAGTGTTTCCATGTACCCCACACCCAATTTCCCCTATTATTAGCATCTTACATGGATGTATTTGTTATAATTAATGAGCCAATATCAATACATTATTAGTAACTACAGTTCATAGTTGACTCAGAGTTTCTTAGTTTTTGCCTCATGTCCTTCTTCTGTCCTAGAAGCCCATCCAGTATACCACATTACATTTAGTTGTCCTGTCTCTTATGCTCCTCCAAGCTGTGACACTTTCTCAGATTTTCCTTATTTTGATAACCTTGACATTTTGAGAGGTACTGGTCACAATATTTGGTAATATGTATCTTTCAGCGTGTTTTATATATCTTAATGTGTTTTTCAGTCTGTTGAATGGACTCATTTCAAATAGCCTGAGAAATACAATCCATCTTTATTGCCAGCCCTGAGTTTTGTAATCCGAACGGTTCCTGAAGCTGGTCCTTGCTAAAGGAGGGCAAGTGTCTAGAGCATTGGTGAATTTTTCTAATACAGTGTACACTCAGAGTAAACGTTTTAATTTATTGCCCATAGTCGCTAAATCCATGCTAGTATCATCTTGTCTCAGGAAACTTAAATGGAAATTGAAAGTGCAAATTTGCAGCATGTATCTAGGACTAATTGGTCTTAATTTTTTTTTTTTGTAACATTTGAACTACAGTGAGAGAATTCATTTGCAGTTTTACTGTTTAAATATAAGAACCAAGAGTTCTGTGGAGGAGAAGAGGAAGGAATGCTGGATAGGGCCATATATCGTTCTATAGCTTTACCTTAATTTTCTACCCCCACCTGTCTTTACTATAAACTGTATTATCACCAGAATAAGACTCAGCTCTCTTTCTCTTTTCACATATTTTCAAATATTTAATACAACTACCCACACAGATTCTTACACAATGATACCACTTAATTTAGTTGGAATGCTAGTAAGCTACATTCACTTCCTCGCTGGTCTTTGCTAGAATTCAGTGGATTTTTCTTCTGAGAATCTTTATTATTCATGCCTTTATGAACCATCTTTGGAATTTAGTAAAAATTGCTCTTTAAACTCTTCTGGAGGGGCACCTGGGTGGCTCGGTCAGTTGAGCGTCTGCCTTCGGCTCAGGTCGTGATCCCACGGTCCTGGGATCGAGCCCCGCGTTGGGCTCCCTGCTCAGCAGAGGAGTCTGCTTCTCCGTCTCCCTCTGTCCCTTCCCCCACCAACACACACTTGTACTCCCTCTCTCTCTCAAATAAATAAAATCTTTTAAAAAAATTTTTTAAAACTAAACTCTTCTGGAAACTGGGGGCAAATCAAGGTAAGGTGTAGGTTGAGAGGAGTGAAAATCACTAATCTTGCCTGATGTACTTTAATACAACAGTAATAATAAATCATACAAGGTAGATTGAGTCAAGTGGTAATTATGGACTTTATGCCAGACAACTAATAAAACCTTTCTAAGATTCCCCTAGGAAGTATCTTGAAGGTTGTTAAGCTCTTATTAATGTCTTGACCAGGAATCCCTATCTGTGAACCTCCTTTAAGAAAGAGATGTGTCCATAAAGTAGGTACCTTAATTAAATTTAGAGACTTCTGTCTGCCCTTCAGAACTTATTCATATAAACAATATCAACATTTACTAAAATCCCTCCAAAATGCATGCTAATTATAAGAAATGTAGTGTAAATGATTGGAATTGAAGCCATTTGCATGAAGTAAAATTGATTATTGGAGGTAATGGGACAAATTATGAAACTTTTAAAACTGTTCAGGTAAATAAGGGGCCTTTCCACCTTATTAGAGGCAACTTTGAAATAGGCTTAATGTTGAATGCAGGTCATAGAGACGGAGTAATTTATCTGTTAGTACTCAAGTGCGTTTTGTTTCTGATGAAAGGCGGTTTTCTTAAGGGCGCCTGGGTGGCTCAGTCGGTTAAGCATCTGCCTGCGGCTCAGGTCATGATCTCAGGGTCCTGGGATCGAGCCCCGCCATCAGGCTCTCTGCTCAGCGGGGAGCCTGCTTCTCCCTCTCACTCTTCCTGTGTGCTCACTCTCAAATAAATAAATAAAATGTTTTTTTTTTAAGTTGGTTTTCTTGCAGGCAATAGCGGTGGCTAGTTAGCTCAAGCAGTTCAAATACAGTGTTAATAAGGCTAGGACCTTGATTTTTATCTTTGTACAAAGACGGAGTTAGTTTTTGCTGATTCCGATGCTATTGACTGCACCATTTACCTTGGCCAGCCATCTCTTGAAAAGCACATCCTCAGTCACAAGGGAGGCCAAGCTGGGAGATGCAGACTGATAAGTGTAAATCTTTCCCACCTTTAAAAAAAAAAAACAGCCCCAAACCCCCTTTCTCTCAGTGAGGGGTCAATCGCATCATTTCCACTGGTTTGCCTTACCGTGTTGTTATGGGCACCCTAAAATGTAGAGCTGTGTCCATTGCCTTCTTTGTTTTATATCCTATTAGCTCAGGAAAGTTCTTCATTCCATTGAGCACCAGACTGTGTGGTATATTTTTGGAAGCAAGTGTAGGTGTACCAGAGCCAAAAAAGGTTGGGAACAACTGTAGACAAACTGATCTCACTGTTCTTAGAGCTGCCAGCTCTAGGCATAGAGCCCTTAACGTGGACTATAAATGTAGAGTATGTGGTTAAAAGAAAATCCATTATGTGGGACTAATTTCTGGTTTCCTACAATCAGGTGCATGTATTTTGTATGCGTGTTTTATGTGGAGAGAAGCAGGTGTGCACAAAGCTGATTTATTTAGCTATAAACTAGAATTGGGGTCTTAATGAGAGAAAAACTGTGAATTGGATAATTAGGATAGGTAGTACTTTGACTTTTTTTTTTTTTTTGTAAATGCCTTTATTTAAACTTACCGTGCTAATATCCCTGTGAAGGAGATGTATAAGCTAGGAACTTTTCGCTAAGTCCAAAAACTGAAGCAGACAGAACCTAGGTCTCCTGGTTCCTACCCCAGTTTCTATCATTAGGACATGTAAGCCTCTAAGAGGACTCGCTGGACATAACTCTGAAATCAAATTACAGAAGGATTTCGGGTTTTTCATTCTCCCTCTTTGATAGCAGAAACAATGGCATTATAAATAAACACAGAAACTCTTGATCAGTAAAAGTTATTGAGCCAGTTCTCACAAAAGACAGACAGCGACATGAACTGGCTGCAATAGTAAACAGGGTGTGACGAAGGGGAACCCACAGAAGACATCATGACAAGGTTTGGACATTAGGCATGGAAACATCTGATTATATAATATGTTAACCAGCCATAAGCTATAATGGCCCAAGCTAGGACCTGTTAGCTCATCTTTCCTTCCCTAGGTCATTATATCCAGCAGAGAGGAAAAGAAAGCTAATGTGTTCTAATAGTGATTTTGTCATTGTCATAAAGATTAAGTACAGGTATGCTCCCATTTAAGAAAACCAACAAATTAAAAAAAATGCACACTGCCAAATGAATACATACAGGTACTGAATGGAGAATTTACTTTCTAGAAGGAGTCTTTACTATGACAGGATTCACCTACAGACTTCCTTAAATCAAATTCTCTAGTGAATTCAAGATTTGATTTGCAAAGAGTGAATTAGAATCAGCACATGACTTTTTAAGAATGTGTCTGCTGTAAGGTTTATCTTAGTATGACTATTTGAAAATATATATACATATATATATATTTACAGTACAGTCTCTATACCAACATAAAGAGTAAATTTCAAAGAATTTTGTTTTCCTGATTTTTTATAGTACACCGTATGACCTGTGTAGATTTGCATGTAGGCCAAAGCATAAAAACAGGATTATGAGTGCTATCTAGAGAGAATAAGAGACATTAGAATTAGATGCGTAAGAGATACTAAAAGGAAAGAACATTGAAAATTTTGACCATTTCTAATTTCTGGGAAAGCCATCTTGCTTTCCATCTCTGGTATACCTCTCACCTCTGACCAGTTAGTTGAAATTTTCTCCCCTGCTGATTTCCTGTAACCATTGTAGCCCTTAAACATAGAAATTATCCATAAGGGTACAAATAGAATCATTTAATGAAGCAACAATAATAGAAGCACCAATAACACATTCGCAGGAGGGTTAAGAGGTTTGATCAGCTGATACTGAAAATAAGGGGAAAGTACCTTATTTGAAAGTAAGGGTGTAACTTTGCAAGCACAGCCCTGGGTCATAAAGGCTGCAGGCTCAGATGGGGGTGCTCTTTAATGCCAAAGCTACAGCTAGAAAAACTGCCCTTGTCCAAAAGTACTAACAACCATGAAAACATGCAGAAGTTTCAACAATTGCGGCTCTAATAGAAAATGGTGGGGCTCCTGGGTGGCTCAGTCCTTACGCATCTGCCTTCGGCTAAGGTCATGATCCCAGGGTCCTGGGATTGAGTCTCGCATCAGGCTCCCCACTCAGCGGGAAGCCTGTTTCTCCCTCTTCCACTCCCCCTGCTTGTGTTCCTGCTCTCGCTGCATCTCTCTCTGTCAAATAAATAAATAAAATATTAAAAAAAAAAAAAAGAAAGAAAATGGTGGGCAGAATTATAAAAACACATTTCAGAACTTCTAGCTAATTATACGTAAACAACCAAAATATATGAAGGAAACAAATTTCTAAAGGGCATCTTCCCACATCAGGAAAAGACATCAGCTACTTTCTTTATCCTTTCGTGTAATAATGAGCATATATCAAGCTCTGAAGCTACCACCCCTAGCTCCACTAGGACAGGCCCCTTGGAAATATGGATTTCAAGAATCGTAATTTCTTGGGGCACCTGGGTGGCTCAGTCATTAAGCGTCTGCCTTCGGCTCAGGTCATGATCCCCGGGTCCTGGGATCAAGCCCACATCGGGCTCCATGCTCGGCGGGAAGCCTGCTTCTCCCTCTCCCACTCCCCTTGCTTGTGTTCCCTCTCTCGCTGTGTCTCTCTCTGTCAAATAAATAAATACAATCTTTAAAAAAAAATAATCATAACTTCTTTCCATTTCTTTAGATCTTCTTTAACTTCTCTCAACAGTATTTTATAGTTTTCAGTATATAAGTCTTACTCTGCTTCTGTTAAATTCATTCCTAGGTGCTTATTCTTGTTGATACTGTAATGTATAAGTAGAATTTTCTTAATTTCATTTCTGGATTGTTCATTGCTATGGTAGAGAAGTATAATTGACTTTCATATTTTGATCATATATCCTACAATCTTGTTAAACTCTTATTGCCTCTAATAGTTTTTTAGTAAAATCCTTGAGATTTTCTATGTACAAGATAATGTAGCACTAGCTTCATAAAATAAGTTGGAAAGTGTTCCCTCTGCTTCTGTTTTCTGGATGACATTATAGATAATTGGTATTTCTTATTCCTTACACATTTGGTAGAATTTACCAGTGAAATCATCTGGGCCTGGACTTTTTCTGCAGAAATTAACATGAGGATCCTAAAATTCATATGCAATTGCAAGGGACTCCCAAAAAACCAAAACAATCCTAAAAAAGGAGAACAAAAAGGACTCACACTTCTCAATTTTGAAACTGACAACAAAGCCGCAGTAATAAAATAGTCTGTAACTGGCATTAGGAAAGACATACAGATCAATGAAATAGAATTGAGAGTTCAGAAATAAACCCGTACATCCATGGTCAGTTGATTTTTGGCAAGGATGCCAAGACCATTCAATGGTGAAAGATTAGCCTCTTCAATGAGTGGTTCTGCGATAACTGGGTATCCACATGCAAAAGAATGGAGTTGGACTTTTATCTCATACTATATATAAAAATTAACTCAAAGTAGATCAAAGACTTAGATGTATGACATAAACCTCTTAGAAGAAAACTTAGGAGTAAATCTTTGTGATCTCTGGTTAGGCAATAGCTTCTTAAGATGCAACACCAAAAGCACAGGTGACAAAGAAGAAATGAATAGGACTTCATCAAAATTAAAAACAATTGTGCTGCAAGTAATATCTTCAAGTAGAAGGACAGCCCATTGAATGTGAGAAAATATTTTCAAGTCATATATCTGATAAAGATCTTGTATCCAGAATATATGTAAACTCTTACAACTTAGCAATAAAAAGAACAATAACCCAATAGAAAAATATACAAAGGATTTGAGTAGACATTTCTTGAAAGAAGATATACAAATGACCAATAAAAACATTAAAAGATATTCCGTATCATTAGTCATTAGGGAAGTGCAAAGCAAATCTGCAGTTAGATACATACCACCTCATACCCACTAGGCTGGCTGTCATAAAAAAAATTGGACAATAGCAAATATTCAAGAAGATATGGAGAGATTGGAACCCTTATACATTGCTAGGGGGAATATAAAATCGTACAGTCGCTTCAGAAAACAGTTTGGCAGTTCTACATAGTCAAACATAGAGTTAAAAAAAATATGATCCAGAACTTCTATTCCTAGGCATATCCCCGAGAGAGTGGAAAATATATGTCCACACAAAAATTTGTATGCTAATGTTCATTGTAGCATTATTCACTATAGCCAAAAGATAGGGAAAAAAGTAATGTCCAGTAACTGATGAATGCAAAATGTGGTATATCCATACAATGGGCTATTGTTTGACAATAAAAAGGAAAGAAGTACTGAGGTAGGCTACAACATGGATGACCTTGAAAACACTGTGCTAAATTAGAGAAGCTAGTCACAATGACCACATATTGTATATTCTATTTGTATGAAATAGCCAGAGTAGATACATCTGTAGAAACAGAATGTAGATTAGTGGTTGCCAGGGCCCAGGAGCTCTCAGGAAAAATGAGGTGTAGTGACTGCCAATGAGCACAGGGTTTCTTTTAAAGGTGATAAGAATGTTCTAAAATTGATTGTGGTGATGGATAAACACAACTTTGTGAACATTACTAAGAGCCATTGAATTGTACTCTTTAAATAGGTGAATTGTATAGCATTTGATTTATAGCTCATTAAAGCTGTTTTTTAAAGGAGGAGGAGACAAATAATAATAAACACAATTCTGGGTGAAAATAAGTCAGACTGAGGAAGACAAATCCCAAATCTAAAAAACAAAACAAACAAATAGCAGAATCAGACCTGTAAATACAGAGAACAAACTGATGGTTGCCAGAGGGGAGGGGAGTGGGGGGCGTTGGGCAAAAAAAGTGAACAGGAGAGGGAGATACAGGCTCCCAGTTTTGGAATGAATAAGTCATGGGAATGGAAGGCACAGCATAGGGAATATAGTCGTTGATATTGTAATTGTGTTGTATGGTGACAGATGATAGCTACACTTGTGGTGAGCACAGCATAATATATAGAGATGTTGGATTACTATGATGTACACCTGAAATTAATGTAACATTGTGTGATAACTATACTCAAATAAATTAATAAAAATAAAAAGCTAAAGCAATTTTTTAAAAAAGGAAATTCTAGGTTTTACAGTATAGATATGCATTTTAGTGATCAGAAAAGAATTTTTGCCTGAATAATCAACATTCTATTTTTCTATTCAGGGGAAGGAAAGGATAGGGAAGTGGGAATTAACTCAGGGACCCCTCCAAACTTAGACTTTTCAGAAAGATTCTGATTATTGTTTTACTTCTTTAAATAATACAGATTTTATGTAGCAATTTCACAGTTAAAACATCCTCTTTGCAGTGCAAATTTTCTATTGGGGGGTGCTTTTCACGTGAAGTAGAAATCAGATCCATTGGTTACCCTTCACATATAAAATACAAGTCCAGACACTCCCCAGGATGGCTTTTAAAGGCTGACTTTAGCTTATGTTTCTAGCCTCATCACCTATCATTCCCTGCTCTAGCCATTTCTTCATTTCACAGTTGTCAATTGACTTCCCACATGCTCCTTCTGTCTAGAATGCCCTATACACCACTTCTCTTCCTGGAAAACTACTTCTCCTTCAAGGCACAGCTTAATTTTCACCTTCCTAGAGTGCTTCCTGACTCTCATAGACAGAATTAATTGCTCTTGCCTTTGTTTTAATTGTATTTGTTTTTGCCCCTAGCATATTGTGTTATAATATGTTAGTCTAGCAGTCTTTGTCAGCCAAGCCTTTAGTAACAAAAACCAAGTGTTTACTTCTGTATCCACTGAATGTACCAAGTATATGCCTGGCCCATTGTAAGGTAACCATCAATGTTTGACTGGTAGATGGATGGATGGACGGACAGACAGATAGATATCTGATGTCTAATTGAGTCAGCTTGCTGGTTGGAGTCTGGAAAAAGGAAGCCTAAGATTACGCTTCTCCCCGTACCCAGCTTCTTGATTATCAGCAATAAGTATCCCGAGTCCCTGTGGAATGTCTGGTATCTTGGCAAATCCAAAAATATATTATATATAAACCATGGTCCTTGCCCTTAAGGATCTTCTGTAATTGAAGAGACAGACTCAGATGTTTGATGTTAACTAGAAGATAACAGAAAATAACATTATAATTGAGAGCTTAGTAATTTAAAACATTATAATTGCTATCCGAATTCAGGGAAAAAGAAACTTGTTTCTGTCTTCAGGTGTTAGGGCCACATGGCAAACATGGCATTTCAGACAATATGAGGGCCCTAGAAGTGACCCCCAAGTAGAGTTCCAGAGTGGCACACGAGGCTAACACCTACCAGCACCATGGTGGGCAAGCAGTAAAATGTGCAAGGAATCCCCAAGCCAGCCTAGTCAAGGGGAAAGTGAGCTGTGGCTCCTTGGAGCATTTGTAAAGCATTTTACGCTCACTTTCACTCAAGGGAATCCCTATCTTTACTTCTTTTATGGAACTTTTTAAAAAATCCACTATTGGGGCGCCTGAGTGGCTCAATCAGTTAAGCGTCTGACTCTTGATTTCGGCTCAGGTCGTGATCTCGAGGTTGTGAGATAGTGCCCCACGGTGGGCTCTGTGCTCAGTGGGGAGTCTGCTTGAGATTCTCTCACTCTCCTTCTGCCCTTCCCCCCATGCTCTCATTTTCTCTCTCTCTCTCTCTCTCTCTCTCTCTATCAGATAAATAAATCTTTTTTAAAAAAAAAGAAATTACCCAGTCTGGGGGCACCTGGGTGGCTCAGTCATTAAGCGTCTGCCATCTGTTCAGGCCCTGATCCCAGAGTCCAGGGATCGAGCCCCGCATCAGACTCCCTGCTCCGTGGAGAGTCTCCCCCTCCCCCTCCCCTGCTCCTTCTCTCTCTCTCTCTCTCTCTCTCAAATAAATAAATAAATAAATAATCTTTAAAAATGGTTTTAAAAATCCTCTTACTCACAAATATTTATTGAGTGCTGTATTAGTTTCCTATTGCTGCTATAATGTGACCACAAATTTAGTGGCTTTAAACAACAGGAATTTATTCTCTTACAGTTCTGGAGGCCAGAAGTCTGAAATGGATCTTATGGGACTAAAATCAAGGTGTCAGCAGGGCTACACTCAGCAGGGCTACACTCTCTCTAGAGGCTCAAAGGGAAAATCTGTTTCCGTGCCTTTTTTTTTTTTTAAGATTTTATTTATTTATTTAACAGAGAGAGACATGGAGAGAGAGGAAACACAAGCAGGGGGAGTGGGAGAGGGAGAAGCAGGCTTCCTGCTGAGCAGGGAGCCCCATGCAGGGCTTGATCCCAAGACCCTGGGATCATGACCCAAGCCAAAGGCAGACGCTTAACGACTGAGCCACCCAGGTGCCCTGTTTCCGTGCCTTTTCCAGTGTCTGGAGCTGTGTTCTTTGCTCATGGCCCCTTCTTCCAACTTTGAAGCCAGCAGCGAAGCTTTTCTCTGTGACTCTGATTCCATTATGTGACCTTCTTTTCTGTGTCACATCCCCCTCTGCTTCCCTCTTCTAAGGAACACTTATGATTACATTAAGGGCACACCCAGATAATCCGGGATAATCTCCCCATCTCAAGAGCCTTAATTTAATCACATCTGCAAAGTCTCTTTTGCCATAAAATGTAACATTCACAAGTCGTGAGGATTAAGACATGGTCATCTTTGGGGGCTACTACTGAGCCTTCCATGAGTATCTACTAAATAGCAGGCACCGTGCTAGGCACTTTATATCTCTGCTACACTTACTGTATTCATAGCTTCTCTCTCTTACTGTGAATTCCTGGAAGAGAGATCCATGTTGCTTTCTCTTTCACAGTGCTTAGCCTGTGGCCTTGCTTGTATATACTAGATAACCCGGTAAATAATGAATGGTATGAGCCACATCCTGTCACATAGTGGAATTTAAGTTAACTTCATTCACAAAATATGTATTCAGTCAGAAGGGGAAGGGTCTTTGATATCTGGATAGCCAGATGCAATCCAGGAAATAGTTGTTGAGCTCCTACTGTGTGCCAGATAACTTGCTAGTTATTAAAGATAAGGACAGAAGTAAGGTAGTCCTGCCCCGGAGGAGAAATAATGAGCAGCTGTGTGCCCAGGCTCACTAAGAAAGGCCTGGTTGGTGGAGAAGCCATGTCCCAATCTATGGGCACCTCTTAAGGGTACAGGTTAATGGATGAGCCATCTAGAAGGAACCCCAAGGGTCATCTAGCACCACCACCACCACCATCGCCTCCAACCATCATCCCACCTTCACATTCCCATCTGCTGTTGAGATTCCCTCTCCGGTATCACTGCCTAGCATTCTCCAACTTCTGATTGTACACCTCTTGTCACAGGGAGGTCACTTTCCCCAGCGGCAGCTCATTTGATCTTCAAGCCATTCTAAAAAGTTAACAAAATTCTTTCTTCTTTTGAGCTGAAATAATACCACTGCTCTTCCTAGCCATTCTGCGTCCTGCAGCCACACAAAACAGTGTACTTCCTCAGTCTGAAAGAGCCATTCAGATATTTCTGGAGGCTCTCCTTAGTCTCATTTTCTTATTCATCCATTTATCCATTCAACACATGGTCTCTGGACATCTCTTATATGACTGCTATGGACTGGAGATACAGAGATGAGTAGGACAAAATTCTGTCCCCAAGGAGCTCCCAATCTAGCAGGGAAGCAGTCGTGTGTGCAATGTGACAAGGATTCCAGGAGAAGGAGCTGAGAGTGGAGACCAACCAGCTACACATAGGGCTGTTAAGGGGTCAGGAAAGTGGTATTTGAGCTTGGCCTCATTCAGTCAGTCGGTATTAATTGAGTCCCTTCTGCCCATCAGGTATTCTGCTGGGTGCCAGGGACATAACAGTGACCTAGGAATTTACCAGGCAGAATATGCCAGGCAAAGGGATCAGCATTTGCGATGTCAAGAAGGCGTTCACGTATTTGAACATTTGTTTTAGTTGTTGGGTTTTTATTGTGTTTGAAGCAAAGATGGTAGGCACTGGAGATACAGAGATAAACCACACTGACACTGTCCCTGACTTCAAGAAGCTTGTAGTCAACCGGGATATACTGACAAGTAAACAAACATTCCGACATAATGCGATTAATGGCCGTAATAGGCACAGAGCACTAGGGAAGCACATAAACAAAGACACTAAGCTCAGTAAGGGTGTGGGGAGGTACTGTGTTCAGAGCAGGATTTTTTTTTAAATATTGAGGCTGTCGTGATGCCTGAGCTGAGCCTTCAAGGGCAAAAAATTAGAAGCCAGGCGGATGCAGCGGAGAAGGATAAGGAAAAGGGTGGTGAACATGTGAAGGTACGAAGGCATGAGAGAATAACAGTTGTGACAAGACTTGTCAAGAGCAATGGCCATAATCGCCAAACTGTGGAAAGAGCCAAGATGCCCTTCAACAGATGAATGGATAAAGAAGATATGGTCCATATATTCGATGGAATATTATGCCTCCATCAGAAAGGACGAATACCCAACTTTTATTTTAAC
>CM052901.1:54630824-54920279 GCA_028534135.1 Potos flavus
GGTGGTGGGTATTGAGGAGGGCACGTATTGCATGGAGCACTGGGTGTGGTACATAAACAATGAATCTTGTAACACTGAAAAAATAAAAGTATTTGGGGGAAAAAAATAAAAAAAAAAAAAAGAGGTGGGTATGGCTGCAGCAGGAAGTTTGTATGGGCCAGTGGCAGGAGATGAGGCTGGAAACTTAGATGAGGCCAGATCCTTAAGGACCCTGTGTACTGTACTAAAGTGTTTGGATTTTATCCTGAAGGCAGTAGGGAGCCAGAAAAGATCATTAACCAGGGAAGTGACACAATCAGATTTTTCTTTGACAAAAATAACTCTGGCCATAGTGTGGAGGATTAAATCCAAGGGGTAAGACTAGAGGCAGGAAGACCGGCTAGAAGGCTGGCGCAGTCAGCCAGCACGGTGATAATGAAGGCAGTGGCAGAGGAAACAGGAAGGAGGGGCTAAAGGGAGGATTTATGCAGTAAAATTATCAGGGAGAGGAAGACAGAATAATCAAAACCGACACCACGGTTGCCAGTTTGAAAAAATGATGATAGGACTACAGGAGGAAGAGTACGTTTCAGAGGGTGATGAGTTCCTTGTTAGTCATGGGGTTTTGGGGGGGCATCTGAGAGATAGAAAGATGTCTAGTAAGCAGTTAATTATCAAAGTGTGGAATGCAGTGGTGTCTGGGCATAAACTAGCATGGCATGTGAAAATAACAGTTCTTAATTCAACAAATATTTATTGAGTGCCTATATGTGTTATACTAGAGGAGGTTCCCGGGGTTACAAAGATGAATAAGATGGTCTCTGCCCCCCAAGAGTCCCACCTCATCGGGAAAACAGAGGTAGAAGCAAGCAGTGATAAGACAATGTGAAAACACAGCAACAAACGTCTGCACAGCGTATTGTTATAGGAACACTGACGAGAAGCACTTAACCTGAGGGAGAAGAGGGAAGGCCTTCTAAATGAAGTGCTGTTATCTCAGCTAAATCTTGAGGAAATAAGAGTTAACCGTGTTTTAAAAGAAAAAAAAAAAGAGGGAAGGACCTTCCAAGCAAGGGTGACAACAAAAGCAAAGTCAGGGAGGCTTTGGTGAAGGCGTTTCAGTATTGGTAGAGTACAGAATTCAAAGGTGAAACTAGAGTGTGTAAGGGCTGGGTCATGGAAGGCTTTATGTGCCATGCTCAGATAGTTTGGGCTATAAACAAGGAAGAGACCCAGAAGGTTTCAAGGAAAATGACATGGTCAGAGGTGCATACAAGTGGATCATTCTGATGGTTGTGTTTCCCTCTCCTCGAATACAAGCTCCATGAGGGCAAGGATTTTGTCTCAGCGCCTGGAACAAAGAACATCTAGTAGACACTCATAGATATTTGTTGAATGAGGGAATTAACATAGGGGATCAATGTGAGGGGCCAAGACTAAAGGCAGGGAAATTGTGGCAATCAATAATCCAGAGTGTAAAAAATGAAGGCCTGACCTAAGATTGGCAGTGGGCGGTGCAAAGAAGACGCTGGAGTCGAGAACTATGTTCCAAGTTTTGGTCTGGCCAGTGATAGCTGCATGATTTTATCCTCCTTTCAATTTAACATACTGACATTCTGCTATGTCCTGGATACTGCTAGATCTCAGGGACACAAAGAAAAGTAAGATCTGTGCCATGCTTTTAGGGAGCTCTCAGTTTCTTGGATTAGACAGACCAATCTAGGAAAGATAGATACAGTACAATGCATATATTATGTATTGGTTCTACAATAGAGTTCTGAACAACTAATTGCAGAAACAACTGATCCGTATGGAGAAAGGCTTCATGGTAGTGACATTTGAGCTGGTTGTCAGACATGGAAGAAGGAATCGCCAGGTGGAGCAGGGGAGTATGGCATTCTGGGGTGAAGAATCATGTGCACGTACATGGAATTGTGAAAGGCTTGGTCAGATTCCAGGACCAGTGAGAATCTGGGTGTGGCTCTGCTACAAGGATGGCAAGTAACTTTTAGGTCATGTGCTTACTCCATTTGATTGACAGTAGCTACCAATCAAAGATATCACCATCTACACGGGCCTCCATCATCTCTACCTCCTAATCATCCTACCTCCTGAATGGTTTTTTACTCCAACCCCTTCTTTGTACCTCCCGCTGCCAGTCTCATGCCAGGCCTTAATAAAAAGGGCTGTGTTAGGAAAGATTCTGAAGCCTTTTCTGGGCCTAATGGGAAAGAGTAATGTGATCAATTAACACTGTCTGCCGTGGATAAGAAAGTAAGGACTGGCAGTATGCAGTCATATCCCTGGGCGTAGAGCATGAGGTCAGGGATGGCAGGAAGTGGTGCATTAGAGTCCAGTTTTGAGACTGTTGAGGTTGAGGTACTTATGGGCTGGAGGTGTCCCGTCAATAAGCAGATCGAGAGCTCAAAAGACGGGTCAGTGATGAAGATGTAGATTTTTGGAGTTATCTATGTATACATCAGAAATAGATAAACTTTTTCTGTAATGCTCCAGATAGTAAATATTTTTTTATTTTGCGGGTCGTAAGGTCTCTATCCATACATATTTAACTTTGCTCTCGTCGCTTCGGAGCTGCCATAGATATTATTTAATGAATGGGTACGAGTGTGTCCCAGTAAAACTTTATTAGCAAAAACACATTAGGCTGGATTTGGCCTGTGGGCCGTAGTTTGACAACCTCTAATGTTGACAGGACCTAGCATACCATCATAGGATGTGATAAAGTATAGTTGGCACCAGACAAGACTTGAGTTCGGTTCCAGCTCTCTACCTACTAACTTTGTGACTTTGGGCAAGCCAGTTAAACTTTTCCTGATTCTGTTTCCTCCTCTGTAAGATGGAGCTTCGTGCTAGTGCCTGCCTTACATGCTTCTTGTGAGGAATAGCTGAGCTATTCCATATAAGCAGTAATTACAGTACCTAGAACTCAATAAATGTTTAAAATTATTAATATCACTATTAGTTTGGTATTGTTCATGTTGTCAGAGATTTTAATTAAGATCATAGGAGTGCATAGGATCACTGGGGGAAAGTGGGTAGAACAGAAGAAAAGAGGGCATCAACAGAGAAGGAGAAACCAGAGAAAGAACTGGTAACATTGTAGGAGAGGACCCAGAAAGTATAGTTGACCTTTGAACATCATGGAGGTAGGGGCGCTCACCCCCTGCACAAATATCTACATATAATGGGTTTCTTTTTTAGTGTATTTGACACACAATGTTACATTAGTTTCAGGTGTCGCATATAACTTTTGACTTCCCCAAAACTTAACTACTAATAGCCAGCTGTTGACCAGAAGCCTTACTGATAATACAGTCGATTAACGCATATTTTGTGTGTTGTTTGCATTTTATACTGTATTCTTACAATAAAATAAGCTAGAGAAAAGAAAATGTTACTAAGAAAATCATAAGGAAGAGAAAATATATTTATATTTATATTACTATATAGCAGTATATATAGACAATACATTTATAATATTATATAATTATATATTATATAATATAATATTTATTTATATTTCTATATAAATATATATTATATTTTTATGTATTTTATAAATATATAAAAATATATTAAATATATAAATATATATTTATAAATATTAATTATATATAATATTTATAATTATATTTATAATAATAAATAATATATTATATGTTATATAATAATGTATTATAATACATAATATTATAATACTATACTATATTTATTTTAAAAATATGTGTGTAAGTGGACCCACACACTTCAAACCCATGCTGTTCAAGGGTCAACTGCAATGTACAGGAATCTAAGGAAGGAAACTGTTTTAGGGAAAGGGCAAAAAAGCAAAAACGGTCTTCCACATTAGAAAAATGGGAAAAGGCCATGAAAAGGCAGTTATCAAAAGACATACAAGTGGGCAATAAACATTTACTATAAAAAGATGTTCATTTTCACTGATAATCAAGGACACGAACAAAAAATCATGTGTTTTTGTTGCCAGTCTGTGAGATTGGCAAAGATGTAGAAGATTAACACAGTGTTATCAAGGCTGTGGGGAAACAGGAACTCTCCTGTACTTACTGGCGGGAATGTAAATTTTTTTGGACTTTACAGAGGAGAGTTAACCTATATATCAATATGAAAAATAAGCATATCTTATGAGATAGCAGTCTTCTGAGAATTTACCCCAAAGGAGAAAGAAAATTACACAAACGCATTTTAAAATTACACGTAACGGTGTTGGTCTCAGCGTCAGGATAGCAAAACAACCTAAAATGCTCAACAATAAAATAGTTACAGCAGATACACACAATGGAATGCTATGCAGCCATTAAAACTTAATTGACATGGAAAGATGTCAATGGCACATTATGGAAGGTTATAAAGCAGCAGTGTAATATTCTCTCCATTAAGTAAGACTTTGCTTCCTAACAAACAGTGTTTTTGTTTTTTTCTTGGTAGTGAGGTTTCAGGTCATTGCACTTTTTGTTACAGTTTGAATAGTTGAATATATTTTACTGAATATGTGTCATTTTATAGAAACAGTAACAAATAATATGCTGGCAACCCAGATCTCTGAAAAAATAAAGTACTAAATTTGTAGCATTTGCTAATTTTGATGATATAAATACTCTCAAGGGCTTCCAAAATTCCTGAATATTTAATAATCAGCACTCACTAGCAGCTTCGACACACCACTGGCACTGAGCCACCCAGGCACCCCTAAAAAGAAGTGCTTTTAAAATTATCCTTATTGTACAAAGCCTCGTCTATAACTCCCCTTCTCCCTCTCTCTCTCTCTCTTCTTTTTACTGCCTTTATTTTCTCATCATTCATTTGCTCCTCAGTTTGCTCTTTTGACACCACTGAAAATATACCAGTAATCACCTGATTGCCAAATCCAACAGACCTTTCTCAGTCCGCAACATACTCAACTTCATTGTTACTAATAACCATTTGCCCTTTCCTGCTAGGCTTTCTTCTCTTATCCCAAGCAAGAACAAACAAGGTTCATGGCTTACCGTGGCCTGCCTAGGACAAGCTGAAAAATAACATAAAACTGTGGGAGAGGAAGACCTAGATTGGAGAAAGGTCAGGGCATATGCGTTAGTGGCCACATTTTATCTATCTTGGTAATTTTAGGGCTTAACCCATGGGTGGAACCCAGCAGACACACACAAATGTGGCTCATTCTCTGTGACATCTGGCGCAAGACACTTCATCTTTCTGAGCCTCAGGTTCCCCATGTATACAATGAGAATGATGATATTACCAACCCTAAGGGTTGTTTGAAGAACATCCATGTGCCTGCATATTGTGAACTTTAAAGATTATCCAAACATAAGAAGTAAAAAGGTTTATAATGTTATCTTTGGTATTTCTTCCCAACCTCCCTAAATTAAACTTCCCTTGACCTTATCTCCCTCAAGCTACTATTTCTTTCCTTCCATTGTCCATAAAATTGCCTGCTTTCTCCATTTCTTTCTTTCCCATTTACTCCGCAACTGTCTGTTCCACTGGAACTCCTTTTACCAGGTTCACGAGAGACAAGTAATTTTTAATCTTCCTCTTACTTGACCAGCATTTGATACTGGTAAACATACCTCGATTCTTTCTTTTGTTTTAAACAGTAATCGCCAGGGGGCGCCTGGGTGTCTCAGTTAAGCATCTGACTGGCTTTCAGCTCAGGTCCTAATCTCATGGTTGTGGGATCTAGCCCCGCATTGGGCTCCATGCTGGGCATGGATCCTACTTAAAAAATAAAATAAAGGGGCACTTGGGTGGCTCAGTGGGTTAAAGCCTCTGCCTTCGGCTCGGGTCATGATCTCAGGGTCCTGGGATGGAGCCCCGCATCGGACTCTCTGCTCAGCAGGGAGCCTGCTTCCCTCCCCCCTCCCCCCCACCTCTCTGCCTACTTGTGATCTCTCTCTCTGTCAAATAAATAAATAAAATCTTTTTAAAAAAATAATAAAATAAAATAAAAAGAAACAGCAGCACTTAAAAAAAAGATTTTATTTACTTATTTGAGAGAGAGCACAAGTGGGGGGGCAGAGGAAGAGGGAGAGGCAGACTCCCCGCTGATCAGGGAGCCCAACGTGGGGCTCGAAACAAGGACCCTGAGATCATGACCTGACCCAAAGGCAGATACTTAACAGGCTGAGGCACCCAGGCGCCCCTCTTTTTTAATGCTCAAATTAACCCAAATTTGGCCAGTGAGATCTTCTCCAAGCCAGCTCCTATGTACTTTTTTTTTTACATGACCCCATCACTTCTTTAATGCAGCTTTGCTTTCTGGTGAACAGAATTTCCCCAGCTCACATTGAACTTTCCCCACTCCAGCCCCAGAATTAGCCATTTCTCTTCAAAGCCCTGGTTCCTATTAGTAGGAAACAGTATTTCATTACCACGGTCCTGGCCCTAGGTATGCTCATTGCTACTGATGCACATTGCTGTTAGACTTTTTCTGTCGACTGAGCTAGGAAATATGTATTTTTTTGAAATTGTGAAACTACTAATGGAAATGGATTATAACAACAATAATAATCATAATAATCCATTAGTCCATAGTGATATTCAGTAAGAAAGAAGAGGAAAAAAGGGAGAAAGATCTTTCTTCTAGCAGAATATTAGCTAATAAATATAAAAGGAAGATAGAATACAAAATCACTATTTTGCAACTCCCAGTATAATAATTGATTTTGACATGATTACCAAATGGATGCTAAAACCATTGAGTAAAAAGTTCTTGGGGAACAGGATATTCACACAGTCTCAAATTATCACCCCACAGGGTTCCTTGCTCAATTACTAAGGGGAAATGTCCATTTACAATGGGAAAATCTAGCAGTCATTAGGTTAAACAAGTGATTAAACCCAGCATTGTCAATACCAGGACAACCTGACATTGTGCCTCCTGATGCAACGTAATAAGAAGTACAGAGCACCGTTTATGAAATATTCTTGCCAAAGATGTTTAACCTGAATTTAAATATGAAAATCGCAGTTAGACAAGACTAGAGTGTGAGACTTCCACCAAGTCAACTGGCCTGGACTCTTCCAAAAGCCACTATTGTGAAATACAAAAGAAGGTGGAGGAATTGTTCTACGTTGAAAAAAGAACCATGAGCTCTAGCGATCAAATGCAATTTGCCAACCTTGAATGGATTCTGAATGGAGGGGGGGATGATAAAGAGCTATGAAAGACATTTTTGGAATAACTTGGTAAATTTGAATTTGTATTATTAGATGACATTATTAACGGTGATTTCTTAGATGTGACAATGTGGACGACTTCTTTTTCTTAGGAGATGCATGCTGAAGCATTTAGGAGTGAAGTGTCCTCATATTTATAGCTTATTTTCAAATGACTCAGCGAAGTATGCGTGAGTGTATGTGTCTAGAGAGAACAAATAACGGGAAATCAGTAGCCATTTATGAATCTAAGTGTAAGATGAGTGGCTACTTATTGTATTATTCTTCTAACTCTCTGTAGGCTTGAAAGTTTTCAAAATCAAAGGTAGAAAAACACTTCTTTTTAAAGTCTTTGAAAATATATGGTGAGATTCGACAAGTGGTGTTGGGACAATTGGATATACACATGCAAAAAGATAAAATTAGACTCTTACCTCATACAATACACAAAAGTTATCTAAAAATAGATAAGAGGCCTTAAATGTAAGAGCTGAAATTATAAAACTTATAAAAGAAAATGTAGGAGAAAACCTTTGAGACCTTGGTGAAGCAATGATTTCTTGGGTACAGGAACAAAAGCATGATCCATAAAACAACAAAAAAATTGACAAACTGGACTTCATCAAAATTAGAAACTTTTGTACTTCAAGAGACATCATTATGAAGATAAAAAGGCAACTCATAAGGTGGGAGAAAATATTTGCAAATTACATATCTGATAAAGGACTTGTATCCAGAATATACAACTCTTAAAATTCAATAATAACAACACAGACAACCCAATTTAGAAATGGGAGGGGATTGGAATAGACATTTCACCAAAGAAAATATGTGAATAATTAATAAGCACATGAGAAGATGCTCAGTATCATTAATCATAGGGAAATGCAAATTAGAACCACAATGAGATACCACAACACACCCACTAGAATGGCTGTAATAAAAAGGATAGACGGTAAATGTTGGCAAGGATATCGAGAAACAGGAACGCTTATATGTTTCTGGTGGGAATGTAGAGTGGTACAGACTCTTTGGAGAACAGTTTAGGGGAAGGGAGTTAAGATGGTGGAGAAGTAGAAGGACCCTGAGCTTTCCTTGTCCCTCAAACATAGCTCTATTGAGGTCAGATCACTTGGAACACCCAGGAAATTGATCTGAGGACTAGAAGGATCTCCACAGTTGGAGGGAGACAGCATGGCAGCTGCAAGGCTTATTTTTTTTTCAGTGTTCCAAAATTCATTGTTTATGTACCACACCCAGTGCTCCATGCAATACGTGCCTTACTTAGTACCCGCCACCAGGCTCACGCATCACCCAACCCTCCCTCTAAAACCCTCAGTTTGTTTCTCAGAGTCCACAGTCTCTCATGGTTCATCTACCCCTCCGATTTCCCCCAATTCACTTCTCCTTTCCTTCTCCTAATGTCCTCCATGTTATTACTTATGTTCCACAAGTAAGTGAAACCATATGATAATTGACTTTCTCTGCTTGACTTATTTCACTCAGCATAATCTCCTCCAGTCCCGTCCATGTTGATACAAAAGTTGGGTATTCATCCTTTCTGGTGGCTGAGTAATATTCCATTGTATATATGGACCATATCTTCTTTATCCATTCATCTGTTGAAGGGTATCTTGGCTCTTTCCACAGTTTGGCGATTGTGGACATTGCTGCTATGAACATTGGGGTACATATGGCCCTTCTTTTCACGACATCTGTATCTTTGGGGTAAATACTCAGTAGTGCAATTGCAGAGTCATAGGGTAGGTAGCTCTATTTTTAATTTTTTGGGGGAAACTCCACACTGTTTTCCAAGGTGGCTGCACCAACTTGCATTCCCACCAAGAGTGTAAGACGGTTCCCCTTTCTCCACAACCTCTCCAACACTTGTTGTTTCCTGTCTTGTTAATCTTTGCCATTCTAACTGATGTAAGGTGGTATCTCAATGTGGCTTTGATTTGAATTTCCCTGATGGCTAATGATGATGAACATTGAACATTTTTTTCATGTGTCTACCAGCCATTTGTATGTCTTCTTTGGAGAAGTGTTCATGTCTTCTGCCCATTTTTTGACATGATTATCTGTTTTTTGGGTGTTGAGTTTTAGGAGTTCTTTATAGATCTTGGATATCAGCCCTTTGTCTGCAGTGTCATTTGCCAATATCTTCTCCCATTCCGTGGGATGCCTCTTTGTTTTGTTGACTGTTTCCTTTGCTGTGCAGAAGCTTTTTATCTTGATGAAATCCCAAAAGTTCATTTTCACTTTTGTTTCCTTTGCCTTTGGAGACTTGTCTTGAAAGTTGCTGTGGCTGATGTCAAAGAGGTTACTGCCTATGTTCTCCTCTAGGATTTTGATGGATTCCTGTCTCACACTGAGGTCTTTCATCCATTTTGAGTTTATCTTTGTGTATGGTATAAGAGAATGGTCGAGTTTCATTCTTCTATACATAGCTGTCCAATTTTCCCAGCACCATTTATTGAAGAGACTGTCTTTTCTCCACTGGATATTTTTTCCTGCTTTGTCAAAGATTATTTGACCATAGAGTTGAGGGTCCATATCTGGGCTCTCTACTCTGTTCCATTGGTCTATGCGTCTGTTTTTGTGCCAGTACCGTGCTGTCTTGGTGATCACAGCTTTGTAATAAAGCTTGAAATCAGGCAACGTGAAGCCCCCCAGCTTTGTTTTTCTTTTTCAACATTTCCTTAGCGATTCGGGGTCTTTTAGGATTTTTAGGATTGTTTGTTCCAGCACTTTGAAAAATTGCAAGGCTTATTTTAACACTTTGGAGAACAGTTTAGCAGTTTCTTAAGAAGTTAAACATAAATTTATCATACATCCCACCAATTCCACTCCCAATAGAGATGAAAATATATGTCTACACAAAGACTTGCACATAAACATTTATAGCACATCTGTTCTGTTCTATTCTATTTGGTTATTCATAATAACCAGAAAGTGAGAACAAGCCAGATTTCCATCAAAGTGTATAACATAATGTGGTATAACATAAACAAAATGTGGTATAGCCATATAATGGAATACTATTCAAGGATTTTAAATGGAATGAAATACTGATACATGCTGCAGCGTGAATGAGCCTCAAAAATGTTATGCTCAGCAATCATGCTCATAGGTATTTACCCGATTGAGTTGCAAACTGATGTCCATACAAAAACCTGCACACAAATGTTGATAGCAGCTTTTTTTCTTAATTGCCAAGATTTAGAAGCAACCAAGATGTCCATCAATGGTAAATGGATAAGTAGACTGTTTTATCTATACAGTGGAATATTATTCAGCTATAAAAAAAAATCTATCCTGTATTGTAGGATTGAAATTAGCTAAGAGGTTAGAACTTAAATATTCTCACCAAAAAAAGATAAATATGTGAGGTGATAGATGTGTTAATTAGATGGGGCACTCCTTTGACAGTATATATGTGTATCCAATTACCATAATGTCCACTTTAAATATCTTACAATTTTATATGTCAGTTACACCTCAATAAAGCTGAAAGTTTAAAAATTGAGCTATCAAGCCACAAAAAGAAATGAAGAAATTTTAAATGCATATTGTTAAGTGAAAGAAGCCAACCTGAAAAGACTACGTACTGTATGACTTCAACTATATGACATTCTGAAAAAGGCAAAACTATAGAGACAGTAAAAAAAAAAATTAGTGATTACCAGGGGCCTGGAGAGGAGGCGAGGAATAATTAGGCAGAGCACAGGGAATTTTTAGGGCGGTAAAACTATTCTTTATGGTTTTATAATTGTGAATACATGACATCATACATTTGTCAAAACTCATACAATACTAAGAGTGAACCCTAATGTAAGCTATGGACTTTAATAATAATATATCAGTATTGCAACAAATGTACCAGGCTAATGCAAGATGTTAATAGGCAAAACTGTATGTGGGGTAGAGGGTATATGGGAACTCTCTGTTCTATGTGCTCAGTTTTTCTGTAAATCTAAAACTGTCCTAGAAAGCTCTATTAATTTAAAAAATTATCTTAAGTAGGGGCACCTGGGTGGCTCAGTTGATTGAGCATCCGACTCTTGGTTTCAGCTCAGGTCATGATCTCAGGGCTGTGAGATCAGACCCCATATTGAGCTCCGTGCTCAGCAGGGAGTCTGCTGGAAATTCTCTCTCTCCCTTTGCCCCTCCCCCTGCTCGTGCACACATGTGCGCGCTCTCTCTCTCTCTCTCTCAAAATAAATAAATCTTTTAAAAAAAAATTATGCTAAGTAAAAGAAGCCAGATAGAAAGGACCACATAAGGTATTAATTCCATTTATATGAAATGTTCAGAAAGACGAATCTATACAGACAGAGAGTAGATTAGTAGTTGCCTGGCTCTGGGGTTAGAATAGGGATTAATTGTAACAGGTATGAGGAATCTTACTGGAGGGATAAAAATGTTCTAAAATTAGATTTTGGTGATGGCTGCCTAACTCAGTAAATTTATTAAAAATCATTGAATTTTATACTTAATATGGGTAAATTTTATGGTATCTAAATCATATCTTAATAAAACTGCAAAAAATTCATTCAATCTCACCTTTAAAAATTATGTTATACATGAGTTCCTTATAACTGTGAATCATATATATAATGTGTAATGGGATCCCATGTTCACTGACCAGAAAACTTAATACTGTTAAGATGGCAATACTGCCAGGTTGATCTACAGATTCAACACAGTCCCTACAAAATCCTAGCTGGCTTTTTGTAGAAACTGACAAGCTGATCTCTGCATATGGAAATGCAGGGGACCTACAGAAAGCCAAAACAATCTTGAAAAAGAACAAAGTTGGAGGACTCACACTGTAATCAAGACAGTGTGGTGCTGGCATAAGGTTAGACATACAGATCAATGGAAAGTCCAGAAATAAACCCTCACATTTATGGTCAACTGATTTTTGACAAAGGTACTAAGACAATTCAATAGGGAAGGAATAGTCTTTTCAACAAATGGTGCTGGGACAACTGGATCCACATGCAGAAGAATGAATTTGGGCCTCTACTTCCTACCATACATGGCAGTTTAAAATAGATCATAGACCTAAATGTGAGGGCTAAAACTATAAAACTCATAGAAGAAAGCACTGCAGTAAATCATTATAACCTTGGCTTAGGCAAAGCCTTCTTAGCTCTATCACTAAAAACATAAGCAACAAAAGAAAAAAATGAATAAATTGGACTTCATCAAGATTAAGTCCTCTGGGACTCAAAGAACACTATCAAGAAAGTGAAAAGACAGCCAACAGAATGAGAGAAAACATTCCCAAATCATACACAGGCATACCTTGGAGGTATTGCAGGTTCTGTTCTAGACCGTGGCAATAATGCAAATATCACAATAAAGTGAGTCAAATGAACTTTTTGGTTTCCCAGTGCATATAAAAATGTGTGTTTATACTGTAGTCTTCCACGTTTGCAATAACAAAAACAATGTATATATTTCATTTAAAAATACTTTATTGCTAAAAAATCCTAACCATCATCTGAGCTTAGAGCGAGTCATACTGTTTTTTGCCAGTTTTGCCTCAGTGTTGATGGCTGCCGAGCGATCTTCCACAGAAGATCAGGGTGGTGGCTGCTGAAGGTTGGGGTGACTGTGGCAGTTTCTTAAAAGAAGACAGCAGTGAAGTTTGCCACACATATGGACTCTTCCTTTCAACAACATGTCTAGCATTTGAGGCTGTTCGATAGCATTTTACCCACAGTAGAACTTGTTTCAGAATTAGAGTCAATCCTCTCAAAACCTGCCCCTACTCTATCCATCAAGTTTATGTCATATTCTAAATCTTTTGTTGCCATTTCAACAATCTTCTACCAGGAGTAGATTCCGTCTCAAGGAACCACTTTTTATGCTCATCCATAAGAAGCAATTCCTTGTCCATTAGTTTTATCACGAGATTGTGGCAATTCAGTCACATCTTCAGGCTCCACTTCTAATTCTAGTTCTTTTGCTGTTTCTACCACAAACCTTCAATTTGTTTAAAAAAAAAATGCATTATCTGTGGAATGCAATAAAGTAAAGTGCAATAAAACGGATGGGCCTGTATCTGATCAGAGGTTTGTGTCCAGAATATATAAAGAACTCTTCCAACTCAGCAATAAAAAGACAAATAGCCCAGTTAAAATACGGGCAAAGGATTTGAATAGATGTTTATACCAAGAAGATATACAAATGGCCAATGAGTACCTGGAAAGATGTTCAACATCATTGGTCATTAGGGAAGCGCAAACCAAAACTACGATAAGATACCACTTCACACCCACCAGGAAGGCTAGAATCAACTGGACAGATGATGACAAATGCACGTGAGGACAGGCGAAATTAGAACCCTCACGCACTGCTGGTGGGAATGCGAAATGGTACAGCCACTTTGGAAAACAATCTGGCAGTCCCTCAAAAGCAGACCATATAACTGCAGATGCACACCATTGTCCATTTGATGTTCAGGAAGAGCAAGAAGGCCAATGTGGCTGGAGCGAAGTCAGTAATGGCATGGACAGGGGCAGGCGAGGACAGAGGACCTTGATAAGGGGCACATCATGCAAGGCCTTGTGGACCATGGGAGGACTTTGGATCTTACTATGAATCCGATGGAATTTCGATCAGGAGCTCTTGGGTCTTAGTGAGATTGTGGTATCCATTGGAAGGAGTGAGAAAGAGACAGCTAGAGGGAAGTAAATTATTACTGAGCCGCCTTGAAGGCCCACCTGTGATCGGGAGCCATAAATGTGTAATGGTGTACATCTGAAGTTACATGGTCTGTTCCAATAACACTTGACCATCCTAGCATTGGGAACAGAAAAAAACAGGTGGTCCGACTGACTTAAGGTTGGGATTTGAGGTTCAGATGCCAGGAGGAAACTGGCTGGCAAACTAACTCATAAGTAAGTACTAAGGTAGGTTCTTATAGAGAAAAATCACATTTTCAGGCGTCTTTGGAAAAAGGAAGTACTGTATTTCTGCCTTTTGCCATCTTTCACTGCTTTGCTGTAAGCAATTTAGAAGCAATTAATTTAGTGAAAGAAGCATTGAGAGGAGACTTAAATATGAGCCTCAGCTCTCCCAGTGACTGTGACACCAGGGATAAATTGTCAAAGCTGACAGCTGTAAGAAGGCTTAAGAAATTATCTTTCTGGCTGCCTGTTAAATCATGCCAAGAAATTAGCTTTATGCCATAAAATAAAACTCTTCAACCTCTCTTGGCAACAGTTCTTCCAAATTTCCTCTGTGCTACCAAATTTCTCCTGATGCAGTTCAGCTCATTTTCCGTGTGCCGGTGATCGCCTATACAACATCCCTTCGTAGAAGAAACGATAGTTTAAATCAGATCCTACCCCTCCTCTGCTCAAAACCCTCCAAAGTCTTCCTATCCCACTGAGAATAAAGTCCAAACTCCTTGTGATGGCCCCTGTGATTTGGTCCCATCAGAACTCATCTTGTACCACTCTCCTTCATTAACTGTGTTCCAGCCACACTGGCCTTTCAGCTTCTCAAATAGGCCAAGGAAGTTCTTCCCTGCCTCAGAGCTTTTGCAATGCTGTTCTCTCTGCCTGGAAGACTTCTCCATCTCAGTATGGGTGAGTTTCTTTTCACTTTTCAGGTCTTTGTCTAAATATCACCTACTCAGAGAATCTTTCCTGACCAACCTATCGGAAGTAACCCTCACGCGCACCGTTACTCTCTGTCACATGACTGTGTTGTTTTTGTGATGTCGCTTGTCACAGTATGTTGTTTTCTTGTTTGTTTTTGTATTTTTCATCTGCTTCCCCATACCCCTACTGCCCCCCCACACACACACATACTGTGAAGTCCTCGAGAATAGGCTTATCTGTATGATCTGTTCATCTCTATTCCCAGAGTATGGAACAGAGTGAGTGCTCAATACAAATTTATATGCTCAGGGACGAAGGAAGGGATAGACGTCTTTTGTTACCTGTGCCCAATAAGTAATTATTAAGATTATTTCTCAAACCCTTAGTTATTTGTATTGTCCTCTACTGGACTCTTCCATAAGTGGAATAAAATCCTGATTTCCTGACTGATCTTGAATATTAGAGAGAGGATTATCGTATTATAGACTTTCAGAGTCAGGAAGAACCAGAAGTCATCTATTGTAACCTCTCTCTCCATGTAGAGACCTTTCCGCAATATCTATCCCAGGATTCCTTAAGATGCCTCAGTGGCAACTACAGGAAGTAAAAAGGTAGCTAAGTATATATATATATAAGTATATATATATAAGCCAAGTGTCCACTCATGCTTTAACCAGAGCAGTGTTGATTTTGTTTGTTTTCTATATTGGGATTCCACATAAAATTTCATTTGGAAAAAAAAAAGAAACAACAGTCTGCTGCTGCTCAAGAGAACTTTAAAAACTACAGATCTGGGGCGCCTGGCTGGCTCAGTCAGTGGAGCATGTGACTCTTGATCTCGGGGTCATGAGTTCAAGCCCCAGATTTGGCATAGAGCTGACTTTAAAAAAAAAAGAAAGAAAGAACTACAAATCTAACCTATGCCTGAACATGCCTATCCTGATATTCCTTCATGCCATTTTAACATCTCTGTCTTCAGTATTTAAAGATGACACTACTGACAGCAATCACTATTTGTGCATGTATTTGTCACTACAAAGACAAACGTACCACCAAGTGGTTCTTTCTACATGTAAAGCCAGTCCATTGGTTTGAAGCACTGCGCATGAGTTAAATAAGGTGTTTATTTCATAGATTGATCTTGATGCTACACATCAAGATGGTCTGTGCAGTCTCCCGGGAGTCTGTTGCTGTGCTGCGGTACTGAGAACCACCTTACAGCATATCTTCCACTCTCCTTGTTTGTTTCACATCAGTGAATTACCTTCTTTGTTTCTATATTAAATTTCACCCTAGTGATATCCACCCACTTTGCCAATTGATTCAGGTCATTTCCATTTTAAGTGTGTCTACCAAACAAAACTGCCACATCTAACTTTATTTTTTGGATATATTTAATGCAGAGCTCCCTATTTTATCACACATTTAAAAAAAAAAAAAAAACAACTCATGACATGTCTCTAGATCCAGAACCAGCTTCTACCTAAATCCATGCTTTGTTTCTCTATTTGTTTGTTTGTTCTTGGGAGGGGAGGGGAGCAATGAGTCATGGATCCTTAGAGTTTCCTGATTTGGGTACTAATCAGTCCAGTTTTAGTGATCTGGTACGATGTTTTTCTAGTTTAGCACATTTGAATTTGTAAATGTATAACCTGAACATTATATTTCGTTTATTCAAGGTGAAAAATATGGATCCTTTTCTCCATTCTTTAGACATTTCATCATTCCTATAAAATCTTTAAAATAAAAAAAAAATGTGTTCTTTAGAGCCTGCCATATGCTAAGCACTGTGCTAGATATTGAAGGTATAAAGATGAGTAAGAGATACGGTCCTTGCTCTCAAAGAGTTTATAGTCTAAGGGAGGAGACAGGTACAGGAAGTAATCATTTGCAAGCCAGTCTGATAAGTACTGTGGTAGAGGTTTGAATAAACTGCTGGAGTACAAAAATGGAGTCAACGTTCTTTGCCTGGGAAAGGAAGGTGGAACTTCAGGGCCGTCTTCACAGCCAGATCTTAAAGGATGGGTAAGAGGTTGGCAAAGGAGGTGGAAGTCATTCTACCTCCAAGACTACATATGCGCAAAGCCCCAGAGACTTGGAGAATATCCTATGTTTGGGATAGGGAGAAAAGTATAATGTGGTTAAATTCTAAGCACTTGAGGGGAATGGTGAGATAAGAGGCTTGAGGTAGTAGGCAGGGCCAAGACCACAAAGGGCATTGTGTACCATGCTAAAGAAAGGGTCTTTTTTTCTTATAGGCATGTGGACTCATTGAGGGCTTTTTAAGCAGAATAATGACATTGTCAGAATTGTGCTTTAGAAACTTATAATAAGCAATATAAAGTGTGTAATAAGGAGGGAACACTGGGAGGAATATAGGACCCCTAGAAGCTCTGTAGTATGTGGCCAGTTCCCTAAGTACCCTGCGAATAGCCCTTTCTTCCCTTACTTCACATGGAGCTAATACAAGTAAATGAGATCATATGTCCTGTGAGCCTCTTAGAGGAAAGCTTCCAGGTTAGGGCTAGGTGGCTGGAAGTTGAGAAAAACATAGTCTATACCATATAATTTAACGCTTATTCATGCACACCTTATGGGGTTTTTTAAATATGTATTTGTCGTAGCTTCCAGCTTGATTTGACTGAGTCATAATCTTTTGAAGGGCAGGGTCCAGGACATCTTGCATTGTCCACAACCCTTAGTACAGAGACAGAGCACAGAATGAGTCCTCAGCACCTTCCTGTGGATTGATTGCATACAGTGTCCCCTCAGGCAGACTGCCTAAGACTGAGGTATCAGAAGAAGGCCACAGTACTACTGGGGACTAGGAGTAATGTTCAATTTCTAGGCTCATTTTCTAGGGGTGGCCAAAACGATTCCGAGTCTTGTCCAGCCAGGCCCCTTTACTCCCTGCCTTGGGCTTGACACCTTCTTATAAATAATGAGGCAAATTATGAAAGTTCCCTCTGTATAAAATAGAAATAATTATCATTTTGCTAGGAAGTCACAATATACAGCTGAAAAATATTGAGTAGAATATATGTATATTATAATTGTGAACAAAATTTCAGAATGTAGCTAGTCATCTGTTTGCAGAAAAGGTGTAAAAAATAATGCTCCACCTTTTATAGTTTGTCTTTTTTATATAATTAGCATAGCTATAACATGACAACAACCCTAGGTGTTTTCAATCCAAGGTTTGAACAATTTCAGTAATACGTGGTAAAATTTGTCGAGGGGCTTAATCCTATGGTCAAAAGGACGTTTGAGGAGCTCCCATATGTTTTTCTTGTATGTCAAAAAATTACCCTATGGGGCGCCTGGGTGGCTCAGTTGTTAACCATCTGCCTTCAGCTCAGGTCATGATCCCAGGGTCTTGGGATCAAGCCCCACATCGGGCTCCCTGCTCAGCGGGAAGCCTGCTTCTCCCTTTCCCACACTTCCTGCTGGTGTTCCCTGTTCTCGCTATCTCTCTGTCAAATAAATAAATAAAATCTTTTTTTAAAAAAATTACCCTAGATTTGCATCAGCAGAAGCCAGAAAGTCTGAAAAGCATTCCCTGCATTTTTAAAGCAAGCACTCTTCTCTCTCTCTCCTGATTCGGCAGAGGTTGTGATCAGTTCACTGAGCAGAATGGCATTTCCTCCTATCCACACCTAATATAAACTCCAGCCAATTTAATGGGGTGTATTACGTAGGTTGGGGATGCAAGCACATAAAGTCTTTGGCTCCTGAGACACTCATCTTGTGTGCCAAGACCAGGTGCAGAAATACAAATACATATATATTAAGCCTGAGACAGCTGCTTTGCCAGTGCTTTTGTGTTTTTTCTATTTAACTGGAAAGGTTGAGCAGGCACGGTTTCCATCAGTTATACATAAAATGTTATTTTTCTTGTGGAGGAAGAGAGTACATTTAATTCCTCAACTCAGTATTGAGGCTTTTAAGTCCATTAATTGAGAGCTTAAAGTAAAAAGTAATATTTTTGATTAACCAGAATGCTCAGGAATGGAATGTTCTGGTTAATTGACTTCTCTGGTTTAGGGAACAGTGGCACCAGACTTTTTATTTGTTTTATACATATTCTTTAAGCTTTTATTTTTTTTTATTATGTTATGTTAGTCAGCATACAGTACATCATTAGGTTTTGACGTAGTGTTCCATGAGTCATTATTTGCGTATAACACCCAGTGCTCCAAGCAATACGTGCCCTCCTTAATACCCATCACCGGGCTCACCCATCCCCCCACCCCCTTCCCCTCCAAAACCCTCCATTTGTTTCCTGGAGTCCACAGTCTCTCATGGTTCATCTCCCCTTCCGATTCCCTCCCCTTCATTTTTCCCTTCTTTCTCCTAATGTCCTCTATGCTATTCCTTACGTTCCAACCTTTTCAAAAAAAAAAAAAAATGTGTCTATAGATTTCTGCCTTAGTAAGCACAGTAGACTGGACCTGATTGAATCTTGCTACTAGCACTTAGAGTTACTCAGTGTTTCTACACCCTTGATTCTAGTTGGATAAGATCACCAAAAGTCCCAGGTATTGACTAAATCTGGACTGAACCTGGGATATATGCTGAAAAATTACTTTGGGAAATTGTTTGGTTTCCTCTCATTTACTTCCTTCCCTAAAAGCAGAGTGGTATAAAAGAAAAATTCGCTAGCCAAGTGAAGACTTTGACTTGCTAATCTGTACTTTACTGAATAAAACCATAGTTTAGAACATGAAAATTCTATGTCATCAGAGAAAACTGTGCTAAAAAGCTTAGATCCGAAAAATGAGACTTTGCATGTCCAAAGGAAACAAGTGGATTGAGTTCATCTTGACCTGTCTCTTCAATTTATTCCCCAACGGAATTAATCTTCAGCAATTATCAGGCACCTACTCACCACTTTGACTCTTCTGTAGTGCAAATGTTAGGTTTTGTTTATAAACTAGCTAAGGTTCTTGATGGTAAATAGAACTGCTTTACACTTTTCCCATTCGTTTACCTTGGACTATATAATTATCCAAAGGGAAATATGGTCTGTGAATTCTGAAAGTGGCCTTCCAGCACTTTTCACCGTAATGAATTCATAGTCCCTTTTCTTGATTCATTTTCAGGCAAATATTACCTTATTTCTACTCTCCCAAGCCTTCATTTGTCTTTAATAGAGACTGCTTATCATGCCAAATGATGTGGAAAGAGTGAGAACTGTGTAGAATTATGCTGCTGTCACATTTATTTTATTTCCTGGATAACGTTTTCAGTTTTGTCACACAGTTAATGGATTTGTTTCTACTAACAAATAGAGCCTTCTTGACCTCATCCTTTTTCACACATATTCCTGTACAACTTCTAAATCCAAAGGTGCTAAGACAGTAGCTAAATTGGGTTTATAGAGGAGAGGACCACCACAAAGTCAATTGGTACAAATTTGGCCCTGGTCATTTACTTGCCTTTTGGGGGGATTTAAAAAAACCATTTATCCCAAGTCCACATAACCTGAAAGTTGAAATGATTAAAGTTTGGTGGGATATTGTAGGAGAAATCTGGAGAGGAAAGTTGCTACTGGAAGGATCTGTGGCAGTTCCTTTTTTGACCAAAAAGCCTTTACATTCAAGTCAGAAAATGGCAAAGGAGAGAGAAGCTAGCAGAAAAAGTAGTAAAGTGGTGTGTGAAAGACAGGCGAAGAGGTAGGAGGAAACTGACCAGATAGACTAATTTCAGCAACATTATAAATGAAATGGAGACGGGAATAGGCATGAAGGAGAGGTGGAAGAAATTATGAAGGAGAGGAAAAGCAGCAAATGTTGATGAAAGAATATCATAGCTGTTTACCAAAGTGATTAAGCTTATGTGCAGAAGAGCCAGGCTGCCTAAATTCAAATTCCAAGATCAGCTGCTTCCTACCTACATGGCTTTGGACAAGATACTTAAGTTCCCTGTTTCAGTTTCCTCATTTTTAAAATGGAAATAATAATAGTATATACCTCACAGGGCTGCTGTGAGAATTGATTGAGTTAACACATTGAAAGCACCTAGGACAGTTCCTGGCACAGGATCATCACTCAATAAATGTTGCCTGTTATTTTTATTATATGCCAACAACAGAGAAAAGCCAAACCATACTACCAGCTGGTTCCAAAATAGCTATAATGAAAGTAAAGAATTATAAGAATTATGCTAACACTAGAAGAGAAAATAGGAAGGGCCAAATAAGTAAATCCTGGAAATCTATGATGCTGAATTTTGATACCAGGACTGAAAAAAAAAAATGTTGCAAAATCTTTGCCAGTAACAGTGCAGCTATTGAACAATGCAGGTATCTGGCTCTGCCTGGGTGAGGTAGCCACGTGATGTTTTTAAAAAATGTCTTAATGCCATTCATGATCCAAGCATCCCTGATCTCTAGCCTAATTCATATAAAAACAGCAAATACATGCGAGTAAATGCAGTTCACTGGGCCCTGTGCTTTTTCTTAAAAATTGACTTTGCGATTTACAGTTCACCAGGGCATTCAAGAAGCTAGATGTTTCTGGTAAAGGAAAAAAATATTGCCTGGGGCATCTGGCTGGCTCAGTTGGTAGAACATGTGACTCTTGATCTCAGGGTCATGAGTTCAAGCCCCACGTTGGGTGTAGAGCTTACTGTTTAAAAAATTTCCTAATCACAATGCTCCAGACAGGTTTCTCATAGTTTTAAGAAGTATGTTTGCTGAACCTGCTCTATCCTCTGAATACATTTCTGTTGATGATGTGAAAGAGAAATGCCCTGGACAATGTGATTTTATTCAGCTATTGCAATAGGGAGAACATTTATTAATGAGGAATATCTCAAAGAAAAGTAAGGGAGCCTGGGGTTTTACAGAGACAGGTAAACAAGGGAGTCCTCTGCAAGTCTTATGGGAGTCATCGGGAAAGATGGAGATGGGTCTTATTTTAGAATAATATGCTGGGATGGGGTGACACCTTGCAATTCACCTTTTCCTGGAAAACAAAAGGGGCCAAGGTTCTTAAACTTTACTGCTTTCTGGGGAGCACAGGGCTCAGATAAACTTCAACAATGTCACTGTTCAAGGCGAGTATTATCGCCAAGCAACTCAGAGGCAATGGTAAACCTCCTGAGTATGGTGAAGCAAGGTCTAGGAAATAGTCTCTTGAGCACTCTTAGTGCTGCTCCTTTAAAACCAGTTGAACCATCTGTTGAGAGGTAGCGGCAAAAGTCAGTTGTTGTAGGGTTTGGAGTTCAGACATCTTAAAAGAGGGAAAACTAAAATGGAAAAAAGTAATATAAAAGATTCTATTACAGAAAAGAGGCAGCCAAGAATTAAACCCTGCAGGTAACCAGTCAAGTGACTTCTAAGACATCAATAGAGGAAAATCCATTTTGCCGCACCACTCATGGAGCGAAGATGTCAGTGTTCTTGGTGACACTCTCCGGAGTCTAGGTTACCTCTCATAGAAGGACATGCATGACCTGAGCATTTCCTCAGACAGCCTTCGTGTTCTAGGCGGCAGCTTGTTCAAGGAGAATTCCAGTCATACATGGTCTGATGTGGTGCCCAGTTCTTCCAGATTTATATCAAGTCATTGGGCTTTAGCTTGCAGGACTGCTTCAGATCCCAGAGAAGAGACGAAGCTACAAGGCAACACAGGGTCCTGATAGGGACTTGGGCAGTCAAATTTTAGTTCTTGGTGACTCCAAGTCAGGTGAGAGGAAGAAAAATTGGAAAAGTTCATTTGGAGGATATTAGCCAGATATTGAAGAACATTGGAAGAATAGAAAATTTGGTTAAGGATCAACAATTTGGGCAGGGTCACAAGGTCCAGTCCAATTTCCAAGTAGATACCAAAACTGGTTCTTCCACATGGGGAAGGAAGTCAATTATATCTCTACCAGAGAAGACAAAGTTTGCATACTCATCAGGAACCTGCAGTTTATGAAGAGATGATAGCTCAGAGACAATAACTAGATTCTGGTAACCTGGAATGGTGTGCTATAGATGACACAGAGTTTTCCTTTGGAACGCAAAATTTCTTTAAACAGTCACATCCCTTTTTATCAGAGATAATCTCAAAGAAAGATTGTTCTTGAACTCAAAATAAGGCTGGTCCCACAAGCAACAAAAGGAAAAAATAGATAAATTGAAGTTCATCAAAATTAAAAACTTTAGTGTATCAAAGGACATGAGCAAGAAAGTGAAAAGACAACCTACAAGAATGGGAGAAAATATTTGCAAATCGTATTTCTGATAAGGGTCTGGTATCCAGAATATACAAAGAACTCATACGGCTCAACAACAAAAAGACAGCCCAGTTTCAAAATGAGCAAAGGACTTGAATAGACATTTCTCCAGAGAAGATATACAAATGGCTAACAAGCATACAAAGTGATGTTTGACATCATTAGTCACCAGGGAAATGCAAATCAAATTCACGATGATACACCACTTCACACCCACTGGGATGGCTAGAATTGAAAAAAACAAAACAGAAAATAACAAGTGTTGATGAGGATGTAGAGGAATTGGAACCCTCATACTCTGCCAGTGGGAATGTAAAATGGTGCAGCTGCCGTAGAAAATAGCTTGGCTGTCCTCAAAAGTTAAACATAGAATTACCATATGTCCTAGCAATTTCACTCCTAAGTATATATTCAAAAAAATTGAAAACAGGTACTCAAACAAACACTTGTACGCACATGTTCACAGCAGCACTATTCACAAGAGCCAAGAGGTAGAAACAACCCAAAAGTCCATCAGCAGATGAATGTATAAACAAAATGTGGTTTATATATACGATGGAATATTACTCAGCCATAAAAAGGAATGAAGCACTGACACATGCTAGAACATGGATGAACCCCAAAAACATTATGCTAAGAGAAAGAAGCCAGACACAAAAGATCACGTAGGGTATGATGTCGCTTACAGGAAATATCCAGAATAGGTAAATCCGTAGGGACAGAATTAGTGGTTGTCAGGGACTAGTGGGAGGGAGAAATAGGGAATGACTGCTTAATTAGTGCAAGGTTTTCTTCTGAGGTGTGAAAATGTTTTGGAACTAAATAAAGGTGGAAGTTGCACAATATTATGAATGTACTAAATGTCACTGAGTTATAGACTTTAAAATGGAGATTTTAATACTATGTACATTTCACCTCAATAACAAATACTTAAAAATCGGCCTCATCAGATTTAGCCTGATTATATACCGAGGTGCAGCAAGGATGGCAATTTACCATTTAGACATTCTTAAGCTTGTTTTGCTGGAAGTTTTCATAAGGAATCTCACTTTGAAATTTTAAAAGCCGGTTAAAGCTAGGAAGCCAAGCTAAGGAGATTTTTATCTGCAGTATTTATAAATTTGGGACAATTCCTCTCTTCTTGGGGTCTCCAACGCATCCTAAGCTTCCAGGGCTTGCCAGGAAGTAACCTTCCTTACTCACTTGTAAGACTGGGAACTCTGTAAGCCAGGTACCAGGTACCGGGCTAGTCTTCCCAAGAGGGCTTTGTATGCATTGCTCAATAAAGCCAAACTTAGTTCCTTAAAAGTGTCCAATCATCTCTGATTCAGTGAGCATCATTGACAAATAGGACATTCCAGGCACGGCCTTGGTTATATAACCAGTGTTTCCAATCATGTGCTGATAACAGGTAGGACAGATAATTCTTATTGAACCTCTGCAGATAATTATATTGCTATGGAAATAAGAATGCTCGACAAGAGTTTCTGAATCCTGGAGGGCTCAGGCAGGGGCAATGAGGTATCATTTACAAGTGTGTTATTTCTGTTTGCAAAAGCATGGTTTACTAAATTATTATGAGTTATAGATAGCATAAGAAAAAAGAGAAATGAGTCCGTTATACATCCAGAAAACAGAACATTAAAACATCAGCAATATTCTTTGTGTTAATTGAAACATAGTTAATGTATGATGTTACATTAGTTTCAGGTGTCCAACCTTAGTGATTCCACAACTCCATAGGTTACGCTTTGCTCACCACAAGCCTAGCTAGCATCTGTCACCATACAACACTGTTATAACATCGTCAACTACATTGCTTATGCTGTGCCTTTTATTCCCATGACTTATTCCTTCTACAACTGGAAACCTGTACCTCCCACTCCACCCATTTTGCCCCTCCCCGCACCCCTGCCCTCTGGCAACCATCAGTTTGTTCTCTGTATTTATGGGTTTGTCTGCTTTAAAACATCAGAAATATTCTTTTTTTTTTTTTTCATCAGCAATATTCTAAACAAAATCCACAATCATCCCTCATCAGTTTCATTCAGGTCTGTGTAATTAGTTTTTGTTCCACTCGACCTTGCATCAGCGGTCTCACTAACCCGTCTACTTGTCAACTAGACTTCTTGAAATCCTGACTCAGTTCATTGATATGGTCTCAAAGTTGTTTCAAATATACCATAAAAAGCCTGTACTCGATACTTGGCAAAATCAGTTTCCATGGGGCTCTGAGATAGCCTTTCTTTGTTGAAGATGAAGCACTCTAGCTTGTAACCTGATTGCAAGTGCTCTCTGGGATGCATCAGATGAAAATACACAAAACCATCTGTAGATAGCAAAAGACGTACAAAAGCTTTGGTTAACTTGCTACCGATCATTTTTAAAAATGAAAGATCTGATGAGAATTCATTACAAGAACAATAATGCAACTGATAAGGACATGTAGTTGTTTCTGTGGCATGCAAAACAACATAAAAGTCAATCCCAAAAAGGTTTTAGACAGAATGTCCATAAACATAAGGATTAACCCTATTATCAAAGAAGAGAGGGTGTTATATCTAATTTATAAAAATGGATGAACATATTCCTTATAGAGACCAAAAAACCCTTAAATATAGCCTATAATAATCCTGATACAATATATCATGAATATACTGAGCATACAGTTAGAATATATCAAGAATATCAAAGAGATTCAGTTAACCAGAATAGGTCTTAAACATCTATATATTAATAAAATTCGATAAGTAAGTGCTGAGAACCCCCAATTGAAACTACTGGTCTAGCAGATGTGAGATTCACAATAAAGAAGAAAAGTTGAAACCAAGTTAACATTTAAAAAATTTTTAAATTACAACTGAAAACACTATACTGTAGTCATCTAAACTCTGGCAAAGCAACATAAGGACTCTGACAAACAGAAACAAATCATAGCTAGTGAGGACATTGATGGATCTTTAGGAACTTCCTATACAACATACAATTTCTGAAATATTTATATTAATAACAATTTGCCTAATAGCAGTTTAACCCAGGGAAAGCTGAGCATCTCTTCTGATTTGGCAACTCTTCCCGTGCATCTCATCAATAGTAACGTATCAAATAAACACGATTATTTCTAGCACGTCTCTTTTTATAAGGCGAAAGAACAAATCCTTTGTGATTTTCCAGGGCCTTCTGGGATTCGATTAAGATAAGATGATGGATTACTGAAAAATGGTACTTGGTTCTCTACTTAACCAAAACCACGATAAAAGATTTTTAACATAAACATAGGAGGTAATATGACCATGAAGAACCACATCTTGGGGCACCTGGGTGGTTCAGTCAGTTAAGCAACTGACTCTTGGTTTTGGCTCAGGTCATGTTCTCAGAGTCCTGAGATCGAGCCCTGCGTTGGGCTCCATTGTTCAGCGCAGTCCCTTTTCTTCTGCTCCCCGCCCCCACTGGCCTGCTCTCAGGCTCTCACTCTCCAGCTCTCTCAAACAAATAAATAAATAAATAAATCTTAAAAAAAGAAAGAAAAAGAACCTCATCTCTTTCCTAAGAAGACTTTGCTTTCTTAAGTAATCAAGGCCATAAGAAAGTCAGCATAACCCATATAAGGTTATTCGAGTAAGACACAAAATCTTTTTTATTGAGGAAGATTACTTAGAGGGTGAAGCAAAACCTTTACAGCCTGTTATTGAGGATTACTTAGTGAAGCAAAACCTTTACAACCTGTTAAGAGAAGACCAAAAATGCAAAAAAATTACATTTTAGCAAAGAGAAAACCAAATTCTGGTTTTGCAGCAGTATATAATATTTGATAGTGAAGTTCTTTTTGGAAATCTGATAAATAAGCCCATCAAACCTTAGCCAACTTTGATCTCAACAAATAAAATTCCCTTTCTGTCAATCTTCTACCATTTTCTATATGCGTACACATCCTTTATAGTACAACTTGTATAAGTGACCAAAAAGAACATGTCCATTAACAGACCCAAATACATAGTTTCTCTGTAGCATGTAAAAATGAAGAAGCAAAAGCATATAAACCCAAAATTATGCTTAGTAATTAATGCATTCTCTTAGTTAGAAATGATCTAGGTATTTAATGAATATCCATTAATTAACTCATTTAATATCAGCCCAAAGTTTTCAGTTACCTAAAGATCTTGTAAATTATCTTCAAGCTGACATACTACAAAACATAATTGCTGTTGTAATAAAGTTCCTTAGAAAAATGACTCAGTTAGGCTAAACAAATTTACATTTGTCATAGTCTCACTTAGTAGAAGTAATGTTAGCTCATTTAATTAGTAAACCTGTATAAATTTCAGAAGAATATACTCAAGTAGAATAAAAATCTACATGTATATTATACTCAACCCTGATAAATTAGAAAAGACAAAGCAGATTTTAGTAAACCAAATTTATTAAATTAGTCTTGTCTGCCAAAGATTTACCTAAATTATGCCAACTTGAATTCTTAAAACATTTGAGTTTGTTTCTATAGGAATACTCTTTTAGCACATTAAAAGTCTTCAGAGTTTAATTTCCTTATTTTCTGGGAACTTTAGGAATAGTCTATTTATCTAAGCATTTATTTCTATAATCCAGTGAGAATACAGCTCCTTTAAGAACATATTAGGAAAATATTACATGCAAAGGCCTTTCTGAGTTATAGACATCATCATTATTAATATTATCTAAGCTATCATCATAGGGAGGATGATCATTAACAAATAACATCTCAGAGGAAAGGAAGGGGGCCAGGAGGTTTTTAGAGGCATTGGTATTCTTCTTTAGATACCACATTATTTCTACTTGCCTTGTTTGTTTTTTGGTTTTGTTTTTCCGTGCTTACAACTTGTCTCCCTGACTTAACTGTAGGCTCTGAGGGGAAAAAGTATGTCCTGTATTGATTTGTATTTCTCCTCTTCCCCCTCTCCCTCTTCTTTACTTATTTATTTTTTATTGAAGTATAATTGACATACAATGTTCTCTTGGTTTCAGGTATACATGATAGTGATTCAACATTTTTATACACTACGAAACGATCCCCACATTAAGTTACAATCTGCCACCATACAAAGTTATTACAATATTATTGACTGCATTCCCTATGCTGTACGCTCCTCTTTTTGCCTAACACTGGCCTATCTCACCTATCCAAAAATTATTGATGTTTCTCTTTTTTGATGTGCTAAGACAGTAGACTTATAAAATGTAAGCTTTTCATGATTGGAAAACAGCATCCAGGAACTTTCAAAGTCACATATTTAACTCTTATTTACAGAGAATTTATGGGTGGCTGAATCTTTTTCTCATATTGGTTTCTTCCTGGTTCCATATCTAAGGCCAAGCTATTTTTTGCTAGGTGATCACTGAGTTCACTTTCATGAGAAAAATCGATGCTTAGTGATATTTTTTACCAACTTCCTGCTCGCCAATGTACCTGTCTCATTGATTTAGCCTGTGAACCAGGGTATTGTTCAGAATATGAAATGTTATTATGGAAGAGATTTCATGAAGAAGTCTATGCATTCTGTAGGTACTAGAAAGATCTTATAGTCTCATAGTACTGAAAATGCTATTTTAGATGATGCTCATGCTTAGAATTCTATTTCAAGTCAAATATCAGGGAGAACTTGGGGAAAAAATGGGCTGGGTATTTAAAATGTGGATGCTGAAGAGATTGAAGCATTTAGGATGAGGCCTTAAAAATAAACTGTAATACACTTTTGATGATAAAGAATGCTCTTTTACATCTACTCAACAAGACTTAATGGCAACTTAATAAAAAGAGGAGGCTAATAAGAGTAGGTCACTCTTAATAAAAGAGTAGGTTAATGTTGACAAGAGGTTAAAGTGACACAGTATCACCAATAGCAAAAAAGCTAAAGGATAGCAGTGAAGTCACTGAAGACAATTTGAGTGAAGGAAACAGTAGCTTTAGAGGAGGCTGCTTCAGTCTCCCTTGTAATAATCACATTTACCGAAAGGCAACCACATGCCGCCCAGGAGGTTACGCATTTGTACATTCTACACTCAGCTTTTATGAGCAACAAGTGCAAAAACTTACTCAAAAAAAAAAAAAGAAAGAAAGAAAGAAAGAAACAACTTCTAGGTTATGTCATAGGTTCAGTACAGAAACTCCAATCTCCATCATCTTCTACATCTGGCTGAGCAAGATGGTCTTTAAGGCCCCTTCTAGATTCTAGCTTTCTTAAAGTCCTATAAGTGATAATCAGCATTCATCATGACGACCCCAGGGTACCACGGGTTTTTAAAATCATTCCTGAACGATTAGAGAAAAGTGCTGTTTTGTCCAATATAGTTTAATATTCTAATTCCCTGAAAATCTGGGATCCTGAATTGGGAAATGTTACCAATCAACCTGAATATGTAGTTTACCCAAACACTCCATCTCCTGATCATTCTGAGCCATTTACTCTATAATCTGCGTAGGTAGATTTTCGTTTTTCTTAAAAGAAGGGGGGAATTGTAAGGGAATAGATCTCGAGGGTTAGATCCTTGACTGTAAAGACTCCCTTGGATTGCTTTTGGCTGTTGGCTGTAGCAACTTGTTTTCTTACAGAGATGAAGCATCTGGTTTTTGTTATCTCAATGATGCTGTCCTGGGAATATTACGATTGCGACGGAAATTTGACCGTATTCTCTATGTGGATTTGGATCTGCACCATGGAGATGGTAAGCCCTTCACTTTCAAAGGTGCTTTGCTGCTAGGACAGAAGGTTTTTATCAGTAAGGCTGCTTCTAGGCGACTGGTAAAAGGAGAAATGCCTGTTGCAATTGAAATTTTTCTAATTGAGAATCCTGAAGTAGGTAGAAGAAAGATTCTTCTAACTGATGTAATTCCTCCTATGCTGACCAAGATGCTTTAGAATGCCAGGTTCCTGTAATTTCCCCCTCCCTTCTCCTCCACCAACAAAGTTCTCCAGTAGAGAACGTTAAGAAGTGGAAATCTTGTCCAGTGTGTACTCAGTGCTCAGTAACCTCCCTCGGGCCCCTTGCATAGGTTCTAAGTGAAATAGGCAGTTACAGCTGACAGTCTCGTTCCTTCTCTTAAGGTTGAATGAGTGTATGATAGACTAACATTCTGAATTTTTCACCAACAGGGATATCAACTCATGTAGTGATCAGCATCTGTGCCACTTCCTTTGTATTACCAAAATATTTAGTGCTGCACAAACTCAGGGCGTCTCCTGTAACTTTTAACAGCAGCAGAATCTTGACTTGCCTCAGACCACTAATGCCCCCTTAGAAAATCTCCCCAGAAGGATGTTACCCAAGCCCTCCTATGTACTTTCCATCTAGAATGTAGAGCTTCGGTGACAGTTAACCACTTACTGTTTCTTTAATAAACCCTGTGTGTGACACATGTTTCCATTGACCTAGGAACACTTATCCAGCAAAATTAATTAAGGATATTCCCTCCTCTCCCCCACACCAGTGATTGCCGCTTCCCTGTTTCCAGGGATTTTTGGAGACAAACTAACATAATCAAGGCATAAGTGAGGAAAAGAATAGTATATGACAGAGGATAGGATCAGCTCTCCTGCCAAAACAGAAAAAGAAGGAAGAAATTGTGGGGGAGACCTCCCCAAGGAGTTCATCTAGATGGATGCTACCATGGAATGGTGACAGAAAATTAAAGGTAACAGAGAAAAGAGTTAAAACAACCAACATACTACTCTGAGAACCATGTCCACTGAATATCTGAATATGCAGCCAACGCAAAACACAGCCTTGCTCAAAAACCTTCAGAGGCTCCTTATTGCCTGTAACGAGGGTAACATTTGGCCCACGGCTTGTTTTCGTATGGCCAGCAATTTAAGAATTGTATTGTATTGTATTGTATTGTATTGTATTGTATTTATTTTTACATTCTTACCAGATCATTAAGGAAAAAAAAAAAAAAAAAAAAAAAGCAATCGAGACCATGTAGGCTTGGCAAAGCCTAAAATATTTGCCATGTAGGCCCTTGGTTGGCTAACCCTTGGCCTATAGCACTGGTTCTCAAACTCGCATATGTAGCACGGTGACCCCGGAAAGCTTGTTTTAAAATGCAGATTCCTGGGCCACGTCCACCAGATACTCAGGTTCGGTAGGTCTGGTTACGAAACGCAAGAAGCTACATTTTAGCCACAGTCCAGCTGGTCCACAGGCCGCACTTTAAAAAGCAGTGCTCTTCAAGGTAAACTCCACACTCTTTGCCCTGTCTTTTGAGGCTTGCCTGAAAGAGACCTTGCCTCTTCTCTCCAGTCCTCTCGCTCACTACCTGCTGTCCAGGCTACTCGACTCAGTGATCCCCAGACATGTCTCAGTGCTCCCACGCCCACCCCCGACTTTGCATTACTCTTTCCTAACTTAGTTTTGCTTTTTCCTCCATGTTCTCCCCAGGAGCTCGAGTTCCAACAGTAGCACAATTGCCCTAACCACTCCAGCCCAAAAGTTCCCTCTCCTCCTCAAGTCCTATATTGTTAATATTGCTGATTTGCTATTTAATTATATATTGTCTTGTATTGTTAGTTAAATCTTTAATGTGTCTATGTCTTCTCCTCCCATAGAAACTTTCAGTTCCTCCAGAGCAGAGATCAAGTTGTTTACTTCTTTCTGTCCTGCACAATGGCTTGAACAAACAGAACTATGCATATAGCAGTGGTTCAGTAAAATATTTGTTGAATGAATGAATGATTATGAAATTCAAACTATTAGTATCAGAGCTCAAGAATAGAATCAACTCTATTGAACCACGTAAGAATGAAATGACTGTCACCTGAAACCGTTCTTTCCATTTGCAATGTTATTTCTACACCATTTAGAGTTTCCTGTTTTAGCCAACTTTTATGGTGTGTTTCATTTCAGTTTATTTCCCCTCTTCAGCACCTCCCTTCCAGTGACCTCTGCCCTGCCTCCAAACTCTTACACATTTGGTTTATTTTAAATCTCCCATGATTCCATAACCAGCATCCCGTGGTGGCTTCACCAGCACTCTTAGCCTGTCCTCACTTTCTTTCACCTTCTTTTCGTTTACCTAACCACTGTTCTCTTTCACACCAAGCCCCATACCCTCCACCTATCTGTCTCTGTCCCTTTTTTTTTAAAGTACGATTTGCTAACAATACCTAATGGCATTTCCCATGAGAGGAGATACAGAGAGCTACTAAACATATGAAAAGGTCCTCAACACTCTAACACTCAGAGAAACTGCAAACTAAACAAGATCCTTTTTTCCGCCTAAGTTTAAAAAGAAGAATAGCACCCATTGCTAGTCAGGGTGTGAGAAAATGGGAAGCCTCATACACCACCGATAGAAGGAGAAATTGGTACCACCTTTCTGGATCAAGAAATAATCAGGATTTTTATGAATTGTCCTTGTTTAGACTTCAGTTTCTAAGTTAAAATGCAATTTTAATATGTTTTGTTTTGTTTTATTTTGTTTACTTAATGCCTTGTGCCTGGAGCCTTTAACTGGTTTTAACTGCCTCCCTAGGGCAAAACATAAGGCTTGGGAAATTCAAACATACCTGTGATACACAAATACAGTGAATATTTTTCCAAGGTCTCTTTTGGCCTCTAAGGAAGACTGAAAGCATTAAGTAAACACAGAGACAGTTTCTTTATTTGAAGTATATAAGAGGATAGTACATGAATTTGCTAATAGTCCTTCCATTTTACAAATGGACTATCTGAATATAGTATGAAGTATGTGATTCTGGGAAGAGAGGTGTGGAGGTGGGCAGTGCATTTATCTGAAATAAGTAGTGGCTCGTAACAGTTACATCTTCCATCTCCCAGGCCTCTATTCATTTTCTGCCTCTGTTTAAATGGAAAGGAGACTCCTTTCTAGAAAAGCACCCTCCCCAGCCTTCCTTCTCCAAGCTTTAAAATTTTGTTATAAAGGTACTATTAAGGGATGAGCCAGGACTGTTAGCCTTCCATGTTTTGGGCAAGAAAGATGTACTCTAAGCTGCTTAGACTTTGGGCGAACTGCGTTTACAACCAAATCTGTATCACAGAGAAGCACTTTATAATTAGGTTTTCACTACATGATGCCTAATGTTTGTATTGGTCATATTTTTCAAAGGATTGCCACATCGTACTTCTTTGGGAAAAAAAAAAAATCCCAAGAATTTAACTAGAACCACTGAAACAAAACAAAACATAAAACTTCCAAGATGGTGCCAGTTGCCTCTATTCAGCTCTATTGATAATGCTTCGATTCTGAGCTCAAGCCTTCCACAGCTTTTAAAAGAGGTTGTCTAAGGGAGCCTGGACATCCCGTTGCTTGGAAAGGGCAAGTCCAATTATAACTTGCCCTTCATTTGAGAAGGACCCCCAAAACTTCCCTTAGGCCCGGAGTTCTGCCTCATCCTGTAACAACAGAGATCAAAGACTGGAGGGTCTTGTTCCTTTTATTCCTCAGCCTGTTAGCTTTATTATTGCTATCTTCTCTCTTACTTCCCACAGCTGCTTCCTAGCATTTCAGTTGTTGCAAACGGGAGTTGCATATATAAAGTGATTCTTTTGCTGTTTTTTTTTTCCCTCTGGTAGGTGTAGAAGATGCCTTCAGTTTCACCTCCAAAGTCATGACAGTATCCCTGCACAAATTCTCCCCGGGATTTTTCCCAGGCAAGTAATCTGCGTGTTCAATATTACATTGAAGAAGAAATGCTGTGGCTCTTCTCTACATCCTTACGTTTCATATATGGATAGTTCCATGCTGGTGGTACTTTATTGGTGCTACTCTACGCAAAATTTTAACACAGGTCGTTTCCGGGTGACAATGACAGGAATGTAATACTGTTTCTTTTCCCAGATGACTTTTATGGACTGTCAACAGACAGCTCACTTACACTTACTGTCCTATCAGATACCCCGTGCAACTCCTAACATACTGATAAGTGCAATGATACACTAATATTATATCAATCCAAGACATATGGAAAGCCAAGCAAAGGAGTGCATCTTTTTCTGCTTTTTAATTTGCTCTAGCCAAGTGGAAACTAAGGTTTTTCCATTTTCTTATGGTTTTCCTCTTTCCCCAACATTGTTTACAACAGTTACTTTCTGAATTATTTTTCTTAATTTCACTCCCTTAGAAATCGTCACGAATCCAGGAGCGTTCTTCTACTTGACCTTTTACTGTCCTGAACTGCTGTCCAGAACGTCGCGTTTTCTAACGCTCGTGCCCTTAAAACCGTTCCTGATGCTCCTCTCTTTCACAGGAACAGGTGACGTGTCCGATGTTGGCCTAGGGAAGGGACGGTACTACAGTGTAAACGTGCCCATTCAGGACGGCATACAGGATGAGAAGTATTACCACATCTGTGAAAGGTATGGTAGTAACACTGGGCCGGTAACAAGCGCATCGCATTTCTGTAGGACGAAAGGGCCCCCAATCTCCCAGAATTCTTGTCTCCGAGGACCGATTTGGGGGGAAAAAAAAAAGTGCCACTGTATACCTATGTGGCTTTTGTACACTGCTCATTATACGTCATTGATCAGGTTGCCATCCCTTGTTTAGGAGAGCTGAGCGTTTGGAACAGAGCCACACTCTTGGTTTGCTCTTACTTGCTGCCCCATCCGATTAAGGTCATCCCAAGAGCAGAGCTTCCGAACTGGCCTGGGTTTTCCCTTGTCTGCTACTTTCTTAGCTAAAACCTGCATGTTGTATGTCATTTCATTAGCCTGGGAAGGTTCATTTCCGCTTCCCATTATAGAGATCTGCTTCCATCCGCTGGTGTGAATATTAGAAAGTTCTTCATTACGAGCTCTTGAGTTCTATCCTGTGTGTTATAATTGGGGTCAGAAATCTGTTCTTTTTACATGGCGGTTAAGGATCAAATTATTCCTGAGTTCTATCCTTTGCGTTACAATTGGGCTCAGAAATCTGTTCTTTTTACACTGTGGTTAAGGATCAAATTACAGCCACTTGTAGGAAGACAGTTTGATGTAGACCATTGGGGCTGAAAAGCCCTACAGAACGGGGCAGGGGGAGGGAGTAAACTCATATTCATAAAAATTGCGATTGGTCAGGTACAAATTCACTGCTGACATTGGCAGGAGAGAAGGTAAGTCTGACTAGAAGTCAGCAAGTCAACATTACTTAAGGTAAGCAGTGGGGATGGAGGTGCTTTTGATTCCTACCCCACTCAGCTCAGATTTCTCCCACGCTCTGGTGGAAACAGGGGCTTCCCAAAGGAGCCTGCGCTGACCATCATCACCAGCAGTTGTACAAACAAAGCAGAAGTATTAAAAAATAAAAACCGTGTGCTTCAAAGGTGCGTCTTAGCTCAAGAGATTTGGCAAGCCAAGCCATCAAGCAGGAGCTCCAGCCTCTTCGTGATTTTGATCATGTCCCCTGGCTACCTCTGTATTGTCAGACTGAAAAGGCCTTTATTTTTGGAGCCTGCCATTGATGGTTTTAATTGCCTTTCTTTGTTCCCCTCAGGCTCTGTTCTGTCCTTCTTGAGATGTGCAGATCAGAGCTGCTTATGTAACTTTACCAATGAAGGTACCCCGTGGTGCTGTGTAAAAGGAGAATTATTTTGTTTTTCTTTTAATCCCCTTCTTGCGAGTGCTCGAGGTTTTGCTGTCCTTTTTTCACCATAGCAAGAAGCTCGGTTTTTCTCTTCCGTGCTATGTCCACGGGGTTTCCTAGAGCTTGCTTGTTCCAGGGCCTTAACTGAAAAGTCAGCACCCATCACCCTGCAGGGAGAGTTTGTAGTATCTGGCCTTCCCTAAATAGATTACCTTACACGTGCCCCTATTGAAGCCCATCTGCCAATCATAAAACCTCTTGAGATCTACCTTTATCCCCCCATCAAGTTGGCATTTCATTGCCTAGAAAAGCTGAGTATTGTCTGCCGACCTGGGGAGTGCCCACTCCCAAGGAAATCTACTACTCACCCTCCTTCCATGAGCATAATGTCTGTTGCTCCCTTATATTTTTTTTTCTCTCTCTCTCTCTAAATCAGTTCCTACTACAGGACAAAAAAAAAATGTTTAATCCCATAGTAATTCCTGTTTCAGTATAGCCTCAGTATCAGACTTAATTAGAAGCATTTAAAAAGTGAATTTAGGGGGGTGCCTGGGTGTCTCAGTCATTAAGCAACTGCCTTTGGCTCGGGTCGTGATCTCTGGGTCCCGGGATCGAGCCCCGAATCATCGGGCTCCCTGCTCTGCGGGGAGCCTGCTTCTCCCTTTCCCACTCCCCCTGCTTGTGTTCCCTCTCTTGCTGTGTCTATCTCTGTCAAATAAATAAATAAAATCTTTTTTTTTTTTAAGGTGAGTTTAGGGGCGCCTGGGTGGCTCAGATGGTTGGGCGTCTGCCTTCGGCTCAGGACATGATCCCAGGGACCTGGGATCAAGCCCCACATCAGGTTCCCTGCTCGGCGGGGAGCCTGCTTCCTCCTCTCCCTCTGCCATTCCCTCCGCTTGTGCTCTCCGGCTCTCTATCTCTATCTCTATCTCTATTTCTGTCAAATGAATACATAAAATCTTTTAAAAAAATAAATAAAAAATAAAAAGTGAATTTAGCCCCAAAGAAAAGATCCACGGAAGATCCCATATGACTTTCCTTTACAGAAACCATGTTGCCGCCCCCACCCTGGTGTACAGAAGGCTGGCACTGACTAAAGATTCTTCCAGCTTGCTTACTAAAGTACCAGACACTCGTCACCTTATAGTTCCCAGGGCCCCTTTTGCCTCATGGAGGCACACCACCAATCTACACACTGATCATCAGGGATAACGGGTTCCGGGTTTTCATTAGAGGTACAGTAATCGTCCCCTTTGATTTCTTTCCGAAGTCAAGTCTGCTCAGGCTGTTACATGAAGGCACCTCTGATTCCAAGGGTGCCAAGAAGGCTTCCTGACCCAAACATCTCTCCCATCTGCTGCCTGAAATTCCTTTAACAGGAAATGCAGTTTTATTCTACAATGAGAGATAGGCCTTAAAATGGAATTTTGCCACAACCCCTCCTCCTAACCTGCGCTCTGCCAGAGATGTATGCTTTCTCGATAGCAGATTTTGAAAGGGTTAGAGCACAAGCACCCTGAGCGTTCAGAGGAGCAGGAACTGGGTTAGTGGAGCAGTACAGGGAAAGAGGCACAAAAAAAAAAAACAAAACAATCTTTGCCAACTAAGTGGTTTTGCAGAGGTTCAGCCCTGGTAACTATATCACTTAATTCCAGTCATTCCGTTTTTGACTACTTGTAGTTTGTTGCTGGGAAGCAGAGTCTCTTGTCCATTTTCCACTATGACCTCTGACCCATCTGCCTACCTCAAAAGATATAGTCAACATAGGAATGGCTTATTCATGTAAAAAAGTCATGCAGTTTATCTGCTATCTCCTTTTAATCCTTTATGTTCCATGAGCCCACTGATTTTCTGGCCCGCTCCTTACCTGTGATAAAATAAAAGATCTCTTATTGCTGGTTCACTTAAAAGATGCTCTAATTTTCGTTTGCCACTCAATTTCTAGTTTGCTCCTGAGCTGCCTCTCCCTGTGGGATTCATGAGCCCTTTTTTCTTTCCTATCCTTTCTTCCTGTTTGGCTCTTTCCTCTGCCATAGCCTCTTTGACTTTGCCAGCTAGTCCGACTTGATGATTTCATCTTAAGGTTGAGCACACCCTCTTTTTTTTTAAAGATTTTATTTATCTGAGAGAAAGAGAGAGGAAGGGGAGAGAGAGCACAAACGGAGGAAGGGCAGAGGGAGAGAGAGAAGCAGGCTTCCGGCTGAGCAGGGAGCCCGCCGTGGGGGTGGAGCTCCATCCCAGGACCCTGGGATCATGACCTGAGCCGAAGGCCGATGCTTAACCCACTGAGCCACCCAGGTGCCCCAAGCACACCCTCTTAATTTAAAAAAAAGGGGGAGGGGCTTAGGGTTTCTTTTTTTTTTTAATAGACTAGATAAGGAATCTACATGGACATTTTCAGCACCAAAAGACCTTGGGTTCCATCTTATGTAAAAGATAATCTTAGTCAGAGATACCTAGGTCATTCAATACTCATTTGGAAGGGCAAGGGTCACTGATTCCCAAAAGCTTCCCGTAATTTTCATGGGAGCTACAAGAGTTGGTATTATAAGTAGAACCCTGTTTTAACTAACATAAAGGAATATCAACATCATTCTTATAAGCAAATCTCCTCCTTCAAATAGAAGCTGTGGGCCCAGTAGAGAGACGATGGTTATATTCTTGATTTACATGAAAGCCCACTCCCCCTCCTTGGCCACATGCACACATACACACAAAGTTTGATGGGAGAGGAAGACTGTTTCGCTAAAGGGAGGGTTTTGCTGGTTTCCAAGCTATGTCCTCTGAAAGATGAAATATTGCTCTGCCTATGTTTAACTTGTTCTTGCTCTCTAACTGTATCTGAATACAATGTGAGATAGTCTTAATAACGTTTAAGCTATTACCCAGAACACTGCATTGATGACTTTGGGAGCATTTATAGTTGAGGACTATGGGACAGAAGGACAGGGACGCGGACTTCCTTGCCGTGGGTTCAAGAGAGGTTGAAACCTCAAATCTTGCAAAATGACCAAAGTACTTGCTTACCGTGAACTGTTCTGACGTATGTATGGTTCGAAGAGAAAATTCATGGTTGTACTTAAACTTTTTAGTTTCTTTTTTTTTTTAACTTTTTAGTTTCTATCCTACCTGCCATTTTACAGCCCTAACAGCCAGAAAACATCCTTTACTAAATATCCAATTAGTATATACCTCATAGGAAAGCTACATATCTATACATATATAGATATACACATATATACGTATATATGTGGTACATATGGATACAAAATATATTGAAGTTGACAGTTCAGCATTTTGGAAGAAACACCCTCGCATTTTATTAAGAATATTCAACTATTAACTTGGTAAGATAATTAAGTACAGACACCGCATAAATATTTCACCGAAAGAAAAACACACCGTTAAACAAGCTTCACAATGAATAGGACTAATGAGAGACTCTATTAAACAGGACTTTTCATGCAATAGCAGTCTTTATATCCACATATGCAAAACTTTGCTAGGAAGAGCTATCAACCCAACCAAGGAAATAATCTTATTCTGCTGAACTAAGGTTCCTAATAGTGGTTTATTAAAGTAAAAATCTACCTGTATTCGGTCCTTGGCCTGTTTACCTTGAGTCCTGTGGCTTATATTCTATAGCTCAAAACTGAAAGAAACCTTTCTTCCCCCTCAAAGACCACTGACCTAAAGAAAAATGTCAAGATCCCAGAAGTGAAAAAAAAAAAAAAAAAACTTATTATTTTTGCCTCCTTTCTTTTATGGGAGAAATATTATACCACTCTGTTGTAAATAATTTTTTATAGCTCTTCTACTGCTAAATGCAAATGTTAATTCTACCGTGCATGGGCTAACCAGAGTAGACTACCCAGAAAGAACTTGTTCTCGAGGACAACGACAAGCTCATTAAAGGAAGAGCTCATTTAAGCCTGTTTTTATTTCTTTGGGGAATTCCTTTAGTCCATCTATACGGAGCTCCGCTGCTATCCAACAAAGAAGAGAAGACAACATCACTAATACTTAAGATAGTGTCTCAGTAGTATATGTTTATTGTGTGAGCCAAAATTCACCTCTCTGAAACCACTCCGACCTCCCTCCAGAAAGAACTGAGCACCTCAAGTCACCTTATAAAATTTTTAAAACGAAAGTAAAGTGGGGGAGCTACCATTGCAAGTAGAGGGTTTGTGTAACTTTAAGTATAATAACACTGTTTTAGTCATTCATTCAGCAAATATTTATTGAGCATCTGCTTTATGCCAGCACTGTATCTAGGTTTTGACGGTGGTAAACAAGATAGATTAGGCTCCCACCCTGGAGCTTAGCTCCGAGGGACCGCTTGCATGTGTCAGGAATTGCACGAAACATTTATTTGATCCTTCTCATTTGATCCTTACAACAACATATAATCTAGAGTGCCTACAAAGGCAGGTATTCTGATTCCCATCTTACAAATGAGAAAACTAGAGCTTAGAAAAATTGATTTGCTTCAGGTCACACAACTGGAAAATGGTGAAGCCAGAGTTTAAATCCACATCTGTCTGCCTGTTAACCGTCAGCTGCCATGTCCCCAAAGTGTCACCTAGAAGTATGAATTTTTTTCACAAGGAAAAAAATACCATCCCCAAGACTTCTTGGAAAATTTTATCTTGGGGGATTACAGAAAACCCCTTAAAAAAAGAAACCATTTAAGTTTATGCATATGAGCCACATGATTTGTCGTATACATAATTCATCGTGTTTATGTTCGTGAAAGTGCAACTTGGGTTTTTTAGGGGAAAATAGACTCTCCTAATCCTGAGGAATTCATTTGTAATTTTATGGATAGAAAACAAGAATAACTATTGCCAGATTTTACTTCTTGGGTTTAAATTCCTAATTAAAGTTTGGAAGCATGCAGATTCTGTGAATCTGCTTTTTCCTTTATTTTCAATGGAGAAAATCCTGACTTTCTATTTTAGAGAGTAAATAGTGTCACATGGCATTTCATGTGTGTTTTTTTAGTTTGGTACTGCTAAAGATTTTTAACATGATGCATTTTTGCAACTGTAGGCATAATTTATATCATCTCCTGGTCCTGGCTGAAGACTGTATCTACGTGCAGGGTAGAGATTCTTCATCCATGCTATAAGCCATTCATCCAATACCAATGGAATAAAATGGGAATCGAGGGACATCGCTAAAGGGCATTTAAGTGAAATGTTTCCATTCACTATTGACTTTTAATGTTAATATTTAAAGAAGAGATGTTTTAATGATGATAGGTTTTTCTTTCACTGTAATGGTAAATCATCTAGAATTTATCTTCCACTTGGGACTCCAAACTCCTTATCATTGAATTTTACAACCAGGTAGATAGATCATCAGTGAAAGAGAACCCAACAATTATAGCCTACTGCTCTGGGCTCAGCGATGTGCAAAAGCAATACAAGTACACGTTCACACATAAATATCTTAAGCAATACAAATATTTTGAAATTCCCTTTCAGTTGATGAGAAGGGAAGAATCCTCTAGAAATTTGCACTTAAGAACAAATATCCAGGTAGCCGTACTTACATTTTGATCACAATCTGAGAGCTAGTCAAAATTCTTTATATAATTTTTCTCCCCCTCTTCAGCTGGGTCACGGCTACACCACTGTGATCATGCCTAGCTCACTTTGGCCCAGTGATAAAGGCAACAGAATCTGCTAATTCATTTTCTAAGCCTTAAACTTTGAACTCAGCCCACTCGAAGGAAGATATTTGTATTCAATGCTTTCGTTCTATTTGGTAAACTTCTATCCTGCCTCTCCGTGGTATGTATGGCAGATGCAAAATTGCCTATTGTTTCTGGAAGATGGATGACTCAGACACTAATTAAATTTGCTGTTAATGTTAGCCACAGGTGAAAATGAGGCCAAAATGGCCATTTGTTTACTGTTCCTAGTTTGATGTGTCTTTTAAAATATTACATTCAAAAGATATTAAGTGCCTATGCATATGGGACAATTTGGAGGGAGGATGCTGAGCTCAATTATCTAAATTGTCCTGTTCCCTCTGTCAGTGAGCTCACCAGTACTTAGTTAGGGTTGCGGTGGAGAACTGGTTTTTCTTTTTTCCTCTCTGATCCTTTGAGCTTTAAATTCAGGTGGTTAAGGACCCCCGGGTGGCTCAGTCGGTGAAGCGTCTGCCTTCGGCTCAGGTCATGATCTCAGGGTGCTGGGATCGAGTCCCACCTCGGGCTCCCTGCTCAGCGGGGAGCCTGCTTCTCCCTCTGCCTGCCGCTCCCCCTGCTTGTGTTCTCTTTCTGTCTCTCTGACAAATACATAAATAAAATCTTTAAAAAAATAAATATAAATAAATAAATACATCCAGGTAGTTAGAGGGGCAGTTCTTATATTCCTCTCGTCTCCCGCTTGGCCAGTGTCTTTCATGACCAGGAGTTCCTAAACTCCCGCACCAAGTAAGCCCTGACACCTTGACAGCCCCCTACTCCAGCAAACAGTCTTCACAGGTGATATTTTTTTCATGTAAGTCAAGGAGGCCAACCTCCTGGAATTCTGTGAGGTTGTTCTGTCAGTCCGGTGTGCACTTTTTCTTCTCTCTTCTTAGTGCCTAATGATCCCTACCCCCTGGAGAAAGTGACCTGCTTCTTCCAGAGCAGTTTAATAGGTTCTGACACTAGAGCATGTTCTGAAACTATCCAGAGACGGGAAGACCGTGCTCATAAATGGAAATCTTGAGAATTATACCCGTTCGTGCAGGGCTGCTCTGAAAAGAATTCTAAAATTGACAAGATCTGTGCCTGACAGAACATTCTGACATCAAACTCCTCTATTACTCCTCTCAGCTGCTGTCCACCATGTACCCCCTGCCCCCAGCCTAAGCCTCCCCCCTCCGATGTTCTCTTATCACTGCTCTGTCCCTTCAGTCTAGCCGAGAAAAACTACCCTTTAGGCTTTGCTTTCACATGTTATAGCTTTGAATGACCGCGCCTGACACTGCTGTTGCCCCGGCAGCTGCTGGCCCCGATGAGCTGCCTCGCTGTATTCTGTTGACATGAACCATACAGAGACTAAGTCAAGTCTGGTGTCCCCCCACCTGACAGAAAGGCCCGATGCTAAGTTGGGCTGAGCTCTGCTCTCTGTGCCCTGTTACCCACTGCGTTATCAGGCGAGAGGCATACCCCGTTGGTCCAAAGAACAGACCAGACCCCTCAGAAAAAGCCATACTGAACAAGCAGCCATGGAGTTAACAAGCGAAAGGGTACGTATGTGTGCCAGGCACTAAAGGCAATGTGTTTGCCTTGAGACTAAGCAAGGGCAGCTGAGGAGTGAGCCGGAGGGCAAGGGGTTTATGTGTGGCCAGTCCGAGCAGACGAATCCGAGAGAAAGCTATGGGATGTAGCAGTAGGAGTGGGGGTGGGGGGGGCGGACATCTTAAATATATTAGGAACGGAAGTAGAAAAATATCTATCCCATTTAAATGTAGGCACGCCTCCCTGACTCAGCCTAATTAGAGGAAAGTCAGTCTGAATCATGGAATATGTTTAAATGCATTTTTATTACTTTCAAGCACTGGACATGCTAGTAATTCAAACTAGACTACCAGCATCATACAGCACCTCGGGGAAGGAGCTTTAAGAATCATTAGTAATTAGCATATCAATTATTTGTATGTAAGTGGATGTGCACAAAGTGCAGAAAAAGTTTATTCTCTTAAGTAGGACAAACATTCCCCAGTGCAATCCTGTTTACACTATTAATTTGCTTAGCCAGCCCTTTTCGTGCCAAGATAGATGTATGTAAGACATGCTTATTTCCTCAGGGAAGAATGAATCGCTTCCCTGCGTTTAGTCCAGCAACTAAGAAGCGGAGCGCCACTTGATTGGTTTGGGATTTCCAGGATATGGAGTTTTGAATTTGCATACAGACTAGAGAGATTTCATATGGAGAAGATCTGGCAGCCATTGCCAGAGACCCAGTTTCCCCATCTGGATTTCATTGAAGTGATCTGGATTTCATCAAGCAACAGGACACTGATCCTGAATGATCCACCAGACACTCTAACATAGGCATGTTTAAAATACATCCTGCCCCAGAAAAATAACTGTTAAAATATGATGAGTTGAAGTTATTCTGTGTGCAGTACTTAAAAGTAATAAAAACGCATTTCTTTTTAAGTCCCACAAAAACCATGCAATATCAAGTTAATGATGAAAATCAATCCCCAAACTCTTTCTTACACACCTCATTGTGTGACGGCATTGCAGAAATTTCCAATCGTCTGGGACATGATGTTTTATTTTGATGAGCTGCACCAGGTGCTAACTGTCTGGCAGGATTTTGTCTTTGAATCGTAGGGAGGCCCTCCTTGGTAAAGAAGAGTGAGGGAAGAGCTAGGGGCATGTTTATTGTTAACAAATCATTATTTTCTGCCTAAGTTTGAAAATCAGAGCGGTCGAATTGAAAACGAAGTATCAGGTATATAGGGAGGGTAGAAAATATGATTAGGAAATGAGAAACAGAGATACAGGCCTATATTTCTACCCCGTACGTATTAAACTACGCTCTAGGTAAATTGTAAAGTCGGCAAGGCTTAGAGACTAAAAACTAAGCACAGAGTGCCCAAGCACCCGCAGTAAATATACACACGAATGTTGCGACTACAGTTTGGAATGATTCCAGCTCTCTCCTTTCCCCCAAGGGCATCACTATCCAGGGTCTGCAAAGGCCAAATAGCTGTTTGGCTTCCAATCTGATTTTTTGCCCAAGAAATCAGAGAAGTCGGTTTCAATTTTAATAATATATTCTCCCAACCTCTATCTAACAGAAAGGCGTTTGTGTTCCTGCCCCTTCTTAAAGTGAATTTTGTGTTCGGTGAAAGGTAATAGACGGGCAGCCCTGGAAAAGGAATTACTGTATTCCCAGAACACGTATAATCGGGCAGTGACACCACGAAATTGCTCTCCGCCTTTGGGGAACGTTAGAGTACTATTTGGGAAGTCGCGGCTGTGGTGTGCTGTGCTGAACTCAACAGTATGGCAGTGGCCCGAAAGAATTAGCGTAGCACGCAGAGGGCCTGACTTCAGGCCATTCATTTACTCATTCAGCATCCGGGAGTGCTTATCATGGGCCTGGTGCTGGGAGAAGACTTTTGCAAATGTTCTATCCTCTAATCCTCACAAGAACCCTCTGAGGGAGAAAATACTCTTCTTGTTCTACAGAGAAGGAAACTGAGGTTCAGAGAAGTGAAGCGATGTGTCCAAGTTGCTGGGGCAAGCACTTTGATGCCAAGTGCGGTGTTCTGCCTGAACCCTGTGCTGTGGAGGCTGCGTAGAGAATGGATGAGACATAGACCCAGATGATGTGCCGTAGAGCTGAGTGCAGTCTGTGCTGTGTGCGCGGTCCTGCTGGTGACAGAGCAGTGACAGGTCCTACCTGAGAGGAAACAAAGAGCTGTTAGTCCAGGGGCGCCTGGGCGGCTCAGTCATTAAGCGTCTGCCTTCGGCTCGGGTCATGATCTCAGGGTCCCGGGATCGAGCCCCGCATCGGGCTCCCTGCTCAGCGGGGAGTCTGCTTCTCCCTCTCTCTCTCTCTGCCTGCCGCTCCCCCCACTGTGCTTTCTCTCACTCTCTCTGTCAGATAAATAAATAAAATCTTTAAAAAAAAAAAAAAGAACTATTAGTCCATCTAGCCTTAGGATTCATATTCTTTAAGTCTTCTTCCATTTTGGTTTTGGTTGAGTTTTTTCTTTATTTGTTCTAGCTTAGCTCTCCAAACCAGCCTGCCTCTTCGTCACCCTACCCCCTGCCCAGTAATACACACTCTGCTTGCTGGGCCCTCTGGCCTTTCAGAATGAGAGGAGCCAAAGAGCACTGGGGTTGAGGGAAAAGAGCACTGGATTCCAATTAGAATTAGTGTTCTAATTCTAACTCTGACGATTCACTCTCCGCCACTAGTAAGGTCCTTTAATTCTGAACGGCTCACTCTCTCCTGTGAGAATGAGAATGGTATATTTCAAAGAGGTAAAGAGATTAAGTAATAATAAACTAAGAATAGTACACAGCCCTTTCTGTTGCCAAGATGACATATAATTGATGAGTAGAATTACTTGCTACAAGGCATATAGTAAAGAAAGAAATGCCAATTAGAATTCATGTTTCTCTGTAATAGACTCAGCAATGAGAGAAAAGATGCCCATGTAAAATGTTAAGAAACTGCATCTCGAAAATTAAAACAGCCAAAGGGATGTAAGGATTGCTCGTTTGTTGGGGCTAGTAGTTAGGGGTTTCGGGGCTTGAGGATGGTTTTATTTTGTGGCTTTGGGTGTTTTGCTTTGCTTTTTTGTACTAAAGATGTTAATGAAACCAGCACAGCTTGTCCGATGCCAAAAGCAGAAAGAGAAACTTACAGGAAATTAGATGTCTTCTGGATATGGCCAAGAGGCACCCATGGCCCCAAACAAAATGGCACATCATCCTCGTTGCGGGGAGCTCCCCACCCCAATTCTCTGCATCCCTGAACCATTTGTAAAAAATATTCAGGAATCACTGAGGCATTTACCATATGCTGCCTCCCCTGGCAGGTTGAGTTTTTGCAGAATGAGTCAGCAATACCCGAGTTGAGATAGGATTGAGGGAATTTAGAGAAAATGTGCCTGTGAAAAGTTGAAGAGCTCCCATTTGGGACTTGATTAGTGATACTTTGGGTCCTTAACACAGTCCCCCTCTGAGTCCCATCCAATGCAATCGGTTTAAAATTTATATTATAGAAAAGGTGTCGCCTCTGGCAGTAACTTTACTCAGGCTGATTTTGGAAGTGAACAGCATTAGTAACAAATATTTCTCTCTTCTCTCCCTCCGCGTGCTACCCTTTTTGGTTTTTCAACTTTGAATTCCTCCTTTTTTAATCTCTGTTGAGGACGTCTCTAGAGGATGCTGAGAGTGCTTGTTGGAAAACATAAAGATGATAAGACTGGTCGAGGCTGGTTTGCAAGTTAGAAAGTCAGGAGCCTGCCCCATCAGAGGTCTGGCTAGAATGACAAATTTGGGTTACCTGATCCTACCATCAGCATTGATTACGGGTAACTGTAACACTCTCTGGCATCCCATTGCCCCGAGTTGAATCTTTTAGGACTTTGAGTATTTAAAAACAAACAAACCAAACCAAACCAGGTTCTGCTCCTGGTATTTAGAGGTAAAGTGGCACAAGTGAATTGACACCATAGATGCTGTGGTCTACTCTGATGAAATAAGAGGAAGGGGGATAGCTCTACACTTTGGTTCTTGGGCTTTTTCTTTTATCTGAAAACATCATTAGTGTCATCACGCCTGGCTTTTATCCTCCTCAGGCACCCACAGCCTTCCTCAAATCAATGCCTGTAGAAACAACTGCCCCAGCTTCTTTTCCTCATTTGCATAGCCTCGTCTGAAATCCAGACTGCCAAATACTGAAGGATTAGGTTTCTCATCAAGAAACTGCCTTTCAAATGACTATCATGTGTGTTTTAGGGAAGTTACTAATGTAGTGTAATGAGATGCCCGTCCGTCCTCCCCACCCCCACCCCTACCCCACCTCCTGTCTGGGGAAGAGCTTTTAGACTTTTCCAAAACCTAAAATTAATGATTTGCAGTGTAGCAAACAGTACAGTGGTTAGGGAAACTTTCCCAAAAGCAATCTAGAGTGATATTTTATTTACCTATTCACTTAACGATTATTTATTGAATGCCTACTAGGTATAAGGTATTGAGGCTACCTGCATGGAAGGTAATGGAAACTTTAACATTATAGATACATAAAGGAATATACGTATGTATTCATAATCAAACAGTTAAATAAAATAAAATGTAGAAAGTTATAAGAAGCATAAAAAAAATAAATGCTATTGGTACTCAGAGGGAGAAAATACTTCAGAAAAATACTTAATTGAGGAGGTAACATTTGATCTGGGCTCTAAAGGATAGCTAATTACTATATCTTTACAAAGTGTGAATATGTATGTGTTTATGAAATCTGGGTCAAATTTAAATAGGCAGATTATAGGGAGGGAAGGCTCTTCTACACAGAGGATACAGAAAGATCAAAGTCAGGAGAGGCTGAGCTATGTACAGAGAACATTGGTTTAGTTTGGCTGGACTGGAAAATGCACGAGAGGGACAAGTTGCAAAGAAGATTGGAAAAGTAGGTGGGAATCACATCGTGCAAGAGCCGGAATTCTTAGCTACGAAACTTTGTACCATATTCTGTAAGCATTGGGGAAGCTGCTAAAGGTTTTAGAATGACGGTTATAATACAATCAGGGCTTGCTGAGCAAGATTAACACTCAAAAAATAATAATGCTGTGGCTGCTATTGCTGAGATACAGAATAATGTGTGTGAAGTGGCTGGCACAAGCACCTGATGAGTAGCAGCTCAGTAAGTCATGGAAGCAGGTACGTTGTAGTAGTTTAGAGCATGGACTCTGGTGCCAGGATGCCTGGGTTCAAACCCCAGCTCTGCCACTTAATAGCTGCATGTCTTGCACAGATTTCTTAACCCTTCTGTGCTGCCGTTTCCCCATCAGTAAAATAGAATTAATAAGAATACCTATCTAATAAATCGTTTAGAGAGTCAAACGAGCTAATACATGTAAAGTGCATAGAACGGTGCTGTGTTTTGAGTAAAGTATCCAATAAATGTTAGCTGCTATCACTATCAGTTTTTTATCCATGAGGGAGATGGGACTTGAGCCAGCCTTGAAAGAGTAAATATGATGTACATGCGTAGAAAGGTGACCTGCAAGCACAAGGAAATTTGTGACAAAAGGCATACTTTCTGGACGAGGTGACCGAGGTGAACCATGGACACTGTAGTTTGCCTACAGAATAATATGAGTTAAGGGGTTATTGGAAAATAGGATAAAAAGGGAGGCTGGAATCAGATCATGAAGGGCTTTGAATTTTAGGCTAAGAATTTTAGGCATTATCTAAAGACAATACAGGGACATTGAAGGATTTTGAGTAAGGAGGTGACTTGATCAAAACAATCCCTAAGGAAAATTAATCTGATGGTAGTTAGAGTATGTGCATGATGGATTGGAGAGGTAAGAGCCTTGAGACAGGAAAGTTAATTAGGAAGCTATTGATGTAATCCACAGAGGAGGTCATAAGGGCTAGTACTGCCGTGGGAGTGGGGAGGAAGGAATGGAAGAGAGATTGGTGCAAGACTGGTAACTGAAGAGGAGCAGGGAAAGGGAAGAATCACAAAGAGCCTCAGAGTTTTGAACATGGGTGATGAAAGGATGGGCTGTCATTAGCAGAGACAAGGAATAAAGAAGGAGGTAAGATGACAGGTTCGGCACAGTGAAAATGGAGCAGTAAAGCACAGCTGACATTATAGAAATTGCCAAGCTGATCCTAAAATTTATATGAAAGTTCAACCCAGAATAGTTACAACAGTCTTGAAAAGGAAGAACAAAGTTGGAAGACTTACACTTCCCAACTTCAAAACTTTACTAAAAAGCTACTGTAATCAAGACAGTGTGGTGCTGGCATCAGGTTAGACATATAGAGCAATGGAATATAGTTCAGAGTCGAGAAATCTGTGCAGTCAATGTTACCCATTTGGATTTTACCCAAAGAGTGCCAAGACAATCAAATGGGGAAGAATAGTCCTTTCCTTTTTTTTTTCCTCCCCAAATACTTTTATTTTATTTTTTCAGTGTTACAAGATTCATTGTTTATGTACCACACCCAGTGCTCCATGCAATACGTGCCCTACTTAGTACCCGCCACCAGGCTCGCCCATCCCCCCACCCCCCTCCCCTTCAAAACCCTCAGTCCGTCTTTTCAATAAATGATGCGGGGGTAACTGGATATCAACATGCAAAAGCATAAATCTAGACTTTTACCTTACACCATATACAAAACTTATGTCCAAATAGTCTAAATGACAGAAATAAAACTACAAAATTCTTAGAAGAAAACACAGATGTAAATATTCATGACCTTGAATTAGAAAATGTTCTCTTAGATATAATACCCAAAAGCACAAGTAACCAAAGAAAAAATAAACTGGATTTCACCCAAATAAGAAAACTTTTGTGCTTCAAAGGACACTATCAAGAAAATGAAAGACAGCCCATAGAATGGGAGAAAAATTTTGCAAATCACGTATCTGATAAGAGACTTGTATTTAGAATATACAAATACCTACAACTCAATATGAAAAAGGCAAATGGCCCAATTTAAAAATGAGAAAAGGAATTGCATAGGCATTGCTCTAAAGAGGATATACAAATGGCCAAAAAAAACATGGAAGGATACTCAACATCATTAGTCACTAGTGAAATACAAATCAAAACCACCATGAGATACTACTTTACACCCACTAAGTTGGCTATACTCAAACAAAAGAGAAAATAACAAGTATTGGTGAAGATGTGGAAGAATTGGAACCCTCATATATTCTACGTTGCTGATGTGAATGTAAACTGGTGCCGCCACTGTGGGAAAAAGTTCCTATAAATGAGGCAAACTAAACTGTTCATGGTTCGCCTCAGTCACCTCGCCCAGAAAGTATGCTCTTTGTCATAAACTTCCTTGTGCCTGCAAGTCACCTTTCTACACCTAGAATATGACCCAGAAATTCTACTCCTAAGTATGGAACCAAGAAAAATGGAAACCTGTCGACACAAAAACTTCTACACAAATGTCCACAACAGCATTTTTCATATTAGCCAAAAAGTAGAATTAACCCAGATGTCCATCAACTGAATGAATGGATAAAGAAAATTTGGTATATGCAGATAAGGGAATATAATTTGGTCGTAAAAAGGAATAATGTACTGATACATGCTACAACACAGATGAACTGTGAACGTAATACACTAGATGAAAGAAGCTGGTTACAAACCACATATTATATAATTGCATTTATATGAATGGTCAAATCAGACAAATCCATAGAGACAGAAAGTAGATTAGTGGTTGCCAGGGCCTGGGCATTGAAGAATGGTAGGAATGAGTAGTAACAGCTAATGGGTACAGAGTTTCTTTGGGGGATGATGAAAATGTTCTGAAATTCATTGTGGTAATGGTTGTACAACTGCATAAATAAACTAAAAGCTGTCGAATTGTGCACTTTAAATAGGGAAATTGTATGTTATATGTATATCAATAAAGTTGCTTTTTTGAAAGGTTTAAAAAATATTTTTAAAGAAGCTGTAGTTGCCGATGACCAACTGCAGATTTTTTAGTAGTATCAACTGTCAGTTGCTTCTGAGAAGTTAAAGAAGATAACAGAGAAGAGGTTTTGGATATCATAACCCAGAGATCTCTCTCCCTTCAAGAAAGAAACTGAGAACAGTAAGATCAGAAACTGGATTGCAAGAAGGATGTATAGGTGGCCCGTAAGTGAGTAAATTTGGCAGTGCTGAGAAGGGGAGGAGGAAACAGACAACTTATAACCTAAAGGAACAGAATTAGCGGGAAGGCAGAGGCTAAAGATGTAAGGAAGAGCTCATTGGTGATACGTGGCCCTTAGAGCAATAGGGCAGAGAATCTAGTGCCTAGGTGGTGAAATTAGCCTCAAGGAAAAGGAGGAAGATGAAGGAAGACATTGTCAGGTAAAGAAGAGAAGTAGAGGAAAGCATTTATTACACATAGCTTCAACCAGCTCAGTCAGATATGAGGCAGACAAAGTTTGATCTAGAAAGATACACATCACACTTTGTCTCCTACTTGACTGAGCTGGTTGAAGCTATGTGTAATGAATCACCAGTCACCTCTGGAGAGGGAGTAGGAATGGAGAGAGATTTTTCACTTTTATTTGATAGACTTTTGGGTTTGTTTGTTTGTTTTTAAGGATTTGTTTATTTACTTGAGAGAGAGAGCACAAGCAGGGGGAGGGATAAGCAGGCTCCCCGCCAAGCAGGGAGCCCGACGCAGGGCTCGATCTCAGGACCCTGGGACCATGACCGGAGCTGAAGGCAGATACTTAACCGACTGAGCCACCCAGGCACCCCTTTGATAGACTTTCATATTTATTTGATTTTTTTTTTTTTTTTTTTTTTTTTTTTAGCGTCAAGAATGTACACTCAGGGTGGCTCAGTCAGTTAAATGTCTGCCTTCAGCTCCGGTCATGGTCCCCAGGGTTCTGGGATCGAGTGCCGCTTCAGGCTCCCTATTTGGCAGAGAGCCTGCTTCTCCCTCTGCGTGCTGCTCTCCTGCTTGTGTGCTCACTCTCTCTCTCTCTCTCTCTCTGACAAGTAAATAAATAAAATCTTTAAAAGAAAAAGAATGTACACTCATTGGATTTGTATTTTTTTTAAAAAATTAGACTAGATGCTGCAAGAAATGTAATAGTTTACCAACAAGAGGTGAAGCAAATGATTGCCAAGCTGCACAGAGGGAGTGGCACACATCGCTCACTCGATGTTCATGGAATTTGTTGGAGTCGTAACCATAGACTATAGAGGAAGCGATTGGCTTGACTTCTCAGCTTTGTCCAGCAGAGCAGAGAAGAAAATTCTGACAGAGTGGTCTGTCCAAGGGCTTAAGGATCGACAAGGCAAAAACGACAAAGGTGTGAGGGAATTCAGTATTTTTAAAATTAAGTAATTTTAAGTAAGTTTTTGAAATGACTAACCGTATTCTCCAAAATGAGTAGTGAAGCAAACGAGGTCAAAAGATAAACTGGTAGACTTTGAAAATAGGAGAAAGACAAGGAAACGGGAGTTAAAATGAGAATAAAGAACAAGTTCAACGGGAAGATAGAAAATTGCACACAGAAAAAGCAGTTCGGAATTCAGGGTGTTAGAAGTAGAGCATTTCCAAGCACTTCCTTACCAGGCCCTCAAGCATGGCTATGCCTAGAGATAACGAAAGTGGAGCGCCGGTGGACATCACTGTTCAAAAGGTGAAGAAACTGTGATTTCAGAGAATTAGAAGGGTCACGGGGGAAGGGGCAGGTCTCTTTTGTTCAGTACAGTAAACCCGTTGCCCAACATAGTGCCTAGTATACAGTAGGCATCTAGTTAAGATTTTTTTGAATGAGTGGATGGGTATTATGGCACTGGTCACAGTTATTTGTTTTCCTGTCTTCTTTCCCTACTGCGCAATACGCTCCTTGGGTCTTACTTATTTCTGTATCTCTAGTGCCCAGCATAGTTAAGAAAAGGTGCTTGAATCAAGATGTGAGGAAGCAAATGAATAGTGAATGGCAAAGACAAATGACGGGGAAAGGGAGAGACAGAAAAACTTGTGAACCAGGTGCTGAAGTCCTTAAGGGAAGTGAAAGAGTACCTCGTAGTAGGTCTTTAGCTAGGACCTTTGCTAGTGTTTGAGTGGTATAAGCAAATGACATTGACTCAAAGGAGGTGAGACTGATGAGAGGAAAGAATACCGGATTTGGAAATTGCACTAGGAAAAGGAATATTTCGATTTCGCTTTCCCCCTCCTGCGAATTCTGGAGGAATCAGCACAGTGTGTTTTCTATTCTGACTGCCCCCAACCCCCACCCAATCTGTCACCTAGCCCTCTCATTTTTTTTCTTCCAAATTTATCTCACCTTGCTTCCTGATGCTCTTGTGCGTAGAATGCTTCAGTACCCTTTTTGCCAACCCCTCTGCCTCCAGACTTTCTCTCTTTGGCCTTCCACGCAACAGCAAAAATCAGGGTTCCTAAGCATCATTTTTCAGCAACATCGGTCCTTATACTTCTCCAGTGACTCCCGTTTGACTGTCAAACCAAAGGAAAACTTTCAGTCTTTAATGTAAGAGTGTCCACCATGTAGCCCTCACATGGAAGCTGTCCTCACTTGCAGTGGCCTTGATGTTTATACAACATGTACGAAATTCCTTCCCGTTTCCAAAGCTTCCAATTACCCTTTTCTTTAGTCATCCAGAGCCCTCTTCATCAGAATTCCCTGGGGACTCGTTTTCTCTTCCTGGCTATCATTCAAACAGCTGTCCCAGAAGCACCTGTCTTCCTTTACCCTTTCCTCTGTCCCAGTACAAAACGCTCGTGAATGTTATATGTAGATGCTTTTCTTGTGTGTCAGTATGTGCTGCCCTATCAATTCTACCCTGGAAGTATCTCCCAAATCCGTTTCTTCTTCCCTTCCCTTGCTGCCACTGGCCTGGATGGGTGCAAATGCCCCCTGATAACCTTCAGTATATCCTATGCTATACCTAGAGTATCTTTTCAAAATGTGAATCTGATCATTCCCCCCAACACATGTACATGCATGGAAACACACGGACACACAATGTTTGGATGGTCCATACTCTTGAAGTAAAAGTCCCCGCTCTTTAGCCTGCCTGCCATGTCTGGCCATGTGGACCCTAACCCACGTTTACTTCACTAGCCTCCCTCCCACCACTGCCTGTTTCAAGCCATCACGCTCTTGTGTGTGTAGTTCCTTCTCTGAACCTCGTCTCCTACCAATAACCCTCACAACCATTCCTCTCGCCAACTCCACTGTCTTCACCCCATATGCCTGTAAACTTTTCCTAATCTTTCTTTTTAACTTTTTGTTTTGACATAATTATAGACTCAAGGGAGGTTGCAAAGAAATGTACAAGGAAGTCCCATGCGCCCTTCCTCCAGCCTCCTCCAATGTTGACATCCTGCACAATTATAATTCAACATCAAAATCAAGAAGTTGACATTGGTACAATTCATAGAGCTTACTCAGTTTTCACCAATTATTCATGCACTTGTGTGTGTGTGGCTCTGTGAGATTTTTATCACATGCGTAGCTTTGCATAACCGCAACCACCACCACAATCAACATACAGAACTGTACCATCACCACAAGGCTGTCTCATACTACTATTTTATAGCCACACCCATCCCTAACTACTGGCAACCTCCAATCTGTTCTCCATCCCTCTAATTGTTATTTAACAAATGGTATATAATGGAATCGTGCAGTATAGATTTTGGATTGGCCTTATTCACCCAGCATAATTCCTTTGAAAGCCATCTGAGTTTTTGTGGGGTTCTTTGCATTTACCACTGGTTTGTTTCTTTTTATTGATAAGCACTATCCCAGTGCTATGGATGTACCACAGTTTGTTTAACCATTCACTTATCGAAGTACATCTGAGTTTCCAAGTACATCTGAGTTATCGAAGTACAAACTGGTTTCCAGTTTGGATCGTTACAAATAAAGCTGTTATGAATATTTGTGTACAAGTTCCTATATGAAAATAAGTCTTAATTTCTTTGGTATAAATGCCCAAGAAGGCAATTGCTGGGTCATATGGCAAATCTGTTTTTAATTTTGATGGGAACTGCCAAACTATTTTCCATAGTGGCTATACCATTTTACGTTCCCACCCACAAGCTATGTGTGGTGTAGTTTCTCCACGTCCTCACCAGCAATCGAAATTATCGCTTTTTTTTTTTCATTTTAGCCACTTTAATAGGTGGTTCACTGTAGTTCTTATCTTTTAAGACCTAAGTCAAAAGTTACCTCTGTAGAGCCTTTTCTGACATCTTCTAGAAAAATCAATTACTCCCTTCTCTGTGCCATCTCTGATACTTCATTTATCATTGTATTTTAATTACTGATTAACTAGTATGAGCCTTCCCCTCTGTTCTGAGCCACATGAAGATAAGAGCTGTGTCATATTCATCTTTGTTCCTGCAGCATGTTCCTGGTACCGTTACATGCTGGGCACACAGAGGGCAGTCAGTAAATATGTGCAAAATGAGGGGGAAAATGAAGGAAGTAACATTAGTCTTTCTTGCCTCCACCTTCTTCCTCTTCAGTTATAAACCTTTTCAGAACAGAGATCATGCCTTCCTCTGTGTCTCCTGATAGCAGCTAATAGGGTGCCCTATACATGTAGATGCTCAGTAAATGTTAGCTGACTATTCGGGTGGCTTAGCCTCCCTCTGTACCAGGAGACAGGCACATGAAAGAGAGAATAGACTTGAATATTTCTCTGTTAAGGATCATATGCCATAAGTTTTATAATATTCTTAAAATTTCTGCAATCACACAATATTTGTCTGCATAGATGAGAAATCAAAACAAAACAGTCATTTGAGTCAAAGAATGCCTCTGCAGCTGAGCACTTTTCAATAGTTTCAATACCCTGGTTACGTATGAATTTGGGAGAATGACATTTTATATCCCTTGAATTCTTTTTGCAGTTTCAGAAAGATCTGGAATTTTTCTGTTTTTGCTGCACTGGTATAATTTGACATGTTGATTATGAAGGGGTCATTAACCCCAACATTTTTTATCACTTTCTGACTCTGCATTTTCTCAACTCTGAAGTATGTTAATTTGCACTTGTTTATATGTCTCTGTAAGAGTTCCTCAGGCCCATGAGGACTGGTATATGTTTTGTCTGGAAACTAGATTGTAAGCCCCTTGAGAGCAGGGACCTTATAACTCCTAAGAATGTATTCTGGACAGTGTCAGTGTTCAATTAATGATAATACTAGAAGCCTGACTAAGGTCATCTGTCACACACTGACAACTTCCTTTTCATCTATGATGCTTCTGTCAGGAGAAAAAAAAAAAAAAACAGCTGTTAGGTTGATTTAATAGCACTGTATGACTCTCCCCCCAAATTATTCTCATTATTGCTCACTGCAACTTATTCTTTAGGGTGGTTTCAGATTTATAATTTTGGATCAGTGGTTATCATTTCCTGCTCTATAAGACTCTGGTTACATATGATTTAGGGAGGGCTACATTTCATAACCCAGAAGTCCTTTAGCATAATAGAAAGTAAGCTGATAACATCTACGCTTTCAAAGCACGTTAATTCTCTTCAGCAGTTTCCATTGATAACGAGATAATAAACTCCAAGTATGTTGACAATCTTAAATTATCACAGCCGTTCAGTGTGTATGTCTCACTTTCCCAGATTGTAAAATGGAGTAAATATGTATACTCTGTCCTGTGGCTGTTGAAGTTAAGTGAATATAAATATTTAAGGGAAGTTTGTGTTCCAAAACGTGAGGGTAAACTTGGTCCTTGGTAAGGTGAAAGTGGGGGGAGGGGTGTTTTTTGTAAATTGGTTTTTTTAAGGCATAATTTACATACAGTCTGATTCACCTTTTTTAAAGATTTTATTTATTTATTTGACAGAGAGCGAGAGATCACAAGTAGGCAGAGAGGCAGGCAGAGAGAGAGAGAGGGGGAAGGAGGCTCCCTGCTGAGCAGAGAGCCCAATGCAGGGGCTCGATCCCAGGACCCTGAGATCATGACCTGAGCCGAAGGCAGAGGCTTTAACCCACTGAGCCACCCAGGCGCCCTTGATTCACCTTTTTTTAGATGGAAAGTTTGATGAGTTTGACTAGTTGGGTCTTTTTTTCCTTCACTATTTGCTGACTCAACTATACCTCCAGCTGCCCCCCCAACCACCACCCCTAGACCAAACTGATCTATCTTTTTCTGACATTTTTCTATCCTTTCTCTTTTCTACAGTGTACTAAAGGAGGTCTACATAGCCTTTAATCCCAAAGCAGTGGTCTTACAGCTGGGAGCTGATACGATTGCTGGGGATCCCATGTGCTCCTTTAACATGACTCCAGTGGGAATTGGCAAATGTCTTAAGTACATCCTTCAGTGGCAGTTGGCAACACTCATTTTGGGAGGAGGTGAGTACAAAGGGAGGTCACCAGGAGAATTTGCTGACCTTTCTCCACATTTTGTCCATTGACACTGAGGAAAACTTGGCTTTCTTAGATTGGATAATACCAACCTGCCTGTGATCCAGAAGCCTGAGTCAGAGAACTCTGCCCCCTTCACAGTTCATAAGGAAGTACTGTGACACACTTCTTCTCAACTTGGCATGTGTATTGACTCCTTGGCACTCTGAAGTCTAAGTTTTACTTCCTGAAGTAGAGGTCCTTTGGTTAAAGGTGCCATCAGGTCTTATTAAGAATAACGGATATTAACCTCAGTGGACTTTAATCCATCTTCTCTCAATATAGCTTTTGACTCTCAGTTCTAGTAATCATCCTTTGGAAACATACCACTAAAATTCTCTACTCATATATAAGTAGTAAACACATCAATTAATTAAATATCTAAGCTGAATACAAGAATGACTTCTCCGCCCCCGCCCCGCCCCCGGCCCCCAACGAAAGCAGCATGGATTTGTTACAATAAAGCAAAATTGAGAGATCTAGAGTCTCTTGGGCATCGTTGCCTTCAGTGCGTACTGACATTTTATATTACTTAACCAACAGAAAGCTGGGTCTATTCAATAGAAGCATTTACACATTTGTGAGAGGTACTTTTCACAACCTCAACTACCTTTGAAGATGCCTTGCTAAGAATCTTCTGTCTGTCCATCTGGCACAATCTTTATTTCACTGGGCAAACGGATTGGTGTGTTAAAATAACACGGTCAAGCAGATTGAGCTTAAAGTGCATGTATTACAGAACAGCTAATAGTTTGTTGTTTTGTCAACCTGTTGTAAAAACCAAATTAGAGGAGGCTGTGGGAAGGCCTCATGAAAATGAGTGAGCATTCAACACAAATACACAAGCCTGTCCTTTGGCAGCCTCAAATCCTAGAGGGATCAAAATTACAGGTGCTTACAAGAAGCAACCTCTTATGAAAAGCTGGCAAGACATCTATGAACTTCAACTCAGGGAAAAGATGAAATTGATAAGTATTGTGTGACGTATTATTTTCCTTGTCAGTACTGAGGATGCTGATGATGATACAGGTACAGCTAAGGGGAGGAAAAAAGCCCTTTCCACAACATACATCTGTGCAAATTCAACTTTTGTTTGTGGCTACGGCCTTTGCTTAGCATTTTCAAAGCCTCTTTGCTTTGTTAGCCCAAAGTTTTGGCTTATGTATATATAACTCTTCTGGTGGAATATGTGTATTCCTGAAAATTCCTGTATGTAAATGGAATTTTTGCAAATCAAATCATATTGTATATGTACCAGAGAGAGCTTACTACTTCAAATCTGTAGTGAATCTTTTTGAAATCAAATAATCATACCCAATAAGTTGATCTTCTAAATTCAGATTTTTCATGTCAAGAGTGTTTAAAGTAATAAAGTGTACTATTTCACCTAAGTTCTCAATCCCCAGTAACACATAGACAACTAATGGATATGGCCATGTCCCCAAGCTTCATTGGACCCCACTGAGGCCTAAAAGAATTCCAAAATCCCCAGTATCCCTGACCTTTCAAGGAGAAAGGCTTTCTTTCAAGAAAGGCTTAAGAGAAAGGCGACCATATGTCCCAATTTATACATGTTATCCCCAAGTAATTATGAATAGTGTCCCCTTTTACTGTTACAATGTGCCATTTGAACAATAAATTATATGGTTACTGTACCTAAAATAGACCAGCTTTTATTTCCCTCAGGCTGCACTGAGGTTAGGAAATCATTCCATTTCATCCTTACACTCTTAGAATTTAGCTAAAGGCCAATGTTCTAATGCTTGCATGGCAGAACACATCTATTCAGTGCAAAAATATGCTGATTATTAGCCAGTATAATATGGCTGCTGGGTGACTGTGACAGAACCTGACGAGATGGGTCAGAGCGTCAATCAACAGTCCCTTCCTCATCTCATTCTCTTTGATCTCTGCCACTAGGCCTGTGTTTTGTGGAGAAAAGGAATGCTGATATTGGAAGAAGGAAGTCTATTTCTGTCAGCATTTTCCATTTCTCTTTCCCGGATATTTCTAGGGCTATATCTGCCAATGGCTTTAACATACAAATTACATCCAGCAGCCATTTTATAGAATTGTTGCAAAATTCATCACAGAAACCTTGCCATTGGGTGGGTTGCCCCCAAGAGATCCGGGTTCCAGGGATCTCAGTCTTGCTGATGACTTGATGAAATTGAGGAGCTCGGAATCCTCGGATACATACTCGTTCAGAGATGAGGGCCTCTTTAATCTTTGCAGGCCTTAGACTTCCTAGTTCCACACTGTGCATGGTCTGACTAACCCACTAAAGTCCACCTACTAGGTGGTTCCAAAACATCATAAAGGGATGTTTAGGTAAAGTTCTGCAAGTTGGAGTTGTCTTTTTAGCCCTTTTATTAAAACATTTTTCTCTCCTTCCTTACCCTCCTTCCCTCTCCTGCTGTTTTGTGACTGTTCTTTCCTAACTTCACAATTCTTGATGGAGACAGGAGGCTATAACCTTGCCAACACGGCTCGATGCTGGACATACTTGACCGGGGTCATCCTAGGGAAAACACTATCCTCTGAGATCCCAGATCATGAGGTAAGTAAGGCTCTGACAAGTCCTCTCTTCTTTAAGGGGAAGAGCTGAGTCATTCCACCTAATCAAAATCACGTCCTCACCACTCAATACCGTTTTGTTGAGAGACACTCCAATAACAATAACACACTGTCTTGGCAGAATAGTGGACTCTTGTTCCAAAATATCCAAGACCTTCTGCCTTTTTTTACAAGAGATCTCAAAGGCCAACTAACTTTAATTTCTCAATTAATTACAGAGACTGTGGGAAGGGGTCACCTGTTCACACAAAGAACTCTTTGGAATATGTGCATATTTTCATCCCCTAGTCTCAAAACAGAAGGAGCAATTTTTAAAATGTATAAGCTGGGTTCTTGTCTATCTTTAAAAAGTCCTATAGGTGGCACGTCACACCTGTGTTCTTTGGGGTTAGTCTTGGTCTTTCAGTTTCCTTCGACTAATGTAAAATGTAAGAAACACGTGATCACCACAAAGACATGTCTGGCGTTTTCCCAGCAGTTAGTGGCACACAGAGGTCGGGGGAAGACCATCTAAAATGTGAAACTTCATTTGAACTTTTGCCATTTTCTCTAGTCATGTGAGATGGGCTTTGCACTTTCTGAAGCAAAGATATCTATTTTAGCTTTCTCAGAACAGGTTAACAGAAAGCTACACATCAAGATGTGTAGTCGTAGGCCTTAGATTGTGGGACTTACAGTAAAACCAATGTGCGAACCAGTACCTGCAGCCCCACTTCCTCAAGCCATTCCCAGGAGTAGAGATGGTACTTTGGGTATGTTTTGATTCCTGTCAGATGCAGGATCTGGATGTGTACACTCGGGAGCATTATTCTTTTTAAAGTTACTATTATTTTTAAAAAGTTAGGAACAACTGAGACTAATTCCCTTCCAATTTTCTTCTAACCACGAATGAGGCATAATATGTATCTCTGAAAAACCACTCTATGTGTCTAGAATACAAATAGAAGGCATGCTATAATTTGAAACAATTTGCTGGTGTCAGGGTTAATACAAGTCTCTTTTCTTGACTTGACTTACCTTTGTTCGGTATTTGGAAGCTTTATGAAATATAAAGATAAGCGAACAATTTACATTTGTGAACAAATGTAATTACTGTTATTGCTGTGGGACTATCTCCGATTGCATTGTAATTTAAGGCTTTGAGACTTTAAAAACTGATCAAGTTATGTCAAAAAGGAGTTTTAAACGATAGGAGCTTGAGTTGAGAATGAGTGTTCTGTTCCTAGGAAACAATGCAAATCCATAGATTCATCTGTCTTAAAAGGTTGATACAATTTTAATAAAGATAAATACTGCCTCTGGTACCTGGAGAAGCTATGTGCCTGAATAGATGTGGGTTTGGCCTTACAGATAGGCATGTCCTGTCTTTATGCTGACATATTCTGCCAGATTAAATAATATACAGTGTATGCCAATTGCCTAGCACAGTTCTTGGCACATAATAGGCACTTTTGAAATGCAAGTTTTCTCCTTCCCCTTTGCATGCTCCCAACAACTCCTTATACCCAGACATTTATGACTTTGTCATTCATAAATGTGTCCAAGACCTTTTTGAGTCCCTTCTGTCATATCCTTCTGGTATAAGAGATGTGAGTCATCCAAGAAGGAACAAAGAAGAAAATTGAAATGACAGTCTTCCATGTACAATAAGATAACATTTTAATGAAAATTGCCAAAAATAGACTGCACAGTGTGAAGGCATATATAAGTTTTGTGCCACAATACACAGTTGCACACAAATATCCTTGTGGTTCTCTGTAATCAGATCAACAGACGGTGGATCAGAAAATATTTACTGAGCACCCATTGTGCGCCAGGCACCATGCTAGGTGTCTTGGAAGATGCAGAGACACTAAGACCGCCTCTCATCCCTTACCTCAAGCAGCCTGGGAGGGAGGCTGGTGTAAGTTCTAGGAAGACCAGTAGATCCACAAATAATTATATTACAGAGCAGAGTAAGAACCACGAGACAGTAGGAACAATGACTGTGGAGATGCGCATCAAATATGAAAGGGATACAAAGGAGTGTACAAAATACCCTGCCCTCTAGGAGCCGAAAATATAATTGAGAAATCTAGTCAGTGAAAAGGTCAAGATAGTGCAGCAGTCAGCTGCGGTCTGGCTGACCCCCTCACTGTCTTCACTTCCAGTCTTGGACTTGTGTTCTTCTGTGTCCTAGGGTAATAATCTTCCTCCTCCACATGCTCTTTCCCCATCTGTCTCTTGTCTTCCTGGGTGCAGCTTCAAGCCCTGTGCCTTTAAAAATCCCTTACCTAAGTATACCAAGGCCCTTTGAGCTCTTCCTTCACATTCATTTATTCCTTCATTCATTTAACAAATATTCATCGGGTCCCTACTACTTGCCAGGCCCTATTCAGACTTGAATTCAGAGATACAAAGACTAGCAGGTAAACCCAGTGCCCTCAAAAATTTCACCATCTAATAAAGAGAACAGAGCAATGTACCCAAATCCAGGACAGTTGCGAATAGAAGAAATGTTTCACCAAGACTTTGAACTGAATCTTGGAGGTCGATTGGGAGTTTGCCAGGTGAAGAAGAGTGAAAGACATTCTAGGCAAAGGGAACAAGGATTGGAAATGACCTGGTGCCTCATGGGACAAGTGAGAAGTTTGATATGGTAGTAGAACGTAGAATTTATGAGGGAAAGTGGGAAGAATTAAGGCTTGAATGAAATAGGAGCCAGATTATGAAGAGACTTGAATGCTGCGCTAAAGAGTTTATCCTTTTTTTTCTGTGAAAACAGATGAGCTTTGGTTTTTAGACAGCTTACTCAGCAGCACATGGAAGACAGATTGCAAAAGGGAGAGACTTGAGAAAGGCAAACCTGTTAAGAGGTTCAAGTACACTCCTTATAACATAGTCTATACCATTCATTTGGTCATCTGTGTTTTGGTTGTCTGTATTCCCCCTCAGTGCTTAGCACGGTGTTAGCTACACACCTTGTTGGTGTTCATTCATTGAATGAACAACTGAATAAATGAGTGTTTGAATAATGGGCATCTCAACATTCACATTGGAAAACTTCTCCTTTTAAGATGGAAGAATGGGAAGCATTTTGCTGGAAAGGCTTCCAGTAGCAACTACCCATCCTTTGCAAGAAGTACCAGGTATCCCAACTGTAGGAAACAGACGTGTCCATGGGAAAACACTAGATTGCCAGTTGAGGGAAAGGAGTTGAGAAGACAAGCCCAGCACAAATATTACAAGTCATTAATGGTGGGATTTCAATCATAGTGCTCATGAAATATAAAACCAGTGATGTCATAAAGCCAGTGATCAGGGAGTTAGACCCAGCTCAGAAACTGGGGAGCCAGGCATGGAATAAGGAAGCAATCCCAACTGGAAGAAGAGTTGGGCCCAGCTTGGAAAACTAAGAGGAAGGAAACCTGCCCATATGCCTGGCTCAGGTATCTCTACCATGGAGAAAGCCCAAAGGTGGCATGAGGTCCCATAAAAAGACCAGTACATGGCTAATTTAGCAAACCACCTACTCTGTATAATAAAGCTTATGGACTATCATATACAAGAATGTTCTGTAATCCAGTACTACTATTTGGATCCTATGATCCAGGATAGAGTATGGCAGTTATGTTATATAATGTATTCATATATACATATATGTATATGTATGTACAGATATATCAGGTATATGTATATATCTGAATCAGATAGGTTTATTAACAAAATTTAGTGAATGAAAAATATTTACTTAACCAGACCACTTTTGACGGACTGATTGGATAAACTATGCCTGATTCATATGAGGGAATATATGTAGCCATTGAAAAGACTCAAGTAGACTTATATACGAGTGTGTTACTGATGTAAAACAGTCTTGCAGTGCATCTGTAGATTGCACTGAATCTATAGATCGATTTGGGGAGGAATAACATCTTAACGGTATTTAAGCTTTCAATCCATGAATTTGCTATATCTCTCCATTTCCTTAAGTCTTTAATTTCAAATTTTCGTTTATACTTTTCGGTGAACACATCTTGCACAAATTTTGTTATATTTATCCCTAAGTAGATCATGATTTTGATGTTATTATAAATGATATTTTTAAACTTCGATTTCTAATTGTGTGTTGCTAGAATATAGAAACCCAGTTGATTTTATATGGATCTTGAATAATGTATCATTGCTAAACTCATTAGCTCTAGTAGCTTTTTGTAGATTCGTTAGCATGTTTCATGTATTCAAACATGTCATCTGTGAATAAAGAAAGTTTTACTTATTCCTTTACAATCTTCATGACTTTTCTTTTTCTTACCTTATTACACTGATTGGGACCTCCAAGGTGATGTTAAATAGAAGTGATTAGAGCAAACATCCTTGTCTTGTTCCTGATCATAGGGGGAAGCACTTAATCTTTTACTATGAAGTGCGATGTTAGCTGTAGGTTTTTTCATAAATGTTCTTTATTAGGTTGAAGAAGATCCCTTCTAGTCCTAATTTACTGAGAAGTTTTCTCACAAATGAGTGTTAAATTTTGTCTGATGCTTTTTCCCCATCTATTGAAATGATCATATGGTGTCCTCTTGTTCTGTTAATACAGTAAATTGCATTAATTATTGCCTTTTTAAATGTTAAACCAACCTTGCATTGCTGGAATAAACCCTAGTTGGTCATGGTATATTATCCTTTTTATGTATTGCTAGATTCAGTTTGCTGAAATTTTCTCAAGGATTTTTTGTGTCAGTGTTGATGAGGGATGTTGACCTATTGTTTTCTTGTAATGTCTTTGTCTGGTTTTGATATCAAGGCCATGCCGATCTTATAAAATGACTTGGAAAGTGAACCCACCTCCTCTTTTTTTCTGAAAGAGTTTATGTAAAACTGATGCTGTGTCTTACTTAAGTGTTTGATAGAATTTACCAGTGAAAACATTTGAGCCTGGAGTTTTCTTTGTGGGAAGGTTTTTAATTATGAATTCTATTTCTTTAATAGTTATATAACTATTCAGATTTTCTATTTCTTCTGGCTTCCATGTTGATCATTTGTCTCTGAGGAATTTGCCCATTCACTTATAATATTCTTTTATTATTGTTTCAATGTCTGTAGAAGCAGTAGTGATATCCCCTCTTTCATTCCTAGTATTGCTAATTTCTTTCTGTTATTCCTGATCATTTTAGCCTGTGGCTTATCAGTTTTATTGAACTGCATTTTTTTTTCAAAGAACCAGCTTTTAGTTTCATTGACTTTATTTTTCTCTTTTCTATTTTATTATTTCTGCTCATATCTTTGTTATTTCCTTCCTTCTACTTATTTTGTATTGGTTTTTAGTTCTTTTTCTTGTCTCTTATGATAGAAACAGTTTGATTTTAAACCTTTCTTCTTTTCTAATACAAACATTTTACACTATAAATTGTCATCTAAGCACTACTTTAGCTGCATCCCACAAATTCTGATGTTTCCGTTTTCAGTTGCTTTAGAGTATTTTCTAATTTTCCTCTTTAACTGATGAGTTATTTGGAAGCATGGGTTCTTAAAAATTAATTTCCAAATATTTTAGGACTTTCCAGATATCTTTCTATTTATATTCATTTTAATTCTGTTGTGCTCAGAGAACATACTTTGCATGATTTCAGTCATTTTATATTTATTGGAATTTGTTTTACAGCCCAGCGTATGATCTATCCTGATGAATGTTTCATGTGCAATTTGCAAAGAATGTGTATCTTCCTGTTATTGGACAGCATATTTTATCATTATCAATTAGGTCAGATTAGTTGAGAGTGTTGTTTATATCTTCTATATCCCTACGGATTTTGTCTGCTTGTTCTGTCAATTACCAAGAAAGTTGAAATGTCCAACCATGATTTTGGATTTGGCTATTTTTCCTTTCACTTACGTTGATTTGAGCTTCATGTATTTTCGAAGCTTTGTTATTAGATGTATACATATTTAGGATCATTATATCTTCTTGATGAATTGACCCCTCTATTATTATGAAACATTGTTCTTTATCTCTGGTAATATTCCTTGTTCTGAAGTCTACTTTGTCTGATTTCAATATTATCACATCTGTGACAATTTGATTATTATCTGAGTGGTGGGATTATTATGATTATTATTTGTGTGGATACAGTTATCTTTTCCTTTATTTTTAACCTTATCTTTTCCTTTATTTTTAACCTATTTGTGTTTTCATATTTAAATTGAATTTCTTGTGGACCACATAGAGTGGGTCATGATTTTTTATCTAGTCTGGCCTGACAGTCTCTGCCTTTTGGTTGGAGTGCCTACACCACTTATGTTTACATAAATTATTTATATATTTAAGTCCATTTTCCTATTTGTTCCCTGTTTGTCCCATCTATTCCTTGTTTCTTTCTATTTTCCTTTTTTTAATTAAATGAGTATTTTTAAGGTTCCATTTATCTCCTTTATTTGCTTATTATCTGTAACTGTTTTGATTTTTTGTGGTTGCTCTGAGGTTTACAGGATGCATTTCTAACTTATCATATTCTACCTTCAAATAGTATTACACTACCTCAGGTACAATGTAGCACCCGTATTACAGTGTTCTTCCATTGTTCCCCTTTCCTTCCCTCGTGCAATTGTAGTCATATATTTTACTTTTGCATATATTATAAACCCCATGATACATTTTTATTATCTTGATTTAAACAGTATATTTCTAAAATTTTAACACATTTATTAACTTACTTAAAATAAGAATAATAAACCCAGTACACATTAGCACAGATAACATGTTATGATTTTTAAAAAATAACTCTATTTTCCAAAAAAAAAGTCATGAGAAGAATGTCATTGCTATACATTTTGGCACATCTCTATAATGTCTGGCTTACTAAATGACAGCTTACTTCTCATACCAACCTCTACAATGTGTTATGATGTTTTTGCTAAAGTATATGAAGAGAATCCAGCTTCATGCAGATATGTCGTTGGAAAAGGGAGGAGTATTTTAATAGCCTTTAGAGATCGTTGTGGATATTCTTCTTTGATCCTACATAAAAACTCTACAAATGGTAGTTTCTTAAAGGTTAATGCTGTACGGAATCTGAAGCTGTTATCAGTGAAATGTTTATATACTGTTACATTAAAATTTCATTGGTCATCTTGTTCTTTGAACAGATATTTGACCCATCTTGTACATACTGATTACTTGGAAAATATTGGTTCACCAAGTTATGTGAATATTATAAATGCTGAAACATATTTTGCGCTATCAAAAGTCACATTGATACCAGCACTAATCTCATTGGAACAAAGCTTAAGTTTGGGAAAACTCTCAAGCTTACAGTGGCAGAATGAAGTTTTCCAACATTTTAATTTTCACTCAAAAATGTAAATATCATTATTGGCAACAAATTATGTCACTTGTTTACCCTAAAGGCTCACTTCGTTTTTGAGAAGTATCTGCCAAATACCCCAGTAATGAATCACGATTTCTCCATCAGTAGTTCTTTCAAGCAAAAATGGTGTTCATGAAAAGTGGCTACTTAAGCTACAGCCTAATTACAGATGTGGTTTTTTTTTTCAATACAATCACCATAATGTAGCTTATAACAGAAGCACTTTTTCATAACTCCTATTTTGTCACACAGAATGTTAAATCCAGGATCAAGATTTAATAATTTTTAGTGCTTCACCAAGGACATTCTTAAGTGAAATTGAATTTTTAATGTGATTACATGGCAGTATAAAGATTACAATAACTACTGGTATACTTTAGTGGTACTGCCTTAATTTATATCATGGTCCCTGCAGTTTTATCTACCGTTGTTTTTGTACCTTCATGCAAATATAAACAAAGTTGCCCCAGGAGAAACCATGAGATTCGAAGAAGTTATTCAGCACTTTCAATATTTCAATACCACTTGTGTTTGTTGTCAACCCTTCACAAAGAAAAATTCTTCTTCAAAGATTTAGTTAATGCTGATACCACATGACTACAAGGAAAACAGCTAGTCCAGACACATTTGTAGACTTGTCTGTAAGGTGAAAGTACAAGGATGCAAATAAGATAATAATTAAGTCTTCACGTTTAGAGCTAAATGTTTAAATAAACAAGTTACTGTGCCATTGAAAAGAGGCACTACTACGAGTTTTTTAGTAACTTTTCATTCAGTAGGCATTACCAAGGTCAACTGTTCAGGGCTTTATTGATCTCTAGACTATTATGTCTATTGCCCCAGTCCATGCAGTGCAATAACTTATGCATAAGATGCTTCAGTGACTTTTTCTAGTTTGAAAAGTTATTTTTTTTTTTTTTTAGGATTTTATTTATTTATTTGAGAGAGACACAGTGAGAGAGAATATGAGAGGGGAGAAGGTCAGAGGGAGAAGCAGACTCCCCATGGAGCTGGGAGCCCGATGTGGGACTCGATCCCTGGACTCCGGGATCATGACCTGAGCCGAAGGCAGTCACTTAACCAACTGAGCCACCCAGGCGCCCTCTAGTTTGAAAAGTTCTAACAAACAACTTTTGGGTTTTAATAAACTCATCATGTCTACACTTAAAATACTCAGCTTCTTTCCCTTTACCTATGAACGGTCTGAAAATGATGCCACAACTTAAATAGATTGAATAGCAGATTATTCTGAAACTATATAAAATGATCTGTGACTAAGACACTGTAAGGTTAATCAATTACATATATAAAGATAATTTTAATCATATTTTCATTTCTTGCTTACAATTTCACCATGTCTTTGAAGTTAATGTCTTCCTACCATGAGTCAGAGCCCTCCCTAATACTTCAGTTTCATCTTTTTCAGCTTCTTTAAACATAGATGTTACAGCTCTGGTTTGAGACAGCAAGCCTTCTAATCTCACTTTATTAGGCCAACAATCCATATTCTTGTGATATTTCTTTTTTTTTTCTGTATTGTGTTTTATGTATTTTTCCATAGTTTTTTTTTTTTATTAACATATAATGTATTATTTGCCCGAGGGTACATATCTGTGAATCACGAGGCTTACACATTTCACAGCACTTACCATAGCACATATCCTCCCCAATGTCCATAACCCAGCCACCTTATCCCTACTCCCCCACCCCCCAGCCACCCTCAGTTTGTTTCATAAGTTTAGGAGTCTCTTATGGTTTGTCTCCTTCCTGATCCCATCTTATTTCATTTCCCTCCCCCACCCCCACAACCCCCCCACCCTGCCTCTCAAATTCTTCATATCAGAGAGATCATATAATTGTCTTTCTCTGATTGACTTATTTCGCTTAGCATAATACCCTCTAGTTCCATCCACGTCATTGCAAATGCCAAGATTTCGTTTCTCTTGATGGCTGCATAGTATTCCATTGTATATATACCACATATATTTCTATCGAGGTAGAAGTTCATTGATTATCTAAACAATAATAAAGTTCTAGAGATTATGGCAGGCTTAACTAAGGATACTTTTTTTCACGTCCCTCTTGTGGTTGGGGAGTACAGGTACTGGTCATGGTGCCAGCACTTCAGAGGAGAGAACTGAAAAGCTTAAAGGAAGGGTTGGAAGAACACATCCAGAACCTGACCTCATAGACCTCATGAGTTAGGTCTATAGTTCCTCATAGAGGAACCTATTGTATGGGCCCCAGCAGAGGGCACAGGGAGGCTAGACAGCTGCTCATATGAAGCAAAGGATGTAACCCTCAGGCTAGAATGTCCCAGCTATGAGCAGCTCTGGACCATATCCCCTAACCGTCCACCAGGGCTGTGCCACCTTTTGGCTGGACTGTGTTGTTCCACTTACCCTGCCACCTGGCTGACAGCCTGCCTCACTCCTCCGTGACCTTCAGTGGCACTCATTTGCAGTCAGCACATAAGCCACCACCACTGGACGTGCTGCTCCCAACAAGGCCCTAAATTATCAGTTAAAGAAATTAAAAGATGAGTAAGGAAATATATTTTACATTTACCTGTATATTTATCCTTTCCAGCATTTTTCAGTCCTTTGTGTAGATGCAGGTTTCCATCTGGATGAAAGTTACATTTTGCCTAAGAACTGCAGTTAATTTTTTATTATAATGCAGATCTGTTAGCAACAGATTTTCTCAGCTTTTGTTTGAAAAGTCTATTTTGTTTTAATTTTTGAAAGATATTTTCAATGGGTATAGAGTTCTAGGTTGATAATTATTTCTTTCAGAACTTTAAAGATATCATTCCATTGTCTTTATGCTTGCATATTTCCTCATGAGAAGTCCTAATCATTCTTATCTTTTCCTCTGGCTGCTTATAACTTTTCTCTTTGTGACTGGTTTTTAGCAACTCTGCTGTGTTGTGGTGTGGTGTGTGTGTGTATGTGTGTGTGTTTATCGTACTTGGAACCCAAAGTCTCTGGGATCTGACAGGCTATAATTTTTATCAAATTTGGAAATATTTCAGCCATTATTTCTTTTCTGTCCTTTCTTTCTCTCCACTACCACTGGAACTTCAGTTAAACCTATGTTAGACCAGTTTTATTGTTCCATAGGTCATTGAGACACCCCCCTTTTTTCTCTTTTTTCCGTGATTCATATTGAAGAGTTTCTATTGCTTTGCCTTCAAGTTCATCGATCTTTTCTTCTGCAGTATATAATTGCTACTAATCCCATCCAGTGAAATTTTCCTTTCAAATACTGTATTTTTCATTTCTAGAATTTCTATTATAAAAAAACTTCCAAAAATAATAAAATCTTTAAAAAATATATGACCAGGAAAAAAATCTTCCGTTTCTCTCTTCACCATGTTCATACATTTTTACATCCTTGAACATATGGAGCATAATTATAATAGTAGTTTTAAGGTCTTTGTCTACTAATTCCATTATCTCTGTCATTTCTGAGTCTGTTTCTGTTGACTGATTTTTCTCTAGGTTATAGTTCACATTTTCCTGCTTCCTTGTATGTTTAGTAATTTTTAAATTGTATATCCAACACTGAATTTTACATTGCTGAGTGCTGGATTTTTTTTTATTTATAGAGGATTGTACTTTTTTCTGATAGACAAATTATTGTGGATCAGTTTGATCCTTTTGAGGTTTGTTTTTAAGCTCATTTAAAGTACGTCTTGAGTAGTCTTTACTCTAGGGCTAATTTAGCCCATTTTGAAGGAACTGCTGCCTCTGAAGTCTTTACAGATGCCCCCCTGTATTCTCTGAGGTCTCTCTACTTTGACCTTATGTGAACTCTAGGAAGCATTTCTCCTACAACTTCTTAGTAATTGTTTCCTGGGAAATTTTTTCTAGACTATCTTTGTGAAGTTTTACCCTATCCATGTTCAGATCAGTATTCATCAGATCGTATTCATCAAAAGACTCAAGGGGACCTCTCTGCATATTTCTAGTACATTTTTTATGGCTGAGCTCCATCCCCGCAATTTCTAACTACCCTGGTCCTTATGAATTCCAATCTCTGTTTCCTCTACTCAGACATTGTTAGACTCTGTTTAGATCTCCCTTCCCCTGCATCATAGTCCAAAGATTACCTCCTGGCAGAAAGCTGGGGTGATAATAAGGATCACCTCATTTGTATTTCTTTTCTCTCAGATTACTGTCTTGTGTTGCATATTGTTCAATGTCTAAAAAAAAAAGTTTCCTATATTTGGTAAATTTTCCAGTTGTTTCCAAAGAGAAAATAATTTCACATCCTCTTTCCCCTCACAGCCAGATGCAGAACCCTTTTACTTATGTGCTTCCATTTTTTTCTACCTTTATTTTTAACAAATATTTTTGCTGGATGTGAAATTCTAGATGGACAGGTTTTGGGTTTTTTTTTTTCTGCCTCCTTTTTTTTTTTAATGCAAAGTCAGTCTTGTTCTTATCATTGTTTCCCTGTATATATGTCTTTGTTCTCTGGCTGCCCTTATAAATTTATCTTTGGTTTTCAGAACGTTGACCATGGTGTGGCCCAGTATACTTTTGTATATATCCTACTTGGGATTTCCTGGGTTCCTGGATCTGTGGGTTGCAATTTTGGATATAACTTGGAAAATTCTTGTCTGGTATTTCTTGACTTTTTTTGCCTTATTTCCCTCTCTCCTGTCTTTCTGAAACTCCTGTTGCACATGTGTTAGATTGATTGATACTGTCTTATAAGTCACTAAAGTGCTTGTCATTTTTTTCCAATTTCTTTCTCTATGCTTCAGTTTGCTTAATTTCTATTGATCTAGCTTTCTATTGATCTAAAGTTTACTACTCTTTTCTTCTTTAGTATTTAGTCTGAATTGACCCATCCAATTAATCTTTTATCACATTCCATCCAATTATTTTTTAAACTTCTTCATTTTGAAAGTTTTAGATCCACAGATAATTGCAAAACTAGTACAAAGTCTCATGTACCCTTCATTTAGTTTCCCCCAATAGTAATATCTTATATAACTATAGTAAAATATCAAAACCATGAAATCAAGATTGATACAATCCACAGACCTTACTTACTCAGATTTCATCAATTTTACATGCACTCGTGTGTGTGTGTGTGTGTGTGTGTGTGTGTGTGTGTGTGTGTGTGTGTATTTAGTGCTATGGAATTTTATCACATGTATAAATTGACATAACCACTACCACAGTCAGGATGCAGAACTGTTCCATCACCACAAAGACCTCCCTTGTGCTACTCTTTTATAACCATAACTGCCTTCTCTTCCCTCAACTCAGTCTCTAATCCGTGGAAGCCACTAATCTCTTCTTCGTGTCTACAGCTTTTTCATTTAGAGTATGTGATATAAATCAAACCATGCAATATGTAACCTTTTGAGATTGGTTTTTTCATTCAGCATAATTCCCTTGATGGCTGTCCAAGTTGTTCCATGCCTCAATACTTTATTCCTTTTTATTGCTCAATAGTATTCCATGATATACAGGTCCCATATGTTTAATCATTTATCCATTTAAGAACATTTGGGTTGTTTCTGATTTATGGCTATTAAAATTAAAATTTCTGCACAGTTTTTGTGGATATAAGTTTTGATGTGTCTGGCATCAACACCAGGAAGTAATTGCTGGATCATCTGATAAGAATAAGTTTACTTTTTTTTATTATTATGTTCAGTTAGCCAGCATAGAGTACTTTTTTATGAAACTGCCACTCATGCATTTTTATTACCGTTTACATATTACATCTTTTTTCATCAGTTTTATTTCAATTTCTCTTATATCATTATATTTGAAGTGACTCTCTTGTAGGCAAAATATAATTCATTTTTTATGCATTCTACCAATTTCTGTTTTTTAATTGGTGTGTTTAGATCATTTGCCTTTAATGTAGTTATTGATATGTTAAGACTTAAGTCTGCCATTTTTATCATTTGTTTTTTGTTTGTTCCCTGTTTTTCCCTTCTGCCTTCCTCTGGATTACTTGGACATTTTTTTAAATTCCATTTTTATTTACATATAGTGTTTTTTAGTATATCACTTTGTATAGATTTTTTAGTAGTTACTTTAGGTGTATTAACTTATATATAGTATATATATAAGCACCATAAAATATATACATAAAACGGTTTATTGGAATCAACATTTTGCCACTTTGAGTGAACTGTAGAAACCTTACCTGTACTATGTCTCTTTACCTTCCTCTCTAATATAATCTTTTAAAATTTTACTCTACATACATTGAAAACCACATTAGAAATTGTTATAGTTTTCGTTTCAACCATCAAACATAATTTTTAAAACTCAAGAGGAGAAAGAAAATGTGCTATATTTAGCCATATTTTTACTATTTCTGTTGTGCTTTCTTCTTTCTTAATGCTCTAAGATTCCTTTTATCATTTCCTTTGGCCATTTTTTTAGGGTGGATCTGATGAAGACAAATTATCTTTGTTTTCCTTCATCTGAGAATGGCTTGATTTCTCTTTCACTACTGAAGGATATGTTCACTGGCTATAGAATTTGAGGATGGAAGTTCTTTCTTTCGGCACTTAAAAAAATGTGCCTTTTCCTTCTGGCCTTCATGGTTTTTGATGAGAAATCCATTTTCACTTGAATCATTGTTTCCATATAGGTGAGAATGTAAAGTGATGCATCATTTCTCTCTACCTGCTTTCAGGTTTTTATTTTTGTTTTTTCTCCTTATGTTTCAGATACTTAAGTATGATGTGACTTGGGAGAGTGGATTTGTGGGGGGTTAGTCAGCCTCTTGTATATGTAGGATTAGACTTACACCAAATTTGGGGATTTTAACCATTATTTCTTTGAATATTTTTTTCAATGTCATCTTTATCTTCTTTTGGTATTCTGATGACACAAATGTTTGATATTTTGTTCCTGTCCCACAGGACCCTAAGTCTCTGTTTATTATTTTTTACTGTTTTCTCTATGTTATTTAGATTGGGTGATTTCTGTTGCTGTATTTTCAAATTTAATGATGCTTTTCTTTATCATCTCCATTTTTCTATTAAGCCCATCTAGTAAGTTTTTTATGATTATTGTATTTTTCAGTTCCAAAATTTCCATTCTTTATGTTTTCTATTTCTTGGTTGATACCTTCTATTTTTTTATCGTGTTTCTAGCATGTTTGTAATTGCTTCTTGAAACGTTTTTGTAATGGTTGCCTTAAAATCCATGTCAGATAATTCTAACGTGTATGTCATCTTGGTCTTAACATCTGTTGATTGTCTTCTCATTCAAGTTGAGATTTTCCTGATTCTTTGTATGATGAGTAGGTTTTTATTTGAATCTGGAGATTTTGGATCTTATTTTATGAGACTCTGGCAACTCTGAACTCTGTGCTCTGAATCCTTGGGCTAATAAGCCTGCAGCTATCTGCCTGAGCTCTACCACACATCACATAAAATATATATATAACTGTGACTCTTACCAGTGTAGCTCCTTTCTTTTGAGGTTTGAATTCCCTCTAGCTTCTGCCTGTTTTGGGATACTCTCTACTACCTTCAATTTATCATGTGGTTAGACTGATAGAAACTATTCTGTCATTACCAGAATTCAGAAGTCAGGACTTACTTTTCATAGTATAACTTTTGGTACCTTTTCAAGTTTTTACCATGTATGTATAACTTCTTTTAAAATGTAAATAACTTGTTGAAATTAAAATATGAAAATTAAATGAATATGTTTATCAGACAGACCTGTTTTCATAGATCAGCTCCAGGGAGTGGTCATAGTAACAATATATACTAGACAAGTTGAGAAAATTATTTTACCAATCAGTCCCTCATTTTCCTCACCTATAAAATAAGGGATTATTATGAGGATTAAATGTATTGGTCTACACAAAATGCTTAAAACAGTGGCTGGCATATTTAACTAATATATATAAATATATCCACTGATCTATAATAAATAAATAATACTAATATAAATTAAATTTTAGACATTATTATTGTTAATGTCAAAAACATTGGTAAAGCTCATAGCCAAGGACCTGTTTCTTCTTAGTACCTCAATGCTGAGAATTTGGTCCCCAGTCAGTACCTAATAAATTTTTAAAAAGTGAACATGGTGCTGCTGTATTGGATGCTATGCAGATTTAGCCTGAGAGCCCTTGCTGACTCTGAGAGCTCTGGAACAAAAATGCTGAAAACATATCTAAATGACCTATTATCATTTTATATGAACAAATATGAGTATAAGTAGATGAATACTAGAAATTTTATATTTGAGTTTTATATTTAGATAACGTCATTGTACGAGACATTCAGCAAATAATCCTCCTATTGCAGAAAGGTTTTATAGAGGTAGGATTTAAGAACTGTTTGAGAAAAGAACTTAACATTTATTAAGTACCAGTTGTATCCCATGTAAGTATATCCATTTGTTAGATCGTTTATCTATATTATCTCGTTTATGTCTCTTAGCAATGCTGGGAGGGAGGCATTATCCCTCATTTACCAATGAGAAAAGTAAGACTCAGAAAATGACTTGACCAGAATCGGCTAGTAAAATAGCAGAGCCAGGATTAAAACTCAAATTTTTCATATTTCTGGGCTTAATCCTTTTTCTCTACTTTGAGTGATAAGACCCAGGATTTTGGCATAAAGGATACATGGGAGGAAAATAACCATTTATTAAACATCTACTCACCTGACAATGCTATATGCATTATTTCATTTAGTTCTCAAAGCATTATTTTATTCAATCCTCACAGTAACTCTGAGAAGGAAGTAAAATAACATTTTTTGAGCACCTGCTGTGTGCCTAACACTTTAGCAGAGCTTATATAAATTACTTCACAGATCTCCTAACAGCCCAGTGAAACCCGTATTGTCCTCACCACTAGGAGGAAACCAAGCTTAGCTTCCACCACACTTGCCTGCCTCCAAAGGCAGCCCTAAAGGACGCCTGTATTTTTAAGCATTTTTAAGCATTTTGCAGAACACATATCCCACAAAACATGACTTTTTAAAGTCTAATCCACACAACACAAAGATCTCTCCATACCAGGGATTTTTTTAATCTTGGGTAGTCATGGACCCCTGATGGTCTCTCCTCCCAGATAAATGCTTATAATTACGTGATATTGGATACAAGTTTAGAATGTTGAGCAATTTCCTAAAGTCCATCAATGAATGGAGTCTTCATTTAAAACAACCACCAAACAAACAAACAGAAATGTGCTCTAAATAACAGAAACAAATCTTAGGAAACGAGAGCTTATTAATGGCTTCAATTATTAAGTTTTACAAATCCTCTAGAACACCTATATTTGGCCATTCTATTATGTTTCACAAAGTTAAATGGTAGTCCTATTTCTCTTGTTTTTTTTTAGTATTGGCATTATTGACTTTTCTTATGGTATAATTCTTTGTTATGGGGAGACTGTCCTATGCATTCATAGGATGCTGAGCAGCATTCCTGCCCTCTACTCACTAGATGCCAGTAGCACACTCCCTGCACAGTTTTGATAACCAAGCATGTACCCAGACATTGCCAAATGTCCCCTAGGGGGAGGCAAAATCTCCCCCTATTGAGAACCACTGGTTTATAGTAATTACATTTATCACTCCTGAGTTACTTACAAGCATAAAGGGACTAAGAACCAAAATTTTTAAAAGTATATCTTTTTCTTGATTAAGCTCTCCTACAATACTTCTCAACTGGATTGAGCAAGGTGATTCATCTCAACAATTAAGTTGCTAGCTGAAGTTACAGTTTTTCTTACCTAAGAGACCAGCAAGAAAGTTTATATCGCCACCCTGTTTTATTAATTGAATGATTGACTTGTCAAGTCATTAAGTCATTCAGTGCATATTTATTGAATGCTAACAATGCGTCAGACATTATGCCAGGTGCTAAGGCTATAGTGGTGTGCAGTGTAGCTGCGGTTCAGGCATCATGGAATGTGCAACACAGTGAGGAAGACAGACTACAGGACAAGTAAAAAATAAGTGAAAATAATTATAAATTGTGGTAAGTACCATGATGGAAGCACAAAGAGTACAAAGGTAGAGAAAAATGGATGTAATAGGGTCACTAGGAAAGGCCTCTCTGAAGATGTGACATTTAAGGCTAAACTTGAAGGATGAGAAAAAGCCAGCCAGGTTAAAAATAAGACAACTAGAGGACAAGTGTCTGAGGCAGAGCAGGCAACCATACGCAAAGACCATGAGGTAAGAAAGAGTTTGGTGTGTTCTGGGTACTGAACGAAAGTCACTGTAACTAATGCTGGTCAGTAAGGGGCAGAGGGTATAAGGTGGAGTAGGCAGGGACCGGACTGTACAGGGCCCTGTAGGCCATGGCAAGAAGTTGATCTCATTCTTAATGGAGTGGAAAGCTACTGAAGGCTTTTAACCAGGAGGGGTACTGTGATTCAATATATGTTTTAAAACTATTCCAAGTGTTGTGTGGAGTGGGAAGGTGGCAAGAATGGAATTATAGAGACCAGTTAGGAGGCTGATGACAGTTGAGGGATGATAGTGGTAGTAGTGGAGATGGAAAGAATGACCAATTTTAGAAAACACTAAAGACTCCACCAAAAACTACTAGAACTAATAAATGAATTCAGTAAGGTCACAGGGTACAAAATCAATGTACAGAAACCGATTTTGCCTCTATACTGTAATAATGAAGCAGCAGAAAGAGAAATTAAGAAAACAATCGCATTTACAATTGCACCAAAAATAATAAAATATCAGGAATAAACTTAACCAAAGAAGTGAAAGACCTGTATGCTGAAAACTATAAAACACTGATGACAGAAATTGAAGATGACACAAAGAAATGGAAAGGCATCCCATGCTCATGGATTGGAAGAAAAAATACTGTTAAAATATCTCTACTACCCAAAGCAATCTACACATTTAATGCAATCCCTATCAAAATACCAACAGCATTTTTCACAGAGCTAAAACAAACGATCCTGAAATTTGTATGGAACCACAAAAGACCCAGAACAACCAAAGCAATCTTGAATAAGAAAAACAAAATGGGAGGTATCACAACTCCAGACTTCGAGTTATATTACAAAGCTGTAGAAATCAATAAGTGTGGTACTGACACAAAAATAGAAACATATATCGATGGAACAGAATAGAAAGCTCAGAAATAAACTCACAATTATATGGTCAATGAATCTTCAACAAAAGAGACAAGAATATGCAGTGGGAAAAAGACAGTCTCTTCAACAAATGGTATTGGGAAAACTGGACAGCTACATGCAAAAAGATGAAATGGGACCACTTTCTTAGACCATACACAAAAGTAAACTCAAACTGAATTAAGAACCTAAATGTGAGACCTGAAACCATAAAAATCCTAGAAGAGAATACAGGCAGTAATTTCTCTGATGTTGGCCGTAACAACATCTTTCTAGATGTTCCCTTTCCTGAGGCAAGGGAAATAAAAGCAAGAATAGGCTATTGAGACTACATCAAAATAAAAAGCTTCTGCACAGCAAAAGAAACAACCAACAAAACTAAAAGGCAACCTATGGAATGGGGGAAGATATTTGCAAATGACACATCTAATAAAGAGTTAGTATCCAAAATATATAAAGACCTGCACAGAGTCTATAAAGTCATAGAAGAGAGACAATTAGTTTGATTGGGACAGGAGTGTGGGAGTCATGGAAGGTATCCTGAAGATGATGTCAAAGCTAAAGACTGAATTGAATATTAGCCTGGTATATAAATGTGTGAAAGCATAGGGAATTAAGGAAACAGCAAAGGAAAGGCACACAGCCGTGAAACAGCATGATGCCTTTAGGGAATTATAAACAATGCAATATTACTAGAACGTAAACTTTAAGGTAGGAAATGGGAGGAGATGAGACTAGATACATACCATTGACAATAACTAACAATTATTGAGCACCTATTATATGCCAGGCAGTGTTCTAAGTGCCTAACATGGATATCTCATGTAATCAAATATGGAAACTACGACAGAAGGAGATCGGGTGCCTTGCCCAAAGTTGCACACTGTCAGAGCTGAGATTCAAACTGAGCAGTTTAACTCTAGGGCCAGTGCTTTTTAGCCACAGAAAGTTGTTAAGTGTCATGCTAAAGAACTGAGAATGTACCTGTTGGCAGTACTGAGTCATGGAAGGGCAGTGAATGGTCAGATGTATGTTTTGATGAGATGACTCATGATAAATTTAAGAGAGGCCAGGCTGGAGACTGTTGCAATACATCAGGCAAGTGATGAAGAGAGTTCGAAGGAGGGATGGAGACAAGGGAAAGATTTAAGAAATGTTTAGGAAGCAGAATTAGCCCAACTTGGTGATTAATTGCATTCTGAGGGTAAAGGAGAAGGAGAAATCTAGAATGCCACCATGTTTTCTGGTTTGGATGACTAGATGATGTTACTATATGATGAATACAGGAGGAGGAGCGTTAAAAGTGAACCATTTTGTTTACATTGAGTATTAGGAGCCAGTGGAACACCCAAGTGGATCCTAACCAAGATGCAGTTGGATTTGAGTTTGAAGTCCAGGGGATAAGTCATAACTGGCTATAGATCTGAGTATTACAAGCATGTGGTTAAAACCAGAAAGTAAATGAGATTACCCATGGAGAATGTGTAAGAAGACCATAGGGCCAATGGAGGAATCTTGGAGAATTTCAGGGTTTAAGGGACCAGCAAAAATGAGCTCACAAAGGAGACTAAAAGTACGTCAAGGATCAGCAGTATAACACAAATTAAAATCATGGACTTTGGACCCAGATTTTATATCCTCCAGGCTCTGCCACTTACCAGCTATGCGACTTTGGGCAAGTTACTTCACTTCTCTGAGCCTTAGTTGTTTAAGGATTAAATGTACATGTAATGCATGAAAGCCCTTAGAATAGTGTCTAACAAACACATAGTAAGTATTAGCTAATACTTATAGGAAGAAAACCAGAGTAGAATCATGCAAACCAAAGTTGAAAGTTTAAAAGGTGGAGAGAATTCTGAGCTGTGTCACATGCAGCTGAGAAGTCCAGTAAGCTAAGGACTTACACATATGAATTAGATTTGGCAAAATAGAAGCTTCGGTGACCTTGATGAGAGGAATTTCAATACAGTGGAAGGGGCGGAGGTGAGACAATAGTGGTTTGAGTGGTAAATAGAAGGTAAAGACAATAACAGCAAACTGCAGGGCTCTTTCAGGGAGCTTGCTGTTTAAGAAAAACTCTGACGTGAAGTAGAAATATGTATAAGGATGCTCATCTCAGCTTTTTTGATAGAAAAACACAAAACTGCCCTAAATGTCCAAGAGTGAGGGGATGAGAGGTCAATAGTGGGATTGGGAAAAATGGTAAATATTGGAACAGTAATTGAGAATAGAAGGAGCTGACCAGAGATGAGTAAAAGGATAATGAGGAAGCTTGGAAAGTGCATCTCAAGTTCGAAACCGATTGGTGATACCTGTCTATCCAGTGATAGGTTCCTTCAGTGGTGACAGAACAGAAAAGGCAAAGTGCGGAGGTGGATCTGGAGCGGTGATTATGCCAAACAGATGAGGCAAAAAGAGGTTGAAGGTTGTGTTGAAAGAGGGTTCAAGTGCATAATCATGTGTTGGCCTCACACGTGGATGTGAGGCCAAAAGGAGGCAGGCAAACCAGGAGAAAGTAGGGATCAGGGCACTGGGGTGTCTCGGTGAGAGGTCAGAAAATTGACGGGGCTGGAACTTGGACTCAGCGTAAGACGTTGTGGGGCAGTGTGATAGAAACAGCATAGATTTTAAAATCAGACAGACTGGAATTTGAATTGCAGCTCCAGTTCGAATAGGTACATGACTTTAGACAAGTTCCTGGACCCCTGTTAACTTGTTTCCTTATGTGTAAAATAAGTATAATGACACGTTTCTCAGAAAAACTGGCACGTGGACGTGGTTCAGTAGTTGTTAGCCCCCTTTTCTCCCACTCAGCATTTATTGGGCACCAATTATGAAACATCGTTTTCCGGGGACATGAAGAGAAAGGTTACTTCACGTCCTTGTAGGGACTCGTGATTTAGCAGAAGTGACGTAAATACAAAGAGGTAAATAACAATACAATGTAACTGATATGTTATAGCTTCGGTTACTATGTACAATAAGAGCAGTATGAACACACAGCTGTGGGAGCCCAGTGAAGGTGTGACTAATAGTGCCTGATGGAGTGAGGGAAGGCTTCCCTGCAAAGCAATTCACAAACCCAATTTCTAGTTCTAATGTTGCTTTAAAGAAAGTAGCAGCAAATGGGTAGATGACACTTTAAGGGGGAAAAGCAAAGAAGCTTTTGCTATTATTTCCTAGACAGTATTCCAAGGGGCAACAGTTTCAAGAGAAGTGTTTATTCAAGGAAAATGACCTGTGCAGGTCCGTTAACCGACAAGTAGTATGTAATGAAGTGAAAGAATTTAAGGTGACAGAGAGGAAAGGAAATAATCAGGAGTTCAAGGTTCCACAGGAGCTAAAATCTGGAACCCATATTAGGGATGTACTCATAGACAGGATACAAAATAGCCCCTTCTCCAAAATGAGGAGAAGGAAAAAATGATAAAAATAGACACAGATAATTTGCATCTAAAAAGAGGAAAGAAGTCAATTTGTGGAAATCGTGTTCTATCTATATGCAATTTTTCTTGGTTTTTATAAACCAAGAATATGTCCTGAATATGTTCCCAACAAATTTGAGGAGCTAAGTCCTACAACTGATGGACTTGACAACTATTGGTGAAATGGAAGCAACAGAAATGAAGACCCTCCAAACCCTCCCCTCTGCACATGGAAAAAGGGGGTGCCGACTGCTGCAGCCACAGGAGAGGACTGTGACAGGGAGCAGCAACCTCTTCTCACTTGCTTTCACCTTTAGTTCTTAAGTGACTACAGGAAACCCTGTTGCCCATTCTAGTCTTTTTTTTTTTTTTTTGCTCCAGTCCACTTACATGCACACCACATGAAGTAATTTTCCAACCTGAATTTTGCCCACTTATGAATAGAATCGGCAGCACACACAGCAGCTGTGCTGGCTTAGTGGACCCAGAAGCATTTGGCTGCATTGTGCTCTCTCCTAACCTTTGCAGCCAGTGACTCCCCTTTCTGGGATACTGTCCCACAATTACTTCTCACTGGTGCGGACCTCCAGGAAGCAGACCTTCTGAAAGGAGGCTTGCTGGCCGTGATATGGAACTAGCATCTCTGCCTAGCCCCAGTAAGAACATAGTAGGGGCCCAGGCACTGGGAATTTTTCCAGCCGCTTTATGCCCAAAACCTCTTCAAATTGCACCGTTTAATAAAATCAGAGGAATTAATTAAAACTGCATTGTAGACGCCTTTAGTTAATTGCTGCTTTCCTGCTTCTGCTCTAAGCACATGCCAAGGTAACAAAATGTCTGTACAAATTGGAACCAGACTCCTTGTCCTTTTGCTATTAACGTGAAAGATGTCTACATTTCCTGTAGATCACACCTTGGCCTTGTAAACGTTAGGACTTTTTTTTTTTATAACCAGGAAAAAATTCCAAGGGAGGAAGAGTATCCCTGTAAGGAGATAGAGTTTCTTCCAAGGTGATAAAGAAAACAATTTCTCCTTAAAGGAGTACTATAGAGGATGAGGACCCAGGAAGGTGAAGAGATTCTGCTTCTTTAAAGGGAATTAACAGAGTTCACTGAGAAAAGCAAAAAAGAAAGGAAAGTAACAGTTATGGGGCACCTACTATATGCCAGGTACTGTGCTAGATGTTTTCACAGGCCTTATTTCATTTAACCTTCACAACAACCTTGTGAGGTCTTTATCTACATTTATAGAAAACTGTGTCTCAAAGAGGTTAGTTAGCTGGTTGGCCCAAGGTGACACGCCTAGTGAGTGAGTAGTAGAGGGAAATAAAGGAAGATCTACAAAGATACTTGGGCAAAAAAAAAAAAAAAAAAAGATACTTGGGCAAGAGAGTAGATCCCTGTTACCCCCATTTTGAAACGAAAGGATTAGTTGTGTTTTTTTAAAGATTCGTTGTGTCAGTGGGCAGCACTTCTCAGTTCCCGAAGTGACCTTAGACTGGAAGGTTAATCATCATTTATAAAAGGGAACTAGCATTCTTTGGTCATTTTGATTACTTCCCTCTTATCTCCATGTTCATTCTCTCAAATCCTCCAAGCTGATCTTCCAAACTAGTCACTTCCTCAACTAATTAACATATATTCTCTGTTCTTTCTCTTCATTTGTTGGTTCATTATTCGACCAACAATCATTTATTAAATGACTACTATGTGTCAGCATTCTTCCGGGTGCTAGAAAAGCAAAACTGAAACCCAGTTTCCGCTCTAGAAAGATTCACAATCTAAAGGGGGCCATAGGCATAGAAACATTGGTTTAAATCCTGTTGTAGAGAGCAATGATGGATCCAGGTTTTGTAGGTCTGAAGTACACACAGTTTTTTGGCAGGGAGGGTGCTATTTAGGAAACAGAACATAAAATTAGGTACAAGTGAATATTTAGAATGATAAAAGAAACTGCAACAACTTAAAAAGTTTTTTTTTTTAAGATTTTATTTATTTATTTGACAGAGAGAGATCACAAGTAGGCAGAGAGGCAGGCAGAGAGAGAGGGGGAAGCAGGCTCCCCGCTGAGCAGAGAGCCCGATGAGGGGCTCGATCCCAGGACCCTGAGATCATGACCTGAGCCGAAGGCAGAGGCTTTAACCCACTAAGCCACCCAGGCGCCCCAACTTAAAAAGTTTTTAAAGCTGAAAGATACTACAAACCTCACAAAATCCAAAACCATTCCAACATATGTCGTATTAATTAAATGTGTGATGCAACTGTAGTACTTTTCTTTTACATTTTTTTAGCTGCATGTGTTTTTGTAACGTTTTTTTTTCAATAGAAAGAACAGAAAGATAATCATTCCTTTAGCGCGCTTTATCAAAATTTGTCCTTTTATTATTAATAGATGGTGTATTAATGTGCCCAGGCTGCCATAACGAAATACCAGAGAATGGGTGCTTTAAACAGTAGAAATTTATTTCCCACAGTTCTGGAGGCTGGAAGTCCCAGATCAAGGTCCAGCAGGGTTTGGTTTCTGGTTAGTCTTTCATGGCCTTTCGTCTGAGTGTACATGGTAAATGAGGGAGAAAAAGTAAAAGATCTCTCTTCTACTTCTTAAAAAACCACCAATCCAGCAGGATTAGGGCCCCACCTTTATGACCTCATTTAACCTTAATTACCTTAATTAATTAGGCCTTATCCAAATACAGTCACACTGGGAGTTGGGACTTCAGCAGATGAATTTGTGAAGGTGAGAGGGGGACACGATTCAGTCCGTAGCAGATGGGATGCATAAAACACACAGCCGTACTCTCTGTAATACTGCTAGAAGATTTGGATCCTTAAAGAAACAGGAATTATGATCAACTCTATGTTGTACAATTTCCATGAGAAAAGAAAAAAAAATCACAGTTCATTTATAGTTGTATATGATGTATTGACTATATTTTTGAAAGGAGGAAACTTTCATTGTGACTAGGCATCATTAAAAAACAAATCCCCCACTTAAAATTTAAATGCAATGATTTGAAGAATTTTCGAAAGACTAACTTCGGACTTTGTACATTTCAAACACTATGTCTCCTCTATTACCCAATATGTCAAAGACCAGGCACTATAGAATACATTCACATCACAGTATTGCCTCTGGCTCTGTCATTTTTGGGTAAAGATCTTGGATGAGTCAGGACACTGGGCTACGGAGCATCCCTGAAGCCATTCCTATACCATTAGCAATACATTAACTATACACATAAGTTACTGTGAACCACATAAATATAACCCACTAACCCCACACTAAATCTATCCACAACTCAACTTCCTTTTAGCTACTTAAGTGGCACCCAACACAAAGGGAAAACACTCTTAACCAAATGTTGCTTGGTTAATATCAGTTTGTGGTTTGGTTAATATCAGTTTCCTGATAGAGGAAAACAGTCTTAACCAAATGTGGTTAAGTATCTTACTTTGCAAATTAGAAAAAACATATTTGTAAAAATAATGTTAGGGCCCTTCCCAGGACCTTAGAAGTGATCTGTCCAAGTGAGGGGCTCTGAAGATTTATGATTAGCTTCATGGTAAGTTAGCCTCCAAAGAAAGATATATTCAATTTTCTTTAGGTGATCAGTGAAAGCTTCACAAGGGAGGTGATATCTGAGTTGGATCTTTAAAGGTACTCAAGGGAAGGGACATTTTAAGACAAGTGACTGCATGTAGAAATCTAGAGAGGAGTTAAAGAACACATGGTCTTGGGGAAATATAAATAGTTTACTCCATCTGTAGGGCATCTGTGGGAATGGTGGGTGATGAAGCAGCAGAGGCAGACCTGCATTTGAAAGACCTCACACTTGGAAAGTCATGGAAAACCCTACTTATATCCTTTCCTAAGCTACCTTAAGTTCTCTGATCCTCATTGGGAGGAAGAAATTAGTTTTATCTGTTCCTATTATGGGTATAATAGAATAACAAGACAGATTATCAGGAAAGATAAAGAACTCAACACTACCATCAACCTAGAGGATCTAATTGACATTTATAGAACATACTACCCAATAACAGCAGAGTACACTTCTTTTTAAGCACTCATGGAACATATACCAACATAGATCATATAAAAAATGATGAGTAGGCAACCCCAAGGTACCCCCCACATAAACATAGAGAAGCAAACAGAAACTGTCAGAAACAACTTTGTCAGAACCCTAGAAAACATTTAGAGTGTTTTCTCAAAACACCCTAGAAAACATCAATTAAAAAACTGATAAGTAACCAAGCAAATGCCAGATCAAGGAAAAGTCAACTTAAAAATGATAAGAAACCACAGTGTGTTACCGCTTTATACCCCGTCTTAGTGGCTGTTATTTTAAAAATTGGGAAATAACAAATGTTGGTGACGATGTGGAGAAATTGGAACTCTTGTTCATTGCCGGCATGAATATAAAATTGTAATTCTGCTGTAGAAAACATCTTTATGGTTCCCCTAAAAAATAAATAGAATTGGGGCACCTGGGCGGCTTAGTCAGTTAAGCGTCTGACTCTTGAATTTGGCCCAGGTCATGATCTCAGGGTCCTGGGATTGAGCCCCACATGGGGCTCTGTGATCAGCTCAGAGTCTGCTCGTCCCTCTCCCTCTGCTCTTTCCCCCGCTAGTGCTCTCGCTCTCTCTCTCTCTCGCTCTCTCTCTCTGTCTCTCCCACTTCCTCTCCCTCTCTCTCTCTCTCAAATAAATAAATAAAATCTTTAAAAATAAAAAAAAAGCAGAATTACCATATGATCCAGCAATTCCACTTCTAAGTATATACCCAAAAGAAGTGAAAGCAAATATCAATGTTATTTGATACAGCATTATTCAAGAAAGCCAAAAGATGAAAACAACCCAAAAATCCATCAAAAGATGAATGGGTAAATAAAATATGCTATATGCATACAATAGTATTTTATTCAGCCTTAAAAAGGAATGAAATTCTAATAATACTATAACACAGATGAACCTTAAAAATATTATACTAAGTGAAATAAGCCAGACTCAAAATGGCAAACACTGTATGCTTCCACTTATAATAGGTACTTAAAATAGGCAGATACAAAGAGACAAAAGGTAGCCTACAGGTTCCTGGGGGATGGGGTGGGAGAAATAGGGAGTTATTGTTTCATGGGTATGTAGCTTCTGCTTAAGATGATGAAAAAGTTCTGGAAATGCATAGTGGTGATAATTACACAGTATTGCAAATGTACTTAATGCCACTGAACTGAGCAATTCCAAATGGTTAAGATAGTAAAACAAAACAAAAATATTTCAACCAAGGTTTGGAAGATACAGTTGAAGAAATCTCTAAAAAAAAAAAAAAAAAAAAAAAAACCTAGAAGGTAGGAAAATGGGAAAGAGAAAAATAAGAAAATTAGAGAATCAACTTATGAGGTCCAGCATTCAACAAGAATAATTCCTGAGAGAAACAAGAAAATTAAGGAGAGGAAATTATCAAAGAAGTAATAAAAAAAAAAATTACCCCAAGCCTAAGGACACAACTTTCCAGACAGACAGAGCTCATTCACTGGTTGCCTACCACCATGAAGAAAAAAAGATCTCAAGACACAGCATTATAAAGCTTTAGAACAAAGAGGGAAAAGAAGCTATCCAAAAAGCAAGAGCTTCCGAGGAGAAAGTTTCACATTAAAAGTTCCAGAAATCAGAATGGCTTTGGACTTATCAACAATACTGAAAGCTTGAAGACACTGGACCAATGCCTTTAACAACCTTGAATTCTATACCCAGCCAAACTACCAATCAATTGCCAGGATAGAATATAAACATTTTCAGACATGCAAGGTGAGGAACTTTGGAGTAAGTGTCCAACAAAATGAGGGCGATGCATCTGGAAAAAAGGAAGGCATACGATCCAGGACACAGGATCCAATGTGGAAGAGAACAGCAGGAATTTCTTAAGGTGATAGTAAAGGGAAACTCTCAGATACCAGCTGTGCAGAAAGCCTAGAAATCAAATAGTCCACATTGCAGAGCTCCAAGGGAAACACTTTGAGGAGAAAATGGGATTTACAGATTGCCTGATGTGGTTGACAGTACTGAGAGGAATATTAGTTTTGTTAGAGTGTTGCATGAGTTAGGAATAAGTACATAGAAATGGATACACAGGGGCGCCTGGGTGGCTCAGTGGGTTGAAGCCTCTGCCTTTGGCTCGGGTCATGATCTCAGGGTCCTGGGATCAAGCCCCGCATCGGGCTCTCTGCTCAGCGGGGAGCCTGCTTCCCCCTACCTCTCTGCCTACTTGTGATCTCTCTCTCTCTCTCTCTCTCTCTCTCTCTCTGTCAAATAAATAAATAAAAAATCTTAAAAAAAAAAAGAAATGGATATACAATAGTGATGAGTACATAGAAAGCTAAGCAACATATCCAAGGTGAGGTAATCATTAATTCCAGAAAAAAAATTTTTCAAGGAAGAAAAAGCAGTCATACTTTAGCATAGGGCTCAGCTGTGACAGTATTTGTTGTCACCATAATTTAAACATTGAATGTTAATTTAGCCAGGAATTCTGGGATAAATAAATAGAGAGTATGAGATAAGGTGAAATGTATATAGATGGTTGTGGAAGACAGGGGTAAGATTGAATCCTAATCCTCCATAGAAGGGAGCCAGTAGAGCTTACCAAAAATTGAAAAATAATTAGCAGCCTTCTTATGTTATTTGAACATATAGAGAAGAATACTAGGAAAAGCTAAAAGAGTGAAAAGTGGCTGTTTCTGGGAAGTGGAATTGGAAATTGGAAAAGGTAGAGAATTGCTGTTTGTCATTATAAGACTTAGGTAATGTTTGACTTTGTAAACTATGTGCATGTTGTTAACTACTACTTTGATTAAAATGCAAATTAAAGTTCAGGGTCAAATCCAAAGGTGTACCATGTAATCCTAGCCCATATGCAATGGCCACTAGGATAAACTATTAAAGGGGGAAAAAAGCAGCTCATGGTACAAATAAAAAGATACCTAGTTTTTTTTAATGGTGCGAAAGCTTTCTGATATTTTTATTTGCCCCTGTCCCATTCCCACCCTCGCTGGGCAGCAGTTGTGAAAACAGTAGCTCATCCTCCTCATGTGGGACATGGTTTCAGAGGGAATAGAGCACACCTTATTTGAAAATTATTGTGTAAATCTATGCTAATCTGTCAAGGATTACCTGAATGACAGACACTGCGCACTTATCTATTGTCCTAACTTGGAACTCAGGCCAGAAAAGTGGCAGGCAGTGCTTGGGAGCATCTTAAGGTAGATGAACAACCCACAGATGCCTAAAGGAAAAGATAACAGTTGAGATATACAATAGACAACCTGAGGCCTGGAAGGAAAAGCCAAGGAGTGTTTCTTTGAAAATTAAGGCCATCAAAAGCACGTGTGTAAGGGAAAATGCCCAGGGCAGCTAGTATGCTCAGGAAAGACCTGAGAGACCCTTAAAGACTGGAAAGGGTGTTTTGTTTGTTGGTCTATCTTTTAAACTCCTAACATTCAAGAAAATCTCTGTACTAGAAATTCAGTAGCAGCTTCAGGCACAAGATAGAATCAGTGAAGTTGAAGATAGGACAACTAAAATTATTATCCAGTTCAAGGTTCAGAAAGAAAAAAGAATAAAGAAAAGTGAAAAGAGCCTAAGGGACCTGTGGGATATCATCAAGGGGAACAACATAAATCATGGGAATCCCAGAAGAAGAGAGAAAGAAAGAGTCAGAAAGAATATTTGAAAAAGACAGTGGCTAAAAACTTCCCAGATTTGATCAAAGATATTATCTACACATCCAAGAATCTCAATGAACTCCAAGTAGGATAATGCAAATAAATCTAGAACAAGACTCATTATAATCAGAATTGAAAGACAAATAGAAAATCTTGAAAGCAGCAAGGGAGAAGCAACTAGTCACATACGTGGGATCCTCAAAAAGATTAAGAGCTGATTTCTCACTGGAGACCATGGAGGCAAGAAGACAGTTAGATGACATATTTGAAACACCAAAAGAAAAAAAAATTGTCTACCAAGAATTCTATATTCAGTAAAATTCTCCTTCAAAATTGAGGAGGGAATTAAGAAATTCTCAGATAAACAAAAGTTGAGGAAGTTCATTACCACTAGAGCTGCCCTAGAAGAAATACTAAAGGAAGTCCTTCAGATTGAAATGAAAGGACACTGGGCAGTAACTTGAAGCTATATGAAGAAGTAAAGCTCTCTAATAAAGGGAACTACATGGGCAATTATAGAGGCTAGTATTATTATATTTTTGGTATGTAAGTCCACTCTTTATTTCCTACATGACTTAAAAGACAAATGCATAGAACATACCTATAAATCTATGTTATTGAACACACAATATATAAAGTTGTAAATTGTGACAATAACAACATAAGGAAGAGGGCAGAACTGAATAATAGCAGAGTTTTTATATGCTATTAAAGTTAAGTTGGTATCTATTTAAACTAGAGTGTAATAAATTTAGGATGTTAAATGTAATCTCCATGGTAATTACAAAATAAATGTGTTTTTAAAATGAAAATGAGAAGATAATCGAAAAGGTTCACTACAAAGAATCAGTTAAATACAAAAGAAACCAGTAATGGAGGACATGAGAGACAAAAAGGTATAAGATAAAGGTATAAGAAAAAACAAATGACAATGGCAGAAATCCTTCCTTATCAGTAAATATATTAAATGTGAATGGATTAAAGTCTCCAACCAAAAACAGATTGCATAGAGTGAATTTGAAAAAGAAACATGGTCCAACCATATGCTATCTACGAGAAACTTTAGGTCCAAAGACACGAGTAGGTTGAAAGTTAAAGAATGGGGAACAATTTTTCATACAAATATGGTAACTAGAAAAAGCTTAGGTGGCTACACTAATACCAGACAAAATAGAAGTTAAGTCGAAAGCTATTACATGAGACAAAGAAAGATATTATATATTGATAAAAGGATCCATTCATCAGGAAGATAGAATAATTATAAACCTATGTGCACCATACAACAGAGCCTCAAAATATAGAATGCAAACATTTACACAATTGAGAAGAGAAATAGTTATACTATAATAGTTGGAGACTTCCAGTACACCACTTTTGAAAATAAAATGAATAGAACATCTAGACATAAGAGCAATAAAGAAATAGAGGACTTGAATAGCGTTTTAAACCAATTAAACAGAGAGAGAGAGCAGTTCCCCTCAACAACAGCAGAATGCACATTATTTTCAAGGGCATATGAAACATTCCCCAGGATAGGCCATATGTTAGGACACAAAACAAATTTTAATAAATTTAGGAAGATTGAAATTATACAAACTTCTTCTCCAACCACAATGGAATATAGCTAAAACACAATAACAGAAGGAAAAGTAAAAAGTTCAAAATATGTGGAAATTAAGCAATGCAGTCTGAAAACAACCAGTGGATCAAAGAGTAATGCAAATTAGAAAATACTTTGTGATGAGTGAAACCGAAAACACAACGTACCAAAACTTCTGAGATGCAGCAAGAGATAATCAGAGGGAAATTTATACCTGTAAATGTCTACATTAAAAAGAAGACCTCAAACCAATAACCTACCTTTATACTGAGGAACTAGAAAGAGATAACTAAATCTAAAAAAGGAAAGAAATAATAAAGATTAGAACAGAGGTTAAAGAAATAGAAATAGAAAATATAAAAACAATACAGAGAATCAACAAAAGCAAAAATAGGTTCTTTGAAAACAGCAGCAAAATTGGCAAAACTTTTGCTAGGCTGATAAAGAAAAAAAAGATAAGATACAAATAACTAAAATCAGAAATGGAAGTAGGGACTACGAACCTTACAAAGATAAAAAAAAATTATAAGGAAATACAATTAACAATTGTATGCTAACAAACTAGCCGAGATGAAATTCTTAGAAAGAAACAAATTTCTTGCACTGACTCAGGAAGGAGTAAAATATCTCAGGAAACTTGTAACAAGTAAAGAAATTAAATTAGTAATGAAAAACCTCCCAACAAGGAAAAGTGCAGGACAAGATGGCTTTACTGGTGAATTCTATGAAACACTGGAAGAATTAACAGCAATCCTTCTCAAACTTTTTCAGATAATTGAGCATGATGGAATACTTCCCAACCCATTCTGTGAGGCCAGATTTATATACAGGTTTAATACAGTTCCTACCAAAATTCCAGCATGTTTTTTGAAGATACAGACAATATTATTATGAAATTTATATGGAAAAACAAAGGAACTAGAATAACTGAAATAATTTTGCAAAAAAAGAATAAAATAGGCAGAATCGCTTGACCAATTTAAAGACTTAATATTTACCTACAGTAATCAAGACTGTGTGGTATTGGCAAAGGAATAGACACATCAAAAAAACAGAATAGAGGGGCGCCTGGGTGGCTCAGTGGGTTAAAGCCTCTGCCTTTGGCTCAAGTCACGATCTCAGGGTCCTGGGACGGAGCCCCGCATCGGGCTCTCTGCTCAGCGGGGAGCCTGCTTCCCCCTCTCTCTCTGCCTGCCTCTCTGCCTACTTGTGATCTCTCTCTGTCAAGTAAATAAATAAAATCTTTAAAACAAAAAAAAAAAAAAAACAATAGAGATCCCAGAAATAGACCCACACAAATATAGCCAACTGATTTTTTATTAAGATCCAAAAGCAGTTCAATGGAGGAAACACAGCCTTTTCAATAAATAGTGCTAGAGTAGTTAGACATCCATCAGTAAATTGGTAAATTTAGTTTAAGAAGAAGTAGAAATCTGTTGTACCGCATTTGTAGCTTTTCCATAGTGCTGGACACTGGAGATAAAATAGTAAAGTGGACAGAAGAGTCTTATCTTTTAGAACTTGTAATCTCCTGGGAGATCAATAGTACACAAATAATAATTACAGATTGCGATAAGTACTAAGAAGAAAATAAACAAATGATACAGAGATCAGGGTTGACCTCTCTGAGGGGATCAAATCTAGGTCTAAAGTACCAAAGAGGTAAAGAACCCTGCCAGACAAAGCTGCATTCCAGGGGAAAGGTCATGTGACTGAGGTGTACCTAGTGAGGGGCCAGCAAGGCAGGATGAGGTCAGAGAGGCAGGCAGGAGCCACGCCACTGGGGAATCTTGTTGGCCTCGGTAAGGAGTGTGATGTGACTCTAAGTGCAGTGGAAGCCGACGAGTTTTTAAAGAGGAGTAACATAATCTAATTGACGTTTTTAAAAGATGATGCTAACTGTCGTATGAAAACCAAAGAGTGCGGGACCAAGACAGGGTGCAGGGAGAGCACCACGAAGACTAATACAGTGGTCCAGGTGAGAAGTGCTGGGCCTGGACTAGGGAGGTGGCAGTGAAGATGGAAAGAGTGATCCAAGAGATATGTTTGAGATAAAATTGACAGGATTTGCTGATAATTTCAATATGAAACCTCTTTGCTTTACTGGTTAAGAAGGTAAGGTACAGAAAGGCCAAAATGATAGGGAATAATTTTTGTACTATAAGAACACTGATTATCTAACACCTGGTCTCATGTTCATTCTCTGCCCCCACTCTACTTTTCATCGTTTTCAGCAATTCTCACTACCTTTGTGTCTTCTCTCATATGGAGTCATTCACCAAATCCATCCTCCTCCTTTTCTGTATCTCCCTAAACCTCTCGCCTATGCTTGCCATGCCCAGTCTGCTCTGGGTTAATGTGACTGCCTTCTGGCTGGCCTTGCTGCCTCCTTCCAGCCTTGCAGCACAGGTCATTTTCATGGCTTCGCTTCAACTGTGTCTCTAACAACTCTCCAACAATTCCCTACTCATTCAAATGCAAACCCAGGCTTTGGGCAGTGGCTTCACAGCACTTCCCCACCTAGCACTACCCAACCCTTCCTTTTTGCTCTTGTCTCCCACTATAACCCAGCCCCCACCTTCAATTTTAGCCTTTTTGTAGATACCCCTCCCACCTCTGAGCTTTTAGGCCAGCTACTTTGTATATGAAATTCTGTCCCTTTTTCTGTTCTTTCTTCTTGACTAGCACAGTCAGATGTTTTTCCAGAATCATTTCAATCGTTCAACCTTTATTTCACCAAATGATAATTGAGTACCCCCTTTGGGCCGGACACTACTAGCTACTGGCTACTGGGGATTAAAAAATCAACAGGGTATGATCCTTGCCCTTCAAGAGCTTACAGTCTGATGGAGGAGACAGATCTGTAATCAGATAATCACCGCGCATTGTATTAAGTGGTGCAGGGGCTGTAAATACAGAATGCTGGAGGTATACATAGGGAGCAGTAACAAAACCTATTGAGGGAAACAAGAAGGGCTTCATGGAGGAAGTGGCATTTGAATTTACTAGAAGGGTTTATAAGTATTTTTTCAGTTGACGAAAGGGAGTAAAGGCATTCCTGGAAGAAGAAACCTGTTGTTATGTGGTGATGATAATAATAGCTAGCATGTATTGGTTTTCAGACACATGTGCACTTGTGATCGGCTGGAATATGCTTGAATTACAATGAGAATTTCAGTATGGCTAGAGTACAGGGTGTGGAGAGAAGCACATTGAAAAATGAGACTGGGAGAGAGGTTAGGAGAAGATTCTATAAGCAGTAGGAACCAGTAGAGATCATTGAAAGAGGGAGTGATATGATCACTTTTGGCACTGTGGTAGCTACAGTGAAGCCGGTAGACAGGTTATAGAACTGTGGAGGTGACTGCAGTGTCCCATGAGAGATGAGAGTTCGAACCAAGGTAAAGGCAGAGGGAACAGAGAAGAGGACATATCTAAAAGTAAAACTGACCATGTTGGGAATCTAGTTTGACATAACAAGGTGGGAGAAAGCAGAATCAGGAGATGACTCCAAGATTTCTAGTGGGAGAACATTAACTGGGACAGGGAACAGAAGAGGAGGAAAGGATTTAGGATGGACAATCATGACTTTATTTTAGAGCGATATGAGTTTGAGTCATTAATATACAAGAAGAAAAGTCCAGGAAACTAGTGGATATAAAAAGTGCAGTGCTCAGAACCAAGTCAGCTTGCCACTCACAGCATCTAGAAACTTATTCATTCTGTAATAGCTATATCTTTTCCTATGTATTCTGAGACTTATGCTAATTGTACCCTTCTCTACCCAAAAACTCTGGGGTCATCATCAATGTCAAGCTTAAGTCCTTGCAATGGCCGACAAGGCCCTACGTGATCTGGCTTCTGTAACTTCTCTGACCTCATTTCCTACTACTCTGTTTTCCACCACATTGGTCTACTTGCTGTTCTTGGAAGGTACCAGGCACACTTCCACTTCAATATTTTGCACTGGATATTCCCTCTGCTTAGAACACTTTTCCCCCTGGTATTCACATGACGAACCCCCTCACTTCTTCAAGTCTTTGCTCAATTGCCACTTTTTCGATGAGACTTACCCTGACTACCATATTTAATACTACAGCTGCTCATCCTCTCCCCCTGGCCACTCACAATCACCCCTTTACTATTTTTTTTCACCTGTGGCACTAATCATCTGCCAACATACTGTGTAACTTACTTATTTATTATGTTTATGATTCATCAATTCTGTCCCTCCTCTAGAATTTTAGCTTCTTGAGGACAGGAATTTTTCTTTCTTATTCATTAACATATTTCATGCACCAAAAGCAGTGCTTGCAACATGATAAGTGCTCAGTATATATTTATATTTATTGAATAAATGAATGAGAGCATAGATTCCTATATCATTCTCCCCTTAAAATTTCTGTTTGCCATGGGCCTTGTACCCTTAGAGCCAAATAGAAGTAGAGGAAGGGGAAATGAGATGTAAGACTGATGACTTAGTGCCATCAGGCAGACATATGTTTCTGGTATATTAAAACAAAGCGTTTCTTAACTGGTCCCTTTCATAGTTTGCTTCAGTCTCTTATCACAACTGTAACAAATTATCACAAACATAATGATTTAAAGCAACACAAATTTATTCTTTTATAGTTCGGGAGGTCAGAAGTCTAAAATGGGTCATAGGACTACATTGCTTCTGGAGGTTCTAGGGAAGAACCTGTTTCCTTGCCTTTTCCAGCTTCTGGAGGCCTCCTTCATTCCTTGACTTGTGTCTCCTTCCTCCATCTTCAAAGTGCATCCCTCAAACCTCTGCTTCTATTACCATATCACCTCTCTGTGTCCTTTCTGCTTTCTTATTTCCCTTGTGAGGACACTTGTGTTTACATTGAACTCACCCATATAATCCAGGATAATCTCTCTATCTCGAGATACTTAAATGAATCACGTCTACAAGGTGGTTCTAGAGATTAGGATTTGGACATCTTTGAGAGCATACAGACTAAAAACACAGATTGCCAAGAGTTTGTTCAAGAATGTATAACCTAGCTCTGAAGCCACCACGCATCCTGGGGGCATATGTAGATCAAAATGTTCTAAAGCAGCACTATTCACTAAAACTTTCTCTGATGATAGAAATGTCCTCTATCTGGCAACCACTAGCCACATGTGGTTCCTGAGCACTTGAAATGTGCCTTGTGAAACTGAGGAACTAAATTTTTATTTTATTTCAGTCGATTTAAACCTAATAGTTATGTGTGGCTAGTGATTTGACACCACAAGTCTAGAGCTGGAGGGAAGGAATAGCCAGTAAGGAAAATTTTTTGTCTAAGTATTAGCCTTGGGTGGAATTAAAAATAAAAACATGCCTTCCTGAGATTTTGTGGCACCTGAGTCTGGAGTCTTAATATATATCATGAATAGCCCAAAAAGCCACAAGCCAAGAATTTTAATTTAAAGTGGACACAAGTCTGTGATACCTCAAGCACCAGGAAAAATCAAATGGAAATCTTTCGTGGGAGAAAGCAGCCTTTCTCCCAGGCCTCATGGAAATCCCCCAGAGAGTTCTGACAGGCACCACTTCACAACTGAGTCGCAATTTACACAAGAAAACCAACTACCAGTGGGGAGAAATCAACAGAGGAAAAAAATAAAACAACCAGACCCATAAAGATTTTAGATATTGAAATTATATACAGAATATGAAATATATATGTTAAACACATTTAAAGAAATGAAAAAGTACAAAGCAAAGAGCAAGAGACAAAAAATAATAATCAGCTAGGTTTGGAAAACAAACAAAATATAATACCTAGAAATGAAAAATATAATCGACCTTAGAAACCTCAATGAAGGTTTACACATCAGTTGAAGAGAAATTAGGAAACTGAAAAATAGATCTGAAAAAAATCACAGAATATACACAGAGATACAAAGAGATGAAAAATATAAGTGATTAAGAAAAACAGAAGGTAGAGCAAGAAGGTCCAACACAAATCTCTTAAGAATTCTAAAAAGAAATAATAGAAAGAGGGGAAGAAATGTTCAGGTAAATCATAGCTGAAAAATTTCCAAAATTTTCAAAAAACAACAATCTGCAGATTCAGGAAGCTTAAGGAATTCCAGACAAGATAAACAAAAGAAACTAATATTTACATGCCACGGAATTGAACTGCAGAATACCAGAGACAAAGATAAAAATCTTAAAACAAGCTGGAAGGAAAAGACCAATCACGTACAAAAGAACAACAATTAGACTAATAGCAACAATGGAAGCCAGGTTAGAAAATAATGTTGAAAATGCTTAGAGAAAATAATTTTTATCTTAGAGTTATATAGTCTGTGAAACTATCTTTGGAGGATAAAGACAACATGAAAACATTTTAATATTAAAAACTTTTGAAAAACGTTATCACCTAAGGAAAATTATCCAAAAAGGAAGTTCTGAGATATAAGAAGGAATGTTAAATAGAAAGAAAAAGTTAAACATGTGGGTCATATTAGAAGACAAAAAATACAGAATTAAAAGACTTCACAATAGCAAATCATGTTATTGAAGATGAGAATCAAAGCATTCTAAGTGTCCCCTTGCAAAGAGGGTAAAATACCTTAACTCTAGATTTTATTGAATTAAAGTAAACATGTTTGAATTTCAAGGGTAGCCACTAAAAGAATAGGAAAAGAATGAGTATCTTTCAAACTAATAAAAGAAGAAAAATGGACTGAGGGGGGGAAAAATGTCAGTTAATTCAAAAGGGAAAAACAGCACAGCAAAAGTGGAGCCCATGGCACAAAATAAGGCAATATAAATAAATTTAAATATATAGTTCTTCCCTATACTTTTGGAAATTTAAAAACACATTTTTATACAACCCTTTGGGTCAAAGAAGAAATCTCAATGGAAATTAGAAAGTATTTAGAAATGAGCTTATACATTGCACCTAAAATAGTGCTTAGAGGGATGTTTATATCTGCAAGTACATATATTAAAAAAGAAGAAAGACTAAAAGTTAGTGAGCTTTTAGCCTTCAACTTAAGAAGTTAGATAATGAACAATAGAATAAATCCAAAGAAATCCAAAGAAATTAGATAATGAACAATAGAATAAATCCAAAACAATGTGGAAAAGATCATCAAAACCAGGAATTAGTTATTTTATTATTATTTTTTTTAATGTTTGGTCTTCTTTTTTTTTTTAAGATTTTATTTATTTATTTGACAGAGAGAGAGAGATCACAAATAGGCAGAGAGGCAGGCAGAGGGAGAGGGGGAAGCAGGCTCCCCGCTGACCAGAGAGCCCGATGCGGGGCTTGATCCCAGGACCCTGAGATCATGACCTGAGCCGAAGACAGAGGCTTTAACCCACTGAGCCACCCAGGCGCCCCAGGAATTAGTTATTTTAAAAGATAAATAAATTGACAAGCCCGAGGAAATATTGATCAAGAAAAAAAGATATACATACATCAAATATATATATATATTAAGAACTTAAAAAAAAAAAAAGAAAGGTCCACTTAAACACTGTTAGAAAAGGGTGACATTCCTACAGATGTAGTAGATTAAAATTTTAGTAAGAGAATACTTTGAACCACTTCATGTCAAAATTTAAAAAGTGTAGACCAAATAAACAAATAAAGAAAAAGGTAACTACCAAAACTGATTCAAAAAGAAATAGAAAACATGAGTAGTTATATAACCATTAAATAAATTCAGTCAGTAATTAAAATATTCCCAGAAGGAGAACCACTAAGTCTAGATGGTTTTGTCAAATATTCAAAAAAGAACTAATTCCAATATTATGAAAATTGTTCCAAAGAGTAGGGGGAAAAAAAGAACATTTCCAAGCTCATTCTTGAGACTAATATAACCTTAATACCAAAACCACACAAGAGTAGTATTGGCAGTGTGCCTGACTTGTTGGATAAAGAGCAAGAAGAGCAGTGTGTCTGGATTTGAGCGAATGAGAGGAAGAGTAGTAGATGATGAGGTCAGATATTTAACAGGGAGCCAGAAATGTAAGGCCATGTAGATTACCTTAAGAACTTTAGTTTTTACTCTGCTAGTCCCTGGTTGAACAGGGGGCAAAAAAATACAAACTCTCTGAACTATGAAAGCAGCCTCCAAATCACAAAGATCCAATGATTAAGGTTAAAAATCTAACTAGTTTAGGAGGCTTAAGCACAACCTTGACAATAAGTGGCTTGTGCCAACCCAGTATAGTCAGGCTAAAAGATAAAAACACGGGAGAAAGGGCCGTCTGGGTGGCTCAGTCGGTTAAGCGTCTGCCTTTGGCTCAGGTCATGGTCCCAGGGTCCTAGGATCAAGCCCCACATCGGGCTCCCTGCTCAGTGGGGAGCTTTCTTCTCCCTCTCCCTCTGCCTGCTGCTCCCCCTGCTTGTGCTTTCTCTGTCTGTGTCTCTGTCTCTCCCTCTCTCTCTGACAAATGAATAGATAAAATCTTTAAAAAAAAAAAAAAAGGGAGAAAATCGTAGCAGAAACATGAGAAGCTTCATACTTCAAGGAGGATAAGCTTCACAAAGTTTATTCAAGGTATTAAACAAATAACCAAGCAATTAATAACCACCGCCCCTGGGATGAGGTGGGGAATCAATAGCCTAGACTTCCTACCATATATTATCTCAAATGTCCAGGTTTCAACAAAAAATTACAAGACATGCAAAAAAAAAAAAAAAAAAGTGTGACCCATACACAGAGGAAAAAAAAAGAGAGAGAAGCACTAAAAACAGTCTTTGAAGAGCCTCAGACAGTAAACTTAGCAGACAAAGATTTCAAAGCAGTTCTTCTAAGTATGTTCAAAGCACCAAACATAACCATGCTTAAAGAAGTAAAGGGAGGTATGGCAATGTTTCAACAAATATAGATTATCAATAAAGATATGGAAATTATAAAAAAAGAACCAAAGGGATATTTTGGAGTTGAACAGTACAATAACAAATAAAAATTTTCTAGAATGAGGTCTATGGTAGATTTAAGTTGGCAGAAGAAAGAATCAGTGGAGTTGAAGATATATCGATAGAAATTATGCAATCTGAAGAACAGAGAGAAAAAACAATGAAGATGAACAGAGCCTCAAAGAAATGTGGGATGTAAATGAGCACATCAACATATGCATAATGGTAGTATTAGAAAGAGAGGAGAGTGCAAAAAGAACAGAAAAAGATATTCAAAGAAATAATTGCTGAAAACCTCTCGCGTAATGAAAAACATCAATCTATACACCGAAGAAACTCAGATAATTCTAAGTAAAGACAAAGATCATACCCAGAGCCATCACAGTACAATATTGAAAGACAAAGAGAAAATCATGAAAGCAGGAATAGAAAAAAAAGACTCATTAGTGCAAGGGAACCCCAATAATATTAATAACTGACTTCCTATAAAAAACAATGGAGGCAAGAATGCAGTAGGATGAAATAGTCAAACCACTGAAAATTTTTCAAAAAGCACCAAGAATTATATATCGAGCAATTATGAAGGTGAAATAAAGATATTCCCAAATTTAAAAAAACCTGAGAGAATTTACTGCTAGCATACCTTTCTTAAAAGAAATACTACGTAAATTTTCTCGAGGTTAAAAGCAAGTGATGTCAGACAGTAATGTGAATCCATACGAAAAACAAATCTGGTGAAAGTAATTATGTGAGTAATTAGAAAAGACCATATAATTGCATATTTCTTCCTCTTTCCTCTCTTGACTGATTTAAAAGGCAATTGCATAAAAGTGTTGGGACTGTAATATACAGAAATAAAATATATTTGACAATAACAGCATAAAGGAGAGGGATGGGAACAAAGTTCATTGGAATAATGATAAAAGGGTCAATCTGTCAGGAAGATACAATTGTAAAAACACATGCACCTAACAACAAAGTCCCAAGATGCATGAAGCAATACTTGACAGAACAGAGTGGAAGGGAGAAATAGGCAAACAATAATAATTTGAGAATTCCATACTCACTTTCAATAATGGATAGAACAACTAGGTAAAAGATCAAGGGAATAAAATACTTGAACAACACTAACTAGACCTGACTAACTAGACTAACAACACTAACTAGACCAACACTAACAACAACACTAAACTGGACCTGACATTCATTTTAGAATACTCCACTGAAAAATAGCAGAATACACATTCTTCTCATGTGTACATGAATTAGTCTCTAGAATAGACCAGAGGCTAGGTCATAAAGCATAGAAGGAATAAAATCATACAAAGTATGTTTTCTGACCACAATGGAATGAAAGTAGAAATCAATAACAAAAGGAAATTTGAAAATTCACAAATATGTGGAAATTAAACAGTACTAACATTAAGAAACCTCAATAACCAATGGGTCAAAGAAGAAATCACAAGGGAAGTTAGAAAATACTTTGAGAAGCACCTGGGTGGCTCAGTCAGTTAGGCATCTGCCTTCGGCTCAGGTCATGATCCCAGAGTCCTGAGATTGAGCCCCATGTTGGGCTCCCTGCTCAGCAGGGGAGTCTGCTTCTCCCTCTCCCTCCGCCCATCGCCCTCCTTGTGCTCTCTCTCTTGCTCACTCTCTCTCAAATAAAATCTTTTTTAAAAAAAGAAAGAAAACACTTTGAGATGAGTGAAAATGAAGAAACAACATACTAAAACTTCTGGGATGCAGCCAAAGCAGTGCTCAGAGGGAAATTTATAGCTATAAACCCCTATGTTAAAAAGAAAGATCTCAAATCAACAACCTAACCTTTCACTTTATGAAACCCCAAAAAGAAGAGCAAACTAAACCCAAAGCAAACAGAAGAAAGGATATTAAAAAGACTGGGGGGTGGGGGCATCTGGGTGGCTCAGTCAGGTAAGCATCTGCTTTTGGCTCAGGTCATGATCCCAGGGTCCTGGGATTGAGCCCCCACAGCAGGCTCCTTGCTCAGTGAGGAGCCTGCTTCTCCCTCTCCTTCTGCCTGCCACTCCTTCTGCTTGTGCTTATGCTCTTGCTCGCTCTCACTCTGTGTCAAATAAATAAATAAAATCTTTTTAAAAAGACTAAAGAGGGAATAAATGAAATAGAGAATAGGAAAAAAATAGAGAAAATAAATGAAAGCAGAAGTTATTCTTTGAAAATATCAACAAAATTGACAAACCTTTAAGTAGATGGACCAGGGGGAAAAAGACACAAGTGCAAATTATTAAAATCAGAAATGAAGGTCAAGGCATTACTACCAATTTTACAGAAATAAAAATGATCATATTACAATTCAATAGCAAAAAAAAGCCCAATTTGATTAAAAAATGGGCAGAGAATCTGAATAGACATTTTTTCCAAAAAAGGCATAGAGATGGCCAACAGGTACCCCACCCAAAAAAAAGGTGCTCAACATCACTAATCACCAGGCAAATGCAAATCAAAACCGCAATGAAATACCACCTCGCACGTTAGGATGTCTTATCAAAAAGACAAGAAATAACAAGTATTAGAATGTGGAGAATAGGAAACCCTTGTGCACTCTCAGTGGAAATGGAAGTTGGTGCAGAAAACAGCATGGATGTTCCTCAAAATAAAAATAGAACTACCATTTGATCCAGCAATTCATGGGTATTCTTCTGGGTATTTATCCGAAGGAAATAAATACACTAATTTGAATATATGTATCACATGTTCTTTATCCATTCATCCATCAATGGACACATAGGTTGTTCACACACGTGCACACATGCAGGAATACTATTCAGCCATTAAAAGAATGAAATCTTGCCGTTTGCAACAATATGAATAGACCTTGAGAGCATTATGCTAAGTGAAATAAGTCAGGGACGCCTGGGTGGCTCAGTTGGTTAGGCAGCTGCCTTCGGCTCAGGTCATGATCCCAGGGTCCTGGGATCGAGTCCCACATCAGGCTCCTTGCTCGGCAAGGAGCCTGCTTCTCCCTCTGCCTCTGCCTGCCACTCTGCCTGCTTGTGCTCTCTCTCTCTCTGACAAATAAATAAATAAAATCTTTAAAAAAAAAAAAAAAAAAAGAAAAGAAATAAGTCAGAGGAAGACAAATACCATATGATCTCACTTATGTATGGAATCTTTAAAAAAAAAAACTCCGAGAACAGATTGGTGGTTGCCAAAGGAGGAGGGGGTTGGGCAAAATGGGTGAAGGCTGTCAAAAGGTAAAAATTTCCAATTATAAAATAAATAAGTCACGGAGATGTAATTTGCAGCATGGTGACTATAGTTAATAATACTGTATTACATATTTGAAAGTTCCTAAGAGAGTAGATCTTAAAAGTCCTCATCACAAGAAAAAGTTTTTGTAAAAAAAGGATTATATGAGGAATGCTATGAATAATTGTGTGCTGACAAATCACATAACCTCATGAAATGGGAAAATTCCTAGAAAGGCACACACAACCAAAACTGAAGACTCAAGAAGAAATAGAAACTCTGCAGAGATCTATAACAATTAAACAGATTGGATTAATGATCAAAACCCTCCCGCCAAAGAAAGGTGCAAGACCAGATGGCTTCACTGGTGAATTCTACCAAATGTTTAAAGAAAAAGCAAAAGCAATCATTTCAAACTCTTCCAAAAAATAGAAAAGAAAAGAACACTCCTAACAAATTTATGAGATAATTATTTCAGATTTCAAAACTTAAAACATTAAGCTAAAGTAATCAAAATGGTGTGGTATTGACATGAGGATAGATATAGATCAATGGAATAAAATTGAAGAGTCCATAAATAAACCTTCATATTTATGGTCAATTGATTTTTTTTTTAAGATTTTATTTATTTACTTGACAGAGAGAGAGATCACAAGTAGGCAGAGAGGCAGTCAGAGAGAGAGGAGGAAGCAGGCTCCCCACCGAGGAGAGAGCCCGATGTGGGGCTCAATCCCAGGACCCTGAGATCATGACCTGAGCCGAAGACAGAGGCTTTAACCCACTGAGCCACCCAGGTGCCCCTGGTCAATTGATTTTTGACAAGAGTGCCAAGACAACTCAGTACAGGAAAAAATAGTCTTCTCAGAAATCACAGAAATGATGTTGAGACAACATGCAAAAGAATGAAGTTGGATCTCTACTTCACATCGCATATAAAAATTAACTCAAAATGTATCAAAGATCGTTTAGAGCTAAAACTATAAAACTCTTAGAAGAAAACATTGGCATAAACCTTCATGACCTTGTATTAGGCAATAGTTTCCTAGATACAACACCAAAAACATAAGCAGCAAAAGAAAAAAAAGACAAATTGGACTTCATCAAAATTAAAATTTTTCTGTGCTACAAATGATATCTTCAAGTAAATGGGAAGACAACTAGAATGGGAGAAAATATTTGCAAATCATATATCTGACATAAGACTTGTATCTAGATTATAAAAAAACAAAACCCTTGCAACTCAATAATAAAAGACAAATAATTCAACTTAAAAAATAACCAAAGGATCTGGATAAGAAGTAGATACAAAAAGATATACAGATGATCAATAAGGACATGAAAAGATGTTCAACAACATTAATCCTTACAGAAATGCAAATCCAAACCACAAGATACCACTTCATACCCACTAGGATGGCTGCAGTAAAAATGATAGATAATAACAAGCAGTAACAAAGATGTGGAGAAAGAGAAGCCACACACATCTCCAGTGGGAATGTAAAATGGTGCAGCTGCTTTGGAAAACAGGCTGGTAGTTCTTCAAAAGATTAAGCGTAGAATTACCTTATGACTCAGCAATTCCATTCCTAGGCATATACCCAATGAAAACATATGTCCACACAAAAAAAATTGTAAACAAATGTTCATAGCAGCATTATTCATGTTAGCCAAAAGTGGAAATAGCCCAAATGTCTATCAACTGATCAATGTATGAATAAGACATGATATATCCATACAACGGAACATTATTTGTCAATAAGGAGGAACGAAGTACCTGAAGTAAAGACCATATATTATATGACTCCATGTGAAATATTCAGAATAGACAAATCTATAGAGACAAAAAATGAATTAATGGTTGCATAGGGCAACATGAGGTGAGGGAATAAAAAGTGACCGCTAATGAACACTAGTTTCTTTTAGGGGGAACAAAAATACAAAATTAGTAGCGATGGTCCCATAACGCTGTGAATATGTCAAAGACATTGACTTGTACACTGAGTGGGTGAATCATATGACATGTAGATTATATCGCAATAAAGCTGGGGTTTTTTAGATATTTATTTATTTATTTAATAACAAATTTTATATAATAAATTTTATTATAAATTATATATATTTATAAAATTATATATATAGTTTTATATAAATATATATATTTATGTATATAAATTTATATATACACATTTATATAAATTTATAAAATAAATTTATATATAAAATTATGTATAATTTTATATATATATAAATTATAGTTATATATAAATTTATAAAATAAATTTTAATAAATAAATTTATTTATTTATTTATTTGTAAATATTTATATATTTATTTACCAAAGAGAGAGCACGAGAGCACAGGAGGGGAGGAAAGGGAGAAACAGGCTCCCCGCTGAGCAGGGAGCCCGATGCGGGGCTCGATCCCAGGACTCCGGGATCACAACCTGAGCTGAAGGCAGACACTTAATGAATGAGCCACTCAGGCACCCCTCAATAAAGCTGTTTTTTGAAAAGACGATGGTGGCTTGAACTAGTGTGGTATCAGTGTAGGTTACGAGATGTGTAGTGAATCTCTATATATTTTGAAGGTAGAGTAAGGAGGATTTGCTGCCATATCATGGGTGGTGCGAGAGGAAGCAAGGACTCAAAGATTTTGCTCTGAGCAACTGGAATGATGGGAGTGAGCAACTGAGGTAGAGAAGACTGTGGGAGGCACAGTTTCAGGTAATAAGTTAGAGTTCAGTTTGGACATGTTGAGTTGCAGTAGGTCAAAGGAAGATATATATATATATATATATATATATATATATATATATCATTTATTTGTGTGTGTATATATGTATATACATATATATACACATATACACACAAAGCATATACGAAGCATATACAATGGTAAATCCAGACAGTGAATTGAACTAGCATTGCAAAATTGGGTGTTAACATATAGATAGAATTTAAACCCATGAGAATGGGGGCGCCTGGGTGGCTCAGTCGTTGGGCGTCTGCCTTCGGCTTGGGTCATGATCCCAGGGTCCTGGGATCGAGCCCCGCATCGGGCTCCCTGCTCAGCAGGAAGCCTGCTCCTCCCTCTCCCACTCCCCCTGCTTGTGTTCCTGCTCTCGCTGACTCTCTGTCAAATAAATAAAAGAATCTTAAAAAAAAAAAAAAAAAAGGAACAGTTTAAATAAATAAATAAATAAAACCATGAGAATGGATGGGATCACCAAGGGAGTGTGGATAGCTAGAAAAGAGAAGAGGTTTAAGACCTGACCCCGGGGGACAGACCCAAATTGAAGTGTTGGGGAAATGAGAAAGAATAAGTGAAGATGACTGAGAGAGAATAACCTGTGAGGTAAGAAGAAAATCAAAAGTTGTGTGCTTTCCTGGAAGCAAAGTAAAGAAAGCGTTTCAAGGAGAAGGTCGTGATCAACTGTGTCATATGCTGCTGACAAACCAAGGGAGATGAGGACTGAGATTTGACTGTTGGGGTTAGCAACTGCGCGGTCGTGGCTGACCTTGCCAAGAGCAGTTTTGATGGAGCTTAAGTGGAAAAGTCTGATTGGAGTGCATTTCAGAGAGAATGTAGAAAGAGAAGTCTCATTTCTATACACCAACAACAAGAACCAAAAATGCCTTCATAAAAAGATACTGTCGCAATAAAAATAGAAGTTATCTGTGAAGAAAACTAATAAAAGATGTGCCAGAGATCCTTTATGGAGGAAATTATAAAACTATTGAAATGCAGGGCTGTGTCCTCTTCACAAGTAGGGCTACTCAATATCGTAAAGATATCCTTTCTCCCTGAATCAACCACGGTCGGTGTTATTCCTGTCAAAATCCCCACAGGGTTTTTCATGGAATTGGACGAGCCAGTTCTAAAATTTATACAGGAGCACAAAGACAAAGCCAAGGCATTCTTGAAGAGCAGCACAGTAGAAAAACTTACTCCGTGGGATATTCAGATTTCTAATACAGCTATAGTACTTAGAAGAGTGTAATATTAAGATAGAGGTTTGACAAATAGGCCAAGAGAACAGAATAGAAAACTCAAAAATAGGCTTATACCTATTTGGAAATTTGATGTATGACAGGTAGCATTGCAGATCAGTGGCGGGAAGGATTAACTCTTAATAACTGATGTTGGGGAGATTGGTTATCCACAAAGAAATAATAAAATTAGATTCCCACCTCACATCAAACACAAAAATCAATTCTGAGTGCATGAAATACTTCAGACTTTTAGAAGAAAATATACTTTGGGGGTTCTCAACCGGCAGCACCTCCACCTAGGGAACATTCGAAAATGTATAGGGGTGTTTGGGGTTGTTATGATGAGGGAAACGATGCTAAAGGCATTCGGTCCCCAGGGTCCAGGGACGCTAAGTGTCCTGCAGTGTGCGAGGCAGCCCCACATAAGTACGCCCTGTGTGCCAGTCACGTCCCCACAAACAAAGAAACGCTGATAGAGAAAAATGTCTCCTTAATACCCATCACCGGGCACGTGCTGTAATGAGCACTGGGTGTTATACGCAAACAATGAATCCTGGAACACACCATCAAAAACCAATGACGTACCGTATGCTGACTAACATAACACAATAAAAAAAAATGAATAGAAAAAAATATGATAAAGCCATTGGGGCAAAAAAGAAAAATTTCTCTGTGATCTTGGGATAGGGGAGAATTTCTAGAAAGAAATGTAAAAAGCACCCACCCTAAAGGAAAAGAGTAATAAATTTAATTACACTAAAATGAAGGGGCCTCTGTTTACCAAAAATCGTAAGGTGAAAAGACAACTCACAAAGTAGAAGAACATACTTAGCACTCATATAACTGGCAATGTATTAATATTTGAAATATACAGGGGTGCCTGGGTGGCTCAGTCGGCAGCTCAGGTCATGATCCCAGGATCCCCACATCAGGCTCCCTGCTCAGCGGAGAGCCTACTTTTCCCCTCTCCCTCTGCCTGCTGCTCTGCCTACTTCTGCTCTCTGTCAAATAAATAAATAAATTCTTAAAAAAAAAAAAGAAAGAAAGAAATATACAAACTGTAGCTGCCGATACAGAGAAAAGAAAATCCAGGAAAAAAAGTGGGCAAAAACGATATGAACAAGCCTTTCACAGAAGAGGAAATCATTCAGAAAAGACACTCACTTCATTAGTAATCGAGGAAATGCAAATTAAAACCACAGTGAGTGACCCGAAGAAAACCAAAACAAAATTCCATTTTAACCCACCATTTTTTGAAAAAAAAAAAAAACAAAACATAAACAATACGAAGCGTTAGGGAGGATGTGGAGCGCTTTGTGAAAATGTGGAACACTTACACTTCTGGCAGGAGTGCGTGTTGGGCAACCAATCTGGGAAACAATTTGGCATTAGCAGACGAATTTGAACGTGCGTATACTTTACAACTCCTTGATTCCACTCCTAGAAACAGGCCTTGGAGAAACTTGGGCAATTGTATTGTAAAGAAAGTTTCGAGCAACGCTGCTCAGCGTAGCAAAAAAGTAACCAGAAACAACAGATGTTCAGCAGCAGCAGTGTGTCTCCGTTGTGGGAGACTTACACAACGAAGCACTAGGCATCGGTGAAAATGAATGAACCACGGCAGCACATCACAATGTGAAAGGTTCTCAGACGCGATTTTGAATAAAAGCAAAATTGCAGGAAACTTCAGTACAATACCCACATTTACAGTTCAAAGGCAATATAGTTAACAATATAAAGACTATATTGTTTAGGGCTACTCGTATATGTAGGAAGACTACAAAGAAATGCAAGAGAGTGACTTTTTTTTTAATAATTCGTATACGAGATGGTAGAGTCTATTTTTTTTATTTTTAAGAATTTATTTATTTATTTGAGAGAGAGCGAGCACAAGCAGGGCGAGCGGCAGGCAGAGGGAGAAGCAGGCTCCCCGCTGAGCAAAGAGCCCAGTGCGGGACTTGATCTCAGGACCCCGGGATCATGACCTGAGCCGAAGGCAGCCGCTTAACGACTGAGCCCCCCCAGGCGTCCCAGGGAGTGACTTTGCAAAGGTCGTGCTAGTGGGTACCTCCGGGAGAAGGGTAGGTAGGGTGATGGGCCGGAGAGAAGCCTGCAGGGAGCTGCAGTGGGACTTGGTACTAGTCTGCTCAGGTGGATGGCTGGTGGGCTCACAGGTGTTTATTCTATTATTATGCTTCATAACTTAGGTGTTAAGTATTTTTCATGTAGAAATTGCATACAGATATGATTTACATGTATCAAGCATTTTGTGAAATCGCATCATTTCTTTAAATGAAGACTGGAGAACTCTCTCCTGAAACTTTCAGGCTGGGTCCTGTAAAAGAGAAAAAGACTCCCTTGTAAGCAGCCGCCTCCGTTCACAGCGCCAGCATTGCCTTTGTGTCTCCCGAGTCTTCTCCTGCTGCCGGGCCATGGAGCCAAAGGCAGGCTGCGAACAGGAGCATGGCTCTTCCTCCGTTAGGAGTAAGCACTGCTTCTCTTGTGACCAAGGGTGTGCTTAGCCACCGAGCCTGCCAGCCTTCGTCATGAGACAGCAATGGAAATAGCCAGGAGCAAAACACAGACTTTGCCCCAGTGGGTACATCTGGGGGTCTCGGAAGGTGGGCTGGTGGGAGGGTGGACAGAAAACATGGGGCTAGTGAAAGAGAGGCCACTGTTTTCTAATGGCATCCCCAGTAGCTCATGTGACCCTGGGCGATTCCTTTCCCTGCTTCAGGCTCACATTCCTCCCCCAGGCCCCTTCCGGGTTTAACTAGAATGTGCTTTAAAGTCGCTGCCCTTGGAAACACTCAAAGATTGCAACTGTAAGTCCACTTGAGGGGAAGATGGTTTGCATATCTACACTCCTGGTCTCCAGGTTGGTGAATAATTAAGCTCCTCTCTATCGATCGCACTGGTCAAATGTATTGCTGAATTGGCTGTCTTCGTAGCGTGGAAAATAACGAACCAACGTGGATCTACAGTTGGCCATTCTGCAGTAAGAAGCTCCCATTTACACAATTAGCCTTGAGAATATAAATAGAAGTAGAAGCCAAGTGTCCCCAAGCCTGTGTAGCCCATCCTCCCTCCTCCAGACTACCTCTGATTACGGAGGGTTTTATCTCTTTCCTGCGTAAGCCTCCCTGAGGCGTCTTCCCTCATGTGCCTGTTGGGAGAGAAAAAAATGTCTCTGTCAAGTTTTCCCCACGTAACCTCCCTTACCTCTACATCTTTTTCTGCTTTAAACAGCCACTATCTCTACCGAAGGAGACTTGCATAAGCCCAGTGAGCTTTGTCATTTGGGGAATGGACCAAGGGTTAAATTAAAGAGACAGCTGTCTCTACAACTGGCTAGAATGAGCCAAGGGGCCGGCGGCTGGTGGCATTTGGGCCAGCTGCTTCTCACTCGTATTCCTTCCCGCTGTTTGTGTCCCTTCCACCCCTCTGAGCTGCCAACCTCCCTGAGCTCCTGGGAAGTTGCAGGTAGTGAGCTGGGGCTCGGGTCACTTCACTTCCTCCGTCACAACTTCCTTTGGCCGAAAGATGTTTTAAGTCTCAAGTTTGGAACTGGAAAGGAAATGGAAAACGTACCAGCTACTTTTTCCTCGCTTGAAACGATCACCCTCTCCCTCTTCGAAATCGTCCAGGCTCGTTGAAAGCCATATTTTGCTCTTAGCGCTTTTTCTCTCCCTTGAGCTGCAGTTTTGTTTTGTTTTGTTTTGTTTTGTTTTTCTTAGCAGCGCTTTTGAGGAACGGCTTTTCTAAAGGAAAGGGAGACTTTGTGTTACTCTGGGTGAGTCACTGCTGTTGGATCGATGCTGCTGAGAATCTCAAAGATGAACAAAGATTTCCAAGGGCGGCTGCAGTCCAGTCCCCAAGCGCTCCCATAATTTGCCCCCGCTTCCCATTTTAGGGTGAAAATGATCAGGGACAAGAAGAGGAGGGGATTTATGCGAATAAATAAGATACTGTCTTCCAGCCAAAGCAACATCCAGATTCTCAGCTGGCAGAGAATTCTTGAGCCTGATCTGCAGGGGAAGCATGAGCAAACTGCTAAATGGAATGCAGAAAGAACCCCGAGCTTAATCTCCGTTCCAGTCAGTCTACAGGGGAGTCTCAGAGCAGTACTATTCCTGGAAGGCAACGGGCTTACCCACACACTGCCCCACCCCCAGCGTGAGAAATCCAGGGCCTCCACGACTGTGCCAGCACCCTAGCTCTTATTTCCGCAGCCCAGTTGCTTTGGTGAAATAGGAGTGTTCAGTGCCTAGCCATGAAAGAACCACTCTGAAAGCAATTTATAAACTGTAAAGTACTGGGGCTTGGGGGGGGGGCGGTCAGGTGGCCCTGTCACTCACCCATTTTTGTTGTAGACTGCACTCCTTCAGTTGTCTTTTCTCATTATCGGACAAAAACCACAGCACGTTGTGGGGAGAGGGGAGGCCCTGCATGTCATCAATCAGGCACAAGTCCCAAAGAATAGAAGCAGGAATCAGCCTTAATTTCGGATTTCCCAGTCCACGCGTGGAGAGCATTTGCCAGTCAGCCACCTCCCAGAGACGTCACAAAATGGTCAAGAAATGACCCTAAGAGAGTTTCGGGGGGCGGGGGGGTGAGGAGAGGGAGAGCCGTAAAGCCTGTTTGAAGGACAGACTCTCAGTTTCCACGTGCTCTTATGACTTCTGCATTCATACAGCCTGTGGTGCAGATGTCAGATATCTGATGACTCCTTATGACTCTGCTCGGTAGCAAGGAGAAGGCAGCTGTGTCGTAGTCACTGCCTACAGTGACGGGCTCTGCCCACAGGGACTGTGACAGTGAGATCAATGAGCCAGACCTCAGCCACTTCACATCCCTGGGCCGGATTAAAGGACATCCACCTGTGGCTAGCACCTCACCCGGGCTCTACTGTTAACAAACAAAAGAACTTGAAATTTATGATAAATTAAATTAGAAAACAAGAACTTCGTCTTCCCATTCGCCCATCTGCCCATTGCTTATTTTGAGCATGTACTTAATAGCACTTTCCAGAACAGAGTAATCCCTACGTAGCGACAAAGATGACTCTAATGCCAGGACATGGGGAGGGCAGGGGGAGGAACTTTGCACTCCTTCCCTCCCCATCCTCCTTTTCCCAGAGCCCATCCAGCTGACAGGTGCCAGAAGGGAAGAAATGTTAGCAAATGTTAGTTTCCAGTCCCAACGAAGCTGTCCCAAAAGGGAGACAGAACAAGGCAGCTCATAAAATCCTTCAACTGAGGGATGTAGCGAGACCTATCTAATTACATAAGATTAGAAACGGTTCAACTTGTTGAGAATGTGCTACATGTGGAATGAAATAAAATGACACTTCTTGCGCTGCATAATGATACTATATTGGGAGGAAAGTACAAAGGGGTTTGTTCACGCTATCAGTAACAACAGTGTTTCTCATCCAACGTTGTCGACACATCTGGCTTTTAACATGGTGGTCTGAGTGAAGTAAGTTAACTTTTTACCCACTGTTCTGGCCCTCCTTTTCTTTCTTCACTGTGCAGTTCTGCTGTGTCGGCATTGTCCTTCTCTCATCCATCCCTCCCCAAGCTAACAGAGATAGAAGAGGGTTGCGCTGAGGAACTTTGCTTATCTCTGGACTCTTGATTGTTTTGCTGTTCAAATAGCACTAACAATGATTGGAAAGTCAGACTAGTCTTATTTGTGCCAGCTAAATTCAACAGATTTTAGCTTTGTCCTTGTACCCAATTTGTTAAACTACTTACGCTGAATCAGAATTCCCTAAGTGATTGATGAATCAAAAAAAAAAAAAAATCCTGATTTCGAAAATCAGGGAAGGATCGTCTCAATTACTTTCACTGACATGCTCAGGGAATCTGGTGTCTGTCTAACTGGTTTCCAGCTCACAAGGGAGTAATTGACCATTCTGTACTCACGTTGGCCAAAAAAAAAAGTATTTGGTCTTTACATAGTGGAAGTCTATGAGATAGATATGTTTCCCCATGAATGTAGAACTTTCAAGGTACGAAATGAGTTTTCTTCTACATGTCCCCTGTCAGAACAGAAAAAAGGGTTTTACTCTCCCACAACCAGAGAAACGTAGTAAGATTTCACAAATGGCTATGGTTAGAAGCCAAAGCTTATGTATATTTTAGTGCCGTGATACAAAACAAATGTTCCTGTTTACCCATCTTTTTACCTTCTTTAAATTTGTGCCTCACAAGACTTCGCAAACACCAAAATTTGGAACTCTAAGCTGACAGGGATTGTCTACTGTGATTAGAGGTACAATTTAAATTGGGCTCGGTCTTGACTTCTTTTTAGGACCTTTTCATGTGTTCGGAATTCTCTCTGGACTACAGCTTGTGGTTGGAAGGCGAGGGGCATGAATGACCTACAGGTCCTCTGAAAGGTGCAGTCTTTTCAGGGGTCTTTTGATGTATTTGCCTTGTCTGAAAACAATCCAACAGGGAACTTCTGTAACAAATGCCTTAACCGCAAGAAATAACTAATAATGGGGCATTTTACGCCCTCTAGCATGCCAGTGGGGGTGACGGTTTGGGGCACGTGTACCATTCAGTGCCTGGAACATCACCACGATGTCTGTCTGGGTAGGGCTGGTGCTTGCTGTTTGGTGCCATGAATGGGCTAGCAAGAATTGCTATCTATAGCCTTTACCTAAGAGAGGCACCACTCTTACTACAAAGTCAGCAGACCTTCATTAAGCGTATACTGTGTGCAAAGTCTTGTTAGGTTTCTAGAACATTCTCTGTAATGTATTGCTAGATCTATTTTTCGAAGTGGTCAGGGAATTTCACTGATAACGTACGGACTACTGCTACATATGGGCATGGTACTGGGAATACCAAGATGAATCAGAGGTGTTTCCTGACTTACGGAGCTCAGAGTAAAGTGTGAGAAAGAAAAAAAAAATTACGGTGGGGTGTGAGAGTAGAGGTTCCCTGTGAAGAGCTTTGTGAGTGTAGGGAAAAGAACGAGTAATTCTCTCAGGAGAGCATCAGGAAAGCAGATGATATTTGAGCCGTATCTTAAAGGATGGGTAAGATTTCACCAGGCAGACAGGAGAGAGGGAAAGAGAATTCCAAGCAGAGGGAACAGCATGTGCAAAAGCTCATTAAAGCATTTTGGAAAGTTCTTTTTACCGTCACTTGAGAGGACAAATATAAGTTGTACTGACGTTGAGTTTGGATTTTTTTCTCATGATTACATTGCCATTTTTAAATATAGGGCATGATATTTTAAGGCAATGACGAGAAAAGACCTGATAGGTTTGCAAGTTCTCCTTATTAAGCTGTGATGCTTATCTAGTATCTTGCACATAGCAAGCTCTCCATAAATGCTTGCTGAATGATGAATCCCATATCTCTTTCCATTTATAAATTACTCCTCTATCAAGGATCAGCTTACAAAGCAAAACTTCTGCCCATGGCTTAGGAATGGATGTTCACAGTTCTGCTCTCTGTCACCCCGGCCTCCTCAACTCTCGAGAAGTATGTCTCTGCTACTGGACTATAATTGTGTTTACAAGAAGCAGGGACAACTGCCCTTGCTATGAATCCTCAGTAACAGAGCTTTCTATCTGAAAGGCCTCTATGTAACTGAAAGCCCACGAAGTGCCATTTGAACAGGCTAGTCCTCGTGTTGATGACATAGGGGTTGGTGTCCCAGGAACTTCAGTGATATTGGCTAGTATGGACGAGTACACCTCACATTTTAAATTTCATAGTGGAACCTGGGCGCCTGGGTGGCTCAGTTGGTTGAGCGACTGCCTTCGGCTCAGGTCATGATCCCGGAGTTGCAGGATCGAGTCCCGAGCAGGGAGTCTGCTTCTCCCTCTGACCCTCCCCACTCTCCGGCGCTCTCTCTCATTCTCTCTCTCCCAAATAAATAAATAAAATCTTTAAAAAATAAATAAATTTTATAGTGGTACCTAAACATGATCAACCAAACCCTTTCTATGGCAATAATAAAGATATGAGTTGTCCACACTGATTAGCCTTGACAGCGTGACATGGTACGGCCTATTCTTTTTTGGTTAAAAAAGAGAAGATAGATTTTTACTACTTCTATAAATTATGCAGTAACCTTTAGGGCAGTAATAAATTTTTGCCTTGAAAGTCACTAGGGAATAGATGACAGAGAATGTAGGTAGACACACCATTTGCGAATTATATACAAGTACACCTGTAGCCAGCCCTTTGGTTGGGTTTTCAGATCACGTCTTTGAGGAAACTCCCACCAGGGAATCTTGTTTCACTGTGAATCTAAAAATGTATCAGAAATATACTTTTTCAGTTGCAAACAGTGGCAGCTACGCGACTGGCTCTGTCCGGCCTAATCTCTATGGCTACACTTTTCTAAAGGCCCCAACACCAGGCCACAGGATGTACCGGCCTTCAGCCCCTGCCCTCTGCACTGGGTAAATTCTTTCTACAGATAGTTGTGGAGTACCTCTTAGAGCCAGGCACAGCAGTAAGTTCTAAGGATACAGAAGTAAAGAAGACAGCCACCATGGTACCCTCAGCCTAGCGAAATGGCTCATAATCTTTTTGAGGTCATGGTCCCTTTAAAAAATCTGATTCCAACTGCCCTTACATTACTTTAAATATTAGGATGGCAGCTTTCTTTTTCCCCCAAGAAAGGCAAGGACTTTTGTCCCTGATGAATGGAGTCTTGTGAAATCCAGTGTAAGAAGTTATTCTTTCTAGCTGTTAACCTTTATCCTCTTTTGGAACCTGTAACACCGTAGAAAGAACGTGGGCTTTTGAGCCAAACAGTTTGGGATTCTGATCTTCTAAGTAGCAGTGGGACCTTGGGTAATTCACCCAGTCTCCCAAGAAACTCCGTTTCCTCATGCCCAGAACAGTGATCCTCACATGCACTCTGCAGGGTGTCTGTGAAGATCGAATGAGTCCGTGTGTGTGAAGCACCTCGCACAACGTCAGGGCTCCAGTCAACATTAGTAAGTGACAAGGCAAGATTTTGAACCCGGGTCGTTCTGACTCAAAAAAACCCTCGTCTCTCTGCTTCCTCGCAAAGGATCTGAAAATGCTAGATTATAGAGAGACACACCAAAACTCCGTAAGGGAGGGAAGAAACACACCACAGCAGAAGGGACAAGTGGAGAGAAAGGGGGAAACACCCTAATTTGTTTAGAGACACTTAGGACATCTGTGACAAAGCTGACACCAATTTCCAGAGTCACGGTAACCTTTTCTAGCTGTAAACACTCAGCAGGTCTCCCTGAGCCATTGCATCCGTTCCTTCTATAAGCACGTACTGACTAGCACTGTGTGCCCAATTCGATCGTAGATGCTTCTGGTGGTTTGAAGGGCATGGTCCGTGACTTTTAGGAACTTTTAGCCTAGTGGGGAGGCAGAAGCTGGACTCAAAAAACAATTAGAGAAAAATTACACAAGACGGTACATAAACAAGGACAAATGCCAAAGCCAGAGCGAAGTATATTAGTCAGCTTGGGCTGCCGTAACAAAGTAACATAAACTGGGTAGCTTAAACAACAGAAATTTATTTTCTCACGGTTCTGGAGGCTAGAAGTCTAAGATGGAGATGCCAGCGTGATCGGTTTCTAGTGAAGGCTCTCTTCCTGGCTAGTCTAGAGCTGCTTTCTTTCTCTGTCCTCACATGGGAAGGAATGAGAGAGAGAGAGCGAGCTCTCTGATGTCTCTTCTTAGGTTACTAATCCCATCATGAGGATCCCACCTTCGTGACCTCGTCTAAACCTAAGTATCTTAGAAAGAGCCCCCCCATCTCCAAATACAGTCACACTGCACGTCAGGGCTCCAACATATTGAATTTGGGGGAGGACACAGTTCAGTCCCTAGCGCTCTCCAAGTGTTATGACCATAAGATGACTTTTCTCTGCTTAGTTAAAATTTTTTTACTGACACTACTAACATTTTTAAATATGGAATACAGAATATAGTCATTGAAGCTTTTTTGGGGGAAAACAAGTTGTCAGTTGTATTCTAGTCACCGTAGTGTCACTGCCGTGGTTCACACCCACATCAGCTCTCGCCTGGACCATTGCAATAGTCTCATTCACTCACTCATTCATACAAGTAATGTGTGCTTACTCTGTGCCACATGCTCAGGAATCCAGTGGCTGAAAAGGTTGGCATGAATCCTGCACCTGAGTGCTTCTGTTTTAGTCAGCGGACAACGTTAAACAACTCACTTACCAAATTAATTATTTAAATCCAACCAAGATGAGTGCTACCAAGTAGCAGCGTTAAACAACTCACTTACCAAATTAATTATTTAAATCCAACAAGATGAGTGCTACCAAGTAGCAGCGTTAAACAACTCACTTACCAAATTAATTATTTAAATCCAACCAAGATGAGTGCTACCAAGTAGCAGTAGAGAAAGTTGAAAGCATGGAAACATGGAAAGTTGCCCTAATCTGGGGAAGCAGCAGGCTGACTGCAGTGGAATTCAAGCCGAGCTCTGAAGGCCAAGGGGAGGCAACTAGGTAGGCAGAGAGCCCAGAAGGAGAGCTTTCCTGGCTGAGGAAGCACCCTCCCTGTGTGAAGGCCCCAGGTGAGAATAAAGCAGTGCTCCTTCGAAGGGCAGAGCTGGGACATGGAGGGTGAGGCTGGAGAGGGAGCCACGAGGCCAGTTATTACAAGACCTCGTAGGCCATGGCAAGGATGTAGACTTCCAAGCACCAAGTAATGGCGACTAGGGAAGGGTTTTAAGCAAGGGAAGACCACAGTTAGGTATGTGCCCGGGCATGTGTGTGGATAGTCGTCTGTTCTGGCTGCTGTAACAAAATGTCACAGGCCGGGAGGTTTAAACAACAGAATGTATTTTCTCACAGTTCTGGAGGCCAGTTTTCCTAAATCAAGGTCCAGCAGCATCAGTTTCTAGTAAGAGCTCTCTTACTGGCTTCCGGACCACCACTTTCTTACGTTGTTCTCACATAGCCTTTCCTCAGTACGTGAACACAGGGGGCAAAGAAAAAAGAAGAGAGACAGAGACAGAGAGACGGCATGCAGGCAAGCTCAGATGTCTCTTCTTTTTTTTTTTTTTTTTCTTTTAAAGATTTTACGTATTTATTTGACAGAGAGAGAGAGATCACAAGTAGGCAGAGAGGAAGGCAGAGAGAGAGGGGGAGGCAGGCAGAGAGGGAGGGGGAAGCAGGCTCCCCGCCAAGCAGAGAGCCCGATGTGGGGCTCGATCCCAGGACCCTGAGATCATGACCTGAGCCAAAGGCAGAGGCTTTAACCCACTGAGCCACCCAGGCGCCCCCAGATGTCTCTTCTTATAAGGACACTAATCCTATGGGATGAGAGCTCTACCCTTATGACCTCATTTAACGTTAATTACTTCCTTATTCTGAATATAGTCACATGAGGGGTTAGGGATTTAACATGAATTTAAGGGGGACACAGTCTAGTCCCTAACGTGTGTGTGTGTGTGTGTGTGTGTGCGCGTGCGTGTGTGTTTAATCACTCTGGCATCTGCATAGACAGTAGATTAGAGAAAAGCTCTCCAGTGGTAATAGAGTGACCGGTTAGGAGGCTGTTACGGTAATCTAGATTTCAAATGCACCTTGGGGGTAGAACCAACAAGGCTTGCTGATAGATCGCATGTAGGGGTGAAAAAGAGGGAAGTGTCATGGAGGACCTCAAGGTTCTTTCTTAGGCAACTGGGTGAACGGTTGATTGATAAAGGGAACCCTGGAGGAGGAGGTGGGGGTTGGGGATGTGGCCATGAGTGCCGCTCAACTGGTTTCCCTCCCTCCAGTTTTTCCATCCATAATCTATCCTTCATATCAGTTATTTTTGAGCAATGCAGCTTTAACCATGCTACCCCCTGGTTCATACACACACACACACACACACACACACACACACGAAATCTCCCAGAGCTTACAGGTCTAAAATTCTTAGCAGAGTACACAGGATCCTTCTAGATTGGGCCCTAATCTATTTTACCCACTATACTTGCCCTGCCTCTTGAACCATGGTTCTAGCCGTATCCTTGACCAAGATAGTCCTTCTACCAAGAATCCTTCCTCCCATGTGGCTGCCTGATGAAATCCTACTCTTCCTTCGAGCTCCAATTCCCATGTCATCTGTGAAGTCCTCCCTGGCCACCCCTCCCCTCCATAGTCACTTCTTTTTCTAAGAACCCGACACATAGAATTATCTGAGACCTTATCATACTGCACTGTAAGGCATTTCCTCATCTATTTCCCCAACTAAACTAAATGCAAGGGTGAAAACTGTGTTCGATACTTCTGTCCACTCCCAACTCCTACCACAGTGCCTGGAAACAAGTAGGTACTGACATATAATGAGGATAATAATAGCAAACACTCGGGGCGCCTGGGTGGCTCAGTGGGTTAAAGCCTCTGCCTTCGGCTCAGGTCATGATCTCAGGGTCCTGGGATTGAGCCCCGCATCGGGCTCTCTGCTCAGCGGGGAGCCTGCTTACCCCCCTTTCTCTCTGCCTGCCTCTCTGCCTACTTTGATCTCTCTCTGTCAAATAAATAAATAAAATCTTTATAAAAAAAATAATAGCAAACACTCATAGAGTGATTACCAAGTATCTGACACTGTCCTAAGTGCTTTAGATGCTCAACATTTGTCTCCCCAACAATTCAGTTATTATCCCCATTTCACAGACGGCTTGCCCGTGTCAGCAGAATGAATCAGTGGCAGCACCAGGATTGAACTCCAGGCAGGCTGGCTCTGGAGTCTAAATTCTTCACCACTGCACTGCCCAGCCTCCCAGTGTTTTGTTTGTTTGTTTGTTTGTTTTGTTTTGTTTTTTTCTTGTCTGTTTTTTACCTGGAGCCTGGGATCTGCTTTGATGAGGACCTCGGGGGGGGGGGGGGGGATCACTCTACTAAAACCAGAGACTATGGCAAGAAGAGAACTACAGAACTATCCCTTCCCTCCCCTTTACCCTTCCCTTTTCTCCTACTATCCCACTCCTCAAGCACCAGATACCTGTTTACTTTCTGCCTTAGAAAGAAGCAAAGGCTTGCCCTCTTTCCTCCCAGTCTTATTTTTCTACCCTGTTTGGCTGCCAGCTCCTCCCTGCCCAACCTTTTGTAGTCCAGGAACTAGGCTTAGCTAACTCCTGCAAATTCCAGTTCACACACAGGCTCAAATTGAGTGTGTGCCCTGCAATGCCCCCAGCGGGGCCTATCTCATTTTGCTCTGCCCGATATTGTGTTTTGTTTAGCTTTGGTTTTGAGGGGGAGTGGAGTTTTGGTTTTGATTCCCTCAAGAGAGAGAGGTGCCTGCTGTTTTGCTTTGAGCTAGCACTAGCTTAGCTCCAGAATGAGGCCTTCGCCACCACCCCAGACTGACATAGCAAGTACAAAGAGAAAGTGGCAGGCAGGGTAATAACTACACGCTTGTGTTCATTCCCCCACTTTGCATTTCCTCGGCATTTAGGTACTTAGTTTTGTGCCGTTTTGTTTCATTTTGGAGAATTTTTAGAAGGGTAAAGGGTAAAAGCATGGTTCCTGAAGCCAGATACACCCACCACTTGATAATTGTAGGACCCAGGGAAATTATTTAACCCCTCTATGCTTCGATTTCCTCATCTGTAAAATGGAGCTAATGTAGTACCTACTTCATAGGGTGCTTGTAAGGATTTAATGAATCAACCAATGTGAAACATCTGGAACCATACCAGGTACATAGTAAGTGCCCAGTAAACATTAGCTGATAATATTTTTTAAATACAGTATAGTGGGTGCCTGGGTGGCTCAGTCGGTTGGGCATCTGCCTTTGACTCAGGTCATGATCCCAAGGTCCTGGGATTGAGCTCCTCGATGGGCTCCCTGCTCGGCGGGGAGTCTGCTTCTCCTCCCTCTGCCCCTTCGCCTCCACTCGTGTTCTCTCTCTCTCTCTCTCTCTGCTCTCTCTCTCAAATAAATAAATATCTTAAAAATAAAGAAATAAATAAACACAGTATAGTAACAGAGAAGAATATAACAAATGCACATGTCTCCACTATTTTCAGAATTAAAATTGGTTAAGATGCTATCTTAGCTTTATGTCTTTTCTTAACAATAAATTATTATAGATAAGTTGAATATTCTGTGACCCTCATCCCCAGTCCTGTTCTGCTCCCGACTCCCCAAAGTCAGCCATTGTCATGAATTTGATGTGTATCTTTCTAGTCCATTTACACAGTAATCAGAAATAAGATTTGGCATAGGGAAGGGAGGTGAGTGGCTTGGTTGTTTTTTTATTATTATTATTATTACTATTATTATTATTATTATTTACACAAATGGTATCGTAATGTTCATACTTTGTGACCTGCTTTTTTCATTCGATGTTGTTTTTGAGATCTATCCATATAGATCTAGTTCAGTCCATTTAACTGCTCTTTAATACCTGTAGGTAGAGATAGCCATAATATCTTAACATGAATATCCTGTTTTATTTATCCTTCCATATCTGTATGGACATTTGGACCAGTCTGCATTTAAATTCAGGCAGTTGCAATGAACATTCTTGTACTTGTCTCCTCTGGCACATGTGCAAGTTTCCGTAGAGCATAGAGCTGCAAATGTAATTTCTGGGTCATAGGGGCTATCCATTTTCAATTTCTCTAGACACTGCAGTCTGGCAGAGGCAGTGAGTACAGTGAGTAAGAGCATGACCTGGGGCCCGACAAATCTAGGCTCAAATCCCAGCTCTCTTACTTCCTAAGCTGTGTGACTCTGAGCAATTCTTTGTGCCTCGGTCTCCCTATCTGTAAAATGAGGAGAATAGTATATAGCTATTAAGGTTGTTGTGTGCATTAAATGCAGTAAGGCATTATTCTTTCTTACTATATTTTATGACATATTTCCCCCACAAATATGAGAGTAGACCTTTTGTAAAGTATAGATACGTGAAGAGAAAAAACACTAGAAGCACGTTCATCAAAATGTTAACTAGTATTAGAAATGTAAGTGACCTTTTTTGTGTTTTTGTGTGTTTTTTATAACTTTCAAGTTTTCTACAAATGAAATGTATTACCTTTGTACTAGAAAGCAAAATCACAGTAAATGCAATTTTTAATGAAAAAGAATATAAAAGAACTGAGGTTAAAAAAAAAAAAATTCCCTTCTGGTGGGCAGGTTCACTACAACAATAGTGAAAGAGGTCTTAAGAAGTAGCTTTATCAAAGTTTAGAAACAATCTAACTGCTTACCCGTAGCGGATTGGTTAAATACAACACATTGTAGAAGGATCTGCAAGATAATACGGTTACATGAGAAAGGGCAGTACAAAACACTAGGTAGAGTGTTGCCATACTGTGTTAAATTGTATTTTTATGCTTACATATGCAGTCTACTTGAAAGAGTCAGGAACACGCTGGTAAGGGAACTGGGTGTCTAGGGCATGTCAGAGATTACTCTTCTACTAAATATCCTTTTCCATCTTTGGAATTTTGTATTGTATGCATCTATTACTTACTCGGATTTTTAAAATAAAATGCTTCTAAAGTAGCTTATGCTAGAATTTAGTGGGGCTTTTTGCAGCTATTGTCAATATTGCAACTGCCTTTAGTCTAGCTTCCAAAAGTGAAGGGGGGAAAATGCTAGATCAGGGCATCTGGCTGGAGAGCCTGTACTCAACGCCAGCTAGGCTGCCGTCCCACCCCCAGTGCAAACCTCATTCAAAGTTAATCAGGCAAAGAAGGGTGGAAAGTGGTTCTAGAAGGGCATAACAGCCCAAGTAGAGGAATGTGTGTGTGTGCGCACGCGCGCGCATGTGTGTGTAACTACAAACAATTATGTGAAAAAATGTAAGATGGAGGATGGTAAGAGAAATAGCTAAGAAGGTATGGTGGGGCCAAACTATGGAACCAACATTTTATGAGTCACGCTGAGGAGCTCAGACCCTCCCATCCAAGATGAAATGTCACTGAAGCCTTTACAGTAAGGGAGTGACCAGATCCATATGTATTTTTGAGAGTTTATAGGGGGCTACTGTACAAAGGGTGACTTTGAGAGCTAGGAAGAACAGCTCAGACTCTGGTAAGAGATGATAAAGGCCTGAATTTAAAACGTGAGCTAGGATTTGAACCCAGGCCTGGCTGACTCCAAAGATCAAATGTTATTTCTCCATATAACACACTGCTTGAAGAAATGAACCGTTGGGTCCCTCTGGGCCAGCTTTTACAACACTAACACCGGAAGTACTACAGCAGAAATACAATTTCATTTACATTGAGATAAAAAGGAAAAGACCACTTCTTAATAAATCCTGTGGGTTCACAAAAGCAATTCCTTTTAAAGAAGGAAACCTTGAAACACATGCTGTCACCTTTCTGGTTTGGCTATTCATTAAGTACTCTTGCTTACAACATCTTGGGGAAACAGCAAGTTTGCATCCTTCCTTGCTCTACTATTAGTATAAACTTCCTAGGATAGGAAATTCAGTCTTTCAGGTACTGAAAATTAAAAAAGAGTATCATCCATTAATTCCCAATTTCAAAAAACAATGGAATATGAATAACACTAACATTGTAGGTAACATATTTTAATTTTTGATTATTCAAAACGCAATTCATGAATTGGGTATCTCAGGGTCCATGTTAAGAACATTATTATCATAAACTCCTAAGAGAAAGGGCAGGGTTTATTCATGCTGTATCTATCCTCAATGCCTAGTACGTAGCAGATTTTCAGTGAGTGAGTGAATGGTTGGATGGACGAATGGTAGAAGATTGTAGCAGTAGACTGAATAGATTGTTCTGAGCCTATACCTTTCCTGGTACCGGTTTGCATGCCTTCCTTTTGCTTTTCTCTCCTATAAGTAGAACACAAAATAGCAAAGTTGAGAATACTGATTTATAGGAGCTTTGGGGGGAGGGTAGAGAAAAGAGATCATTTAATGGCCCTAATTTTTTTGAAATAGCTTTATCAAGATCTAATTCTCATACCATAAAAATTTCCCATTTGAAGTGTGCAACTCAGTGGTATTTAGTATATTCACAAAATTGTACAATCATTACCACTATCTAATTCCAGAACATTTTCATCCTCCTCTAGAAGAAATCCCATACCCACCAGCAGTCAGTCTCCATTCCTCTCCCCGGCAACCAAAGTGACAACTAATCTATTTTCTATCTATCTCTATAGATTTTCCCGTTCTGGATATTTCATATGAATGGAATTCTACAGTGTGTCTTCCTTTATCACTGGCTTCTTTCACTTAGCATAAAGTTTTCAACGGTCATCACATTGCAGCATATATTAGTATCTCTTTTTTTTTTTTTATTACCATATGGGAGCTTTCGGAGTCAGTAATTTGTGGTTTAAGTTATCACAGTATTTCCTACATTGTGGACAACCAAAGGAATTCATCTGAAACTGAAGGGAAGCCAGCGTGAATACAACCCAGAATGAATGAGATTACAGCCATCCTCATCTTTGGCAGTGGCGCAATTATGCCGAGCCAAAGATCTGTCTTAATAAGATGGCAGGCCCAAGTTATGTGTTGTGACCTCCTGCTGGCAGTGGTCTAGTGTGGGGAGGGCTCGTGGGTGCTGGTATAACGGGATGAGGCAAGTGCCTCATAGCTTGTGTTTCTGGCTTGAGCAGAGCTTCGGTGCAATTCCTCGTCTTCAGACATCTGAGAAAAGTATGTCGGGGAATCTCCTGGTTCCATTTGTTCTGTTTGCCAGTGGGCAGAATACACTGCGCTGTGCAGACAGGTTAGACAGTTTATTGTCGGCTGATGAAAGCAGATTAAAAAACCATCAGCTTGGTGGGAAACTAGCTCAGAATCCAATCCAAATGTCAGATGAAATATTTACACAGCCAGGAGATAAACCAAGGGAAACAGTGTGCCCTTTGTGTGTGCCTCTGAGTGTGCAGGCACACACAGAGCTGCTGACCATTTGTCAACTTCCAAGATTTATTCTGCTGCTTCTGGCCAGGGACAACCTAATGATTTAATAGCTTGTCAACACCTACACAGAGAAACAAGGACTGGCACTTCCTCATTTCTTATTTTCTTTGCTTTAAATAGGAATTCCTATTCTAAGTCACTGGAACCTGGAAATCAGACCGTCAGGTTTCTCTTGACTTGAGTGCACAGTTCCTGAATCTGAGCATGATGAATGTTATAACTTTCCTGTTATACAAACACAGGGCTGCTACCCTTTCAGAAGAACCCATTGAGTTCATGTCCTAAAGCCTGAGTGTTTGCTTCAGACCATTGCTGTGAGCCAATTTCAAATGGAGTGAAGCTGTTTTGTTTCTGTCCCATGAACCTCTTGAGTTGAATGCCTGCTTGAGCAGTCCAGTGCCTAGTTGCCACATTTACATTTGAGATGGAGAAGTTATTTAGAGGATTTAGCGGGGAGGAAGACTGGACTTCTTGTGTAGAGTATTATTCTCCAGGCATCCTTTGGCAGTGGCAGGCTCCCTGAAAGCAGGAACCACGTCCTTTTCAGCATAGCAAATCCCACAGTGCCTAGACACTGTAGTATCTGGCACACAGTCACCTTACTTGACTGATTTTCAGACAATTCAACCATGATCTAGTGAACAGAATGACAAGTTAACCAGAGGGTGATATTTTATATTAGAATAATACCGTAGGCACACTGGGCCTTTATCCCAGAGAAAGGTAGAATAGCGAGCTGGTATAGAGCTTTATTTCTCAACCTTCAGTAGGCATGTGAATTACCTAGGGTCTGTTAAATTTCTGATTCAGTAAGTCCAAGGTGGGACCTGAGATTGTGGCTTTCTTGTAAGCTTCCAGATGATACAGTGTTGCTGGTCCAGGGACAACACTTGAGTAGCAAGGATCTAAAGCTCTGTATTTCAATATGGTAACCACTAGCACTTGGACTGTGGCTGGCCCTAGTTGAGATGTGCTAAAAGTATAAAATAGACTGGATTTCAAAGACTTAGTTAGAAAAAATGTAAAATATCTCATTAATAGTTTTATATTGGTTATATGTTGAAACAATAATGTTTTGAATATAGTGGGTTAATAAAATATATTCTTAAAATTAAATTCACCTGTTTCTTTTTACTTTTTAATGTGGCCACTCAGAAAATTTTAAATTACATATGTGGCTCACATTATATTTCTACTGACTAGCACTAGTCTAGAGCAGGTGCTGAAACTTTTTCAGTAAAGGTCCAGATACTAAATATTTTAGGCTTTTCAGGATATATGGTCTCTGTCCTACTTTTTAACTCTACTGTTGTGAGCACAAAAGCAGCCACAGACAATACATAAATGAACAATTTTGGTTGGATTACAATAAAACTTTATTTACGAAAACAGGTAGAGGTGGTAGCCTTGAAAACCAACAGCCCACAATTAACGGTAAAAAACAGAGGCCTAGCAGCCACCAGAGGGAGCTGAACAGTGTTGGAGCTCCTTCAAAGCCTCATTCCCACAGAATTATTATTTGACCTGTCTGGTTGCTCCCTGGAAGACACCACTTGCGAGGCTTTATTTATTAGACCTGACTCAAGAGCTTATTCGGTGTGAAAAACTTTTTCCCTCGGGCATTTGTCAAAAACAATTAGACGCAAATGATTAACTGCACAGCTGCCTGAGGCAGAAGATAACAGTTTGGGCAAACAGGAGGCTAATCAAAAAAGCTTAAAAGAAAAAGCTAGGGAATGAGATGTCTGTAGGGACTTTGAAAAGCTTCAACATATTCCTGGGAATCTAGGAAGGGACACGTACGCACAGAACTGTGTGCATGCTAGGGCTTTGTGCATGCACAGAAAAGACCTGAGAAAGGCCTCTGGCTGACCTTCAAGCTCTGCACAAGTGAAGTGCTAAGACAGACTGATGAACTGCCTGGCCGAATGTTGAGGGTGTGCCTGCAACATGCACACAGAACCTCTTGGCAAAGACTGGGAGACTTACAGGCATTTCAGGACATCTCTGTCCAACCATTAGCTGAACATGAAGCTAACCAAGTAGAGATTTCAGTGGCCACGCATTACAAAGAATACAAACTTTATAGAATTCATTTGGAAAAGTCACTAAACGAGTAAATACCACCAGCAACAACCACAAACCCTGGGGAGGGAGAGAATCTGATTTCCAGAGTTACCACATTGTATAAGTTTAAATAGCCACTTTTCAACAAAAATTAAAGACATGTAAAGAAACAAGAGAGTATGGTCGATACACTGGAAAGCATTAATCAACATCAACTGTCCCAAAGAGTGTCCACACGTTGGACTTACTAGACAAGGACTTTAAATCAGCTACTTTAAAATATGTACAAAGAATTAAAGAACGGTCTGAGAACAATTTCTCACCAAAGAATACCAATACACAAAAATTATAAAATACACATGCTACTTCTGGAGTTGTAAAGTACAATCATTGAAATGAAAAATTCACTAAAGGAGTTCAGCAGATTTCAGCAGGCAGAAGACAGAATTGGCAAACTCGAAAACAGGTCAATTGATACTGTCCAGTCTGAGGAGCTAAAAGTAAAGATAATAAAGAAAAATTAATAGAACTTCAGACACCTATGTGGCACTATCAAGTGTACCAACATATACATAACAGGAATCCCGGAAGGAAAGGAGGATATTTGAAAAATAATGGCTCAAAACTTCCCGAATTTGCTGAAAGACATTGATCAATATACCCAAGAAGCTCAACAAATTCAAAGTAGGATAAACTCAAAGATATCCACACTGAGACACATCATAACTACCCAAAGACAAAGACAAAGAGAGAACTTGAAAGCAGCAAGAGAAAACTCATCACGTACAAGGAGTCCTCAGTAAGATTAACAGCTAGCTCCTGATCAGAAACCATGGAGGCCAGATATTCAAAGTGCTGAAAGAAAAAAAAAACCCATCAACCAAGAATTCTATATCTGGCAAAACTACTCATCAAAAATGAAGGGGAGGGGCACCTGGGTGGCTCAGTCAGTTAAATGTCTGTCTTTGGCTCAGGTCATGATCCCAAGGTTCTGGGATTGAGCCCCACATCGGGCCCCCTGCTCAGCAGGGAGCCTGCTTCTCCCTCTCCCTCTGCCTGCCACTCCCCCTGCTTGTACTCTCTCTCTCTCTCTTTCTCTGTCAAATAAATAAATAAAATCTTTAAAAAAAGGGGGGGAAATTAAGACATTCATGGATAAACACTGAGAGAATTTAATGCTACAAGAAGTACTAAACCTGCCCTACGAGAAATACTAAAAGGAATCCTGAAGGACACTAAAATAGTAATTTGAATCTATGTGAAAAATAGAGATCACCAGGAAGAGTCACTACATAGGTAAATATAAAAGTAGAAATTTATTTTTTATTTGTAACTTTTTCCCTTATGTGCTTTTAAAAGCAACTGCATGTAGCAATAATTATAAATCTGCTTTTGATGAGTACACAGTGTATAAAGATGTAATTTGTTTGATAATAATAGCATAAAGGGGCGATGTGGGAATGGAACAGTATAGCAGTAAAGTATTGGTGTAATACCAAAATTAAGTTGGTATTAAATCAAACTAGACTGTTAGAAGTTAAGATGTTAATTGTAATCCCCAGGTCAACCACTGAGCAAAAAAAGCACACTCAACACACACACACACACACACACACACACAGTACATTTAAATCTATTTAAAACAACAACAAGGAAATTAAAATGGCCCAGTAGAAGATAGGTATTTAATTTTGAAAAGAAGGCAGTAATAGAGGAATAGAGAAACAGAAAATCATAAAATGTAGAAAACAAATAGCAATGGCGTACATAAACCATGCCTCAGCAGTAACTGCATTAAATGTAAATGAATTAAGCACTCCAATTAAGTCAGAGATTGGAAAAATGGATTTATAAAACACGATCCAACTATATGTTGTTTGTAAGAGAAATACTTTAAATTCATAGTCACACATAGGTTGAAAGTAAAAAGATGCTCAGAGATATATTATACACACAATAACCAACAGACAGCTGGGTGGCCAAACTAATATTAGACAAAATGGACTATAAAACAAAAATTGTTACTAGAGACAATGAAAGACATTTTATTATGGTAAAAATGTCAAGTGTCAGGAAGATATAACAATTATGAATATATATATATGTACCCAACAACGGAGCCCCAAAATACATGAAGTAAAAACTGAAGAATTAAAGGAAGAAATAATCAATTCAACAATAATAGTTGGAGACATCAATATTCCCATTTTCTTTTTTTTAATTTTTTACCTTTGTTTTTTTATTTTTTAAGATTTTTTTAAAGTTTAACATTTTTTATAAACATTTTATTTGTTTATTTTAAGATTTTATTTCTTTATTTGACAGAGAGAGCACAAGCAGGGTGTGAGGGCAGGCAGAGGGAGAAGCAGGCTCCCCGCTGAGCAAAGAGCCCGATGCGGGACTTGATCCCAGGACCCTGGAATCATGACCTGAGCCGAAGGCAGACGCTTAACCAGCTGAGCCACCCAGGCGTCCCAATACTCCATTTCCAACTAGACAAAACAACTAGAAACAACTAGACAAGTTCAACAAGGAAACCAAAGACTTGAATAGCACTAAACCACTGGACCTAACAGGCATATACAGAACACACCACCCAACAGCAGCAGAATACATAAGTGCACATGGAACATTTTCCAGGACAGAACATAGGTTAGACCACAAAATAAGTCTCAATAAATTTAAAAGGATTGAAATCATACAAAGTACTTTGGAATGAAATTAAATAGAAAGGAATAAAATTAGAAGTCAATAAAAGAAGAAAATTTGGGGAATTCTCAAAGACGTGGAAATTAAACAGCACACTCCTAAATAACCAATGGGTTAAAGAAACTATCACAAAGAAAGTTAGGAAAGACTTCAGAATGGATCAACCAAAACATGCCAAAAGTTACTGAATACAGTGAAAACAGCGCTTACAAGGAAATTTATAGTTTGTGTTAAGAAGAAGAAAAATTGGGCATCTGGGTGGTTCAGTTTTTTTTTTTAAGATTTTATTTATTTATTTGAGACAGAGAGAGAGCACAAATTTTTTAAAGATTTTATTTCCTTGGGGGCCTCTGGGTGGCTCAGTTGTTAAGTGTCTGCCTTCAGCTCAGGTCATGATCTCAGGGTTCTGGGATCGAGCCCCGCATCGGGCTCTCTGCTCAGCAGGGAGCCTGCTTCCCCCTCTCTCTGTGCCTGCCTCTCTGCCTACTTGTGATCTCTCTCCTCTCTGTCAAATAAATAAATAAAATCTTAAAAAAAGAAAGAAAAACTGTATGCCAACAAATTATATAACCTAGATGTAATGGACATATTCCTAGAAAGTCACATACCACAGAAACTAACTCAACAAAAAAATAGAAAATCTGAATAGACCTATAACAATAAAAGAGCTTAAATTAATACATATATATATATATATATATATATATATATATATATATTTTTTTTTTTTAAATCCCAGAAAGAAGGCTCCAAGCATACCTGGGTTTTACTGGTTAATTTTACCAAACATATAAAGACTTAACATCAATCCTTCATTTAAAAAAAAAAAATAGGGGGGCGCCTGGGTGGCTCAGTCAGTTAAGCATCTGCCTTCAGCTCAGGTCGTGATCCCGGGGTCCTGGGATCAAGCCCCAAGTCGGGCTCCTTGCTCAGGTTCTCTTTCTCCCTCTCCCTCTGCCTGCCACTCCCCCTGCTTGTGCTCACTCTGTCTCTCTCTCTCTCTGTCAAATAAATAAATAAAATCTTCAAAAAAAAATAGAAAAGGAGGGGCACCCGGGTGGCTCAGTCGGATAAGCCTCCAACTCTTGATTTTGGCTCAGGTCATAATCTCAGGGTTGTGGGATTGAGCGCCATGTTGGGCTCTGTGCCCAGCAGGGAGTCTGCTTGGGATTCTCTCCCTCTCCCTCTGCCCCTCCTCTCTCTCTCTCTGTCTCTCAAGAAAAATAAATAAATAAATAAATCTTTTTGAAAAAAAATAGAAAAGAAGGTACTACTTCCCAATGGATTCAATGAGGCCATTATTACCTGATACCAAACTAAACTAAAACCACAAGAAAATAAAACTATAGCCCAATATTTCTTTTACACAGAAATCCTCAACAAAAGTACTAGCAAACCCAATCTGGCAACATATAAAAAGGATCATACACCATGACCAAGTACAATTTATTCCAGGATGCAAAGTTGTGGTCACCCCTGAAAATTAAATAATGAACTACACCGGCGCCTGGGTGGCTCAGTTGGTTAAGTGACTGCCTTCGGCTCAGGTCATGACCCTGGAGTCCCGGGATCAGAGTCCCACATTGGGCTCCCAGCTCCATGGGGAGTGTGCTTCTCTCTCTCTGACCTTCTCCCCTCTCATGCTCTCTCTCTCTCTCTCAAATAGATAAAATCTTTTTAAAAAATGACATCAAATTATAGAACCACTAACGTTTAAAAAAATAAAAAATAATGAACTATACCAGGGGCGCCTGGGTGGCTCAGTGGATTAAAGCCTCTGCCTTCGGCTCAGGTCATGATCTCAGGGTCCTGGGATTGAGCCCCGCATCGGGCTCTCTGCTCAGCAGGGAGCTTGCTTCCCCCTCTCTCTGCCTGCCTCTCTGCCTACTTGTGATCTCTCTATCAAATAAATAAATAAAATCTTAAAAAAAAATAATGAACTATACCATATCCATAGAATAAAAAAAAAGCTGTGATCACCTCAATAGACACACAAAAAAAATCATTTGACAAAATCCTATACCCTTTCATCATAAAAAAAAAAAAAAACCCACTCAATAAATTGGAAATAGAAAAGAACTTCTTCAACCTGATAAAGGGCATCTATGAAAAATCTACATCTAATATCATACTTAATAGTGAAAGATGGAAAACTTTTCTCCTAAGATCGGGAACAAGACAAGGATGTCCACTCTTGCCACTTCTATTCAATATTGTTCTAGAGGTTCTAGCCAGGGCAATTGGAGAAAAAGAAGTAAAAGGCATCCAGATAGGAGAGAAAAAAGTAAAGCTGCTGCTATTTGCAGATTACATGATTTTTACATGATTTTTTTATATAAAAAATCCTAAGATATCCACAAAAACATTATTGGAACTAAAAAAGAAAAAAATGCATCCATATGGCCAAAATCCAGAACACTGACAACACCAAATACTAGAGAGGGTGTGGAGCAACAGGAAATCTCATTCATTGCTAGTGGGAATGTAAAATGGTACAGCCACTTTGGAAGACAGTTTGACAGTTTCTTACAAAATTAAATACTCTTACCATATGATCCAGCAGTTGTGCTCCTTGGTATTTACCAAAAAGAGTTGAAAACTATGTCCACATAAAAACCTGTTCACAGATCTCTGGAGCAGTTTTATTCATAATTGACAAAACTTGGAAGCAACCATGTAAGGAGGGTACATGATGTGATAAGCACTGGGCGTTATATGCAAATGATGAATCGTTGAATGTACATCTGAAACTAATGATGTACTATGTGTTGGCTAACAGAATTAAAATAAAATAAATCTTTAAAAAAATAAAAATTAAAAAATTAAGCCTTTTTTTAAAAAATGAGTTCAGCAAGTTTACTGGATACAAGATCAGTATACAAAAGTCAATTGTATCTTCATAGATTAACAATGAATGATCCAAAAATGTAATTAAGAAAACAATTCCTATTACAATAGCGTCGAAAAGAATGAAATACTTATAAATAAATTAAACAGAAGAAGTGCAAGACTTGTACACTGAAAACCGCAAGACACCATTGTATGGAAATATATCTTGTGTTCATGGATTAGAAGACTTAATATTCTTAAGATGAGAATGCACCCAAAATTGATCTATCAATTCAACATATTCCCTATCAAAATCCCAGCTAGTTTCTTTTTGAGAAATTAACAAACTGATCCTAAAATTCGTGTGGAAATGCAAAAAACCCAGAATATCTAAAACAATCTTAACAAAAGAAGAACAAAGTTGGAGGGTTCATGTTTCTTCATTTCAAAACTTATAATAGTCAAGACAGTGGTACTGGCATACAGAGAGACATATAGATCAGTGGAGTCAAAATGAGAGTCCAGAAATAAACCCATACATCTATGGCCAGTTGATTTTTGACAAGGTCCCAAGACCACTCAATGAGAAAAGATTAGTCTCTCTAATGAATGTTACTAGGACAACTGGATATCCACATGCAAAAGAATGAAGTTGGATGTTTGCCTCACAACGTATACAAAAAATTAACTCAAAATGGAGCAAAGACCTAAATGTGAAAGGTAAAACTGTAATACTCTTAGAAGAAATGTAGGTGTAAATCTTCATAACCTTGAATCAGTTTCTTCAATATGACACCGGATGCCCTCGCTACCAAAGAAAAAAACAGATAAATTGTGCTCTTACCACAAGAAAAAAAATAGATAAGTTGGACTTCATCAAAATTAAATACCTCTGTGCTTCACAGAATACTATCAAGAAAGTGAATAAACAACCCACGGAATGGGAGAAATTACTTGCAAATCATAGAACTGATAAGAGACTCATATCCAGAATATATTTTAAAAACTCTTACAAACTCAATACTAAAAATCAAAATAACCCAATTTAAAAGTGGACAAAAGGATATGAATCAACATTTCTGCAAAGAGGACATACAAATGGCCAATAAACATATGAGGAAATGTTCAGCATCGCTGGTCATTAAAGGAATGCAAATCAGAACTACTATGAGATACCACTCCACTCTTACCCAGGATAACTATAATCCAAAAAACAGACAATAGCAAGTGTTAGCAAGGATGTGGAGAGATTGGAACTCTCATACATTACTGGTGGGAATGTAAAATGGTGTAGCGTCTTTGGAAAAGAGCCTGGCAGTTCTTCAAAAACTTAAATATAAAGTTACCAAATGACCCAGAAATTTTACTTCTAGATATTTTATCATGTATGTTCACACAAAAACTTATACATAAAATTTCGCAGCAGCGGTATTTGTAATAACCAAAAAGTAGAAACAGCCCCAATATTCATCGACTGATGAATGGCTAAACAAATTACATCTATATGGTGGAATATTATTCAGCCATAAAAATGAACAAAGTACTGATACGTGCTACAACATAGATGAATCTTGAAAACATCATGTTAAGTGAAGGAAGCCAGACACAAAAGACTACATGTATATGGTTCTATTTATATTAAATGTCCAGAATAGGCAAATCCATAGAGATAGGAAGTAGATTAGTGATTGCTAGGGCCAAGGGGAAGGGAAAATGAATGCTTTGTGGGTACGGTTTGTTTTTTTTTTCTGGAGTGATGAAAACATTCTAGAGTTAGTGGTGATGGTTGCACAATCTTGTAAATAGACTACTTGTGAATATCTGAATTGTGTATTCTTAAAGGGTGAATTCTGTCCTCAAGGGGAAAAAATAGAAGGATAGATTTGGCCTATGGGGCATAATTTGCCAATCTCTGGTGTGAAACAATGGTTTTTGGAATCACGCAGATCAGATATCGAATTCTAATATTCAGCCATGAGCTCTGTGACCTCGGACAAGTGACTTCACAGGTTTAAGCCTCACTTTTCTTCTTTCTATAATGGGGCTATGCACAGGACCTCCCTTATATTGTGTGAGGATAAAGTTAGGTCAGATATAAACTCCGTGATCGCATCCTTTCCCTCAGGCCTAGCGCTGGCTTGTACTCAATGTACATGAATGAGTAAATAAAGCATTTAGCACAGTCACTGGCTCACAGTAATAAATAATAATAACAAACCCTTATATACCATTTACTGTATGCCAGGTACTATTCTAAGTGCTTTGCAGAACTTGATCTCATTTTAATACATAGTATTATCATCACCCGCATTTTTCAGATGAGAAAACTGAGGCACAGGTAGTGTAAGTAACCCGCCCAAAACCACACAGCTATCAAATGGTAGCACCAAAATTAAAGCCCAGGTGGTCTGGCTCCAGAACCCCTGAAATAAATGTTGAGTGTGAATATGATTATCATCATCATATTACATATTACATATACTTGGATATTATGTAATATCCATATGTAATATCCAAGTATACCGATCCCACTTCTCCCTATGGTGTCTGAGCCCACACCAGCACTTCTCCTTGCCCCAGCGTTTGGTTTAAGGTAAGGATGCTCCCCAAGTCTCCGATGTTCTGCTAGGAAGCATATTCATTCTTTCATCCATCCATTCATTCAGGTATTCATTAAGCATATAAGGATCCCTACTATGTTCTAGGCCCCACGCTATATAGATATAGAAAGACATACTCTCTAGCCTCCAAGATCTCAAAGTCTAGTAGGGAAGAGAATTATAATCCAGATGGCAAGGACTGTGGTAGAGATGCCTGCAAGGGTACTGTGGAAGCAGAGAAGACCGAGGGCATAATGTAGATATGGGAAGAAGGAAGGAGCTCTCTCTGAAAGCTTCCTGGAAGAACCGGTACCCAGAGAAGAATGTGGATGAATCAGGTGTGGGAGAGGACAGTTAGGTCAAGAATGAGGTTAAAGTATATATAAAGTATATACAGGCTGACGGGCCCAAGAGCCCTTGGTGAAGCCCGGGCAGAGTCCAACATGACCAAAAGTCAGGCTCCAGGGGGACCTGGAAAAGCTTACAAGGGCCTCAGTGTCCTACAAGTTTGCTCCAGAGCAAATACCCAGCATTCCTGATCCACCTTAAGCAACATTATTTTTCTTTGCACCCTTTATCACCATCTGACATATATCCTTGTTTTTTCTGTACTGTCTCTTCCCACTGGAATGCGAGCTCCCTGAGGGCAATGACTTTGTTTTGTCCACTTTTCTATCTCCTTTGCCTACCATATGCACACACTTGTATTGCCTGGCTACAGTAGGCACCCAATAAACATTCTCAAGTAAATGCATGAGTGAAATAAAAGAAATCAGCTAATGTCCTGGGAGCTGTAGGGAAGACAGAGAACATTACGATCCAGGCCCAACCCCCAGGAGCTTACAGGCTAGTGGGTGACCTAACACTTGGATGTGAACACCTGTCACACCCTGTCCTCTCTCTTCTTTCACCTCCTGCCTTCCCTCCCGGAACTTCCACACCGTACCCTGACCATTCAGATTCCCTATTCCCTTGCACACATTGCTCCGCCCTTCCAAGACTTGACACCGACAGTGGCCCATGTTCCAGCATACATCTGCCAACTCTCCAGGCTCTGCCTAGCCAAAAGTCAAACATATGCACAGCAGAGAGAAGAGGATAATGAAACCCCCTCCCACCACGTACCCATCACCTAGCTTCAACAATTATCAACATTCTGCCATTCTTAGTTCTTCTATTCCCCTTTTTTTTTTTAATTGAAGTATTTTAAAGCAATCCCTGGTACCATGCCCTTCCACAATCGCTGGCCTGTAAATATTTCAATATGTTTCTCCAACAGATAAGGACCTTTTCTTGACATAACTACAATACCAATATCAAACTCAACAAAATTAATCATTCCTGAAGATCATCTGATGCCAGTCACTGTTGAGTTTTACCCGATTGTCTCGAAAATACTTTCTGTTTGGATTTGTTCCAAATCAGGATCCAAACATGGTTCCACACATTAGGCATATAGCTTTTAGGGTTAAGGCCACTTGGTAGAATTTCAGGCCTCATAGAAAAGTCAGGACTAATCAGCCCAAAGCCCCTCTGAGCCTCCCAGATTCCCTAACCCTATGAGCTTCAGAGTGGCTCTCCCCGGCTAGAGGAAGGAGCCAGCCATCCAAACCCCTCATCAGATCTTTGTTCCCCAAGAAGGGATGTAGGGACCCGTAACCTCAGAGTGGGATGGGGAGGGGAGAAAAAGGAGAATCGGAGAAATGCCTTGCAACTAGCCCGCTGCTCTACCTCCTATCCAGACCACCCCAACCCCCATCCCCATCCTGACTGACCTCCGAAATATCTGGTTCAGCTGTGTAAATGTAATCATGATTACAGTCATTCCTGGGAGCTGCTTTCCATTATGCCTAATTACAGTACAGCACACAATAATCATTATGTGGTATCATTAAAGATGTGTCAGATTGACTTTGTCACGAGTTTTACTTGATTTCCTTTCAAAACTGCTCCAGTCGGCACAGCCATCAGAGCTTGTCGTCCCTGGTCCTTACCAGGGAGCAAGAGATCAGCTGTCGGCAAGCCAGCAGCTGAGCATCTCATCCAGTTCCATCCCGTCCCCTCCTATCCCGTCCCATCCCGTCCCATCCCATCCCATCCCATCCCATCCCATCCCATCCCATCCCATCCTTTCCACTTCTGTGTGCACTGGTTCCGCTGCAGCCCAGGCCGAGGCGCCTGCCTGTCCTTCCTCTGTTCCCCTCCAAGGACTGCACATCTGGGCTTGAGGCAGAATGATTCACACTTACAAACAGAAACAACCCAAACAGCAGAACCCTGCCGGCCCTGCCTGCATCAACTGCCGCTCTCCCTGTCCACAGGGATCTCAGTCAAGCTTTTTATTGACTCAGTGCATGCCACGTCTTCATTATTCTCCCCCTTTGGGGGAGAGGGAATGTGAGATAAACCCCTGTGTCCAGAGTCGCCGAGGTCACCGTGTGCAGAACCAGGAGAACCAGAGGCCGTGGCCGTTGAGCTGGGGCATCTGTGGGAGCCAAGACCAGGTCAGACTCCGTGCGATGGGCATTCCTCTCTGCTCCGTGGGTGCATTTTCGATTTTCCAAATGTACTAAACGGTGCTGCTGGGCAGCTTCCTGAGAAGCAAGCACAGGAGAGCGGAGGGGCGGGGGCGGAGCTCACATCTGCGGGCCGTGGGAACGGAGCTGATAGCCTGGACCCGGAGGCCTCCCAGGCCCTGGTACATTGTCAGCCTGCCTCTGCCAGCAGGTTTCTTGCTGCTTGCCAGCACCAAGGCGGTCACTAATCAGGTAAACCAGTGTGGAGGAAGCACGTATACCATATCAAATCTTTGCCTAACGAACATTCCCTTGGGGTCCTGTGCAGATCCAAGAAATGAATTCAGTGCCTGTAGGCTCAAATGCTCATTTGTTCGGCCAGCCTTGAATGAGGGCCATCTTTGTGCCCTGCTCTGTGCTAAGTAAAGCCACGCTGGGCTTCTTGCTCCCGAGAGCTGCACTCACAGCCTAAACCTGGAAGAAGGGCATGTAAACAAATCTGCCAGAGTGGGCCACAGGGCTATAAAAGGCCTTGTGGAGGCACAAAGGAGGGAACAAGGAATTTCACCATTGGGAAGTCAGCAAAGACTTCAGAGATGTTACATTTCGAGCTGGGTCTCGAAACCTGAGTAGAAATGGTCTAGGCTGAGAAGGGAGGGCTGGGCATTGTCTACAAAAGACGCGGAGGTGCAACCGAGCATGAAGGAACCCAGGACCCTTTCTGTAGATGTGAGGTAGACGACTTTCCATTAATGTATCTCGAGGCCTTAATAATTGAAAGTCAGACTTCCGGGGGGACCATCACTCTAGTTTACTGATTTGCCATGACCTTTGCTTCCCCGCCCTGCTTTTTTGTCGCTCCTCTGTATTTAGCTTAAAAGCCGACGCCGAAATACGCCGTTTCAATTTGTTCGTTCTGAATTTTGCACCGATCACATCGGCCCCCTGAGTGGTTCGACTGTATGCTCTAGGTTTCTCGGAGAGCAAAAGGAGGCCTTTTTTTTTTCCCCTAGAGTCAAACCCAAGGAAGCAGGGCCTGCTGTGGGGAGGGATAGCCCAAGATCTCTGAGGACACCTGGACTCCCATGTGCTAGGCCTTTGCTGCCCCGTGTCTGTTCTCAAGCAAATGGCCTGTTTGTTTAGCTGCTGACTGCCGTCTTCATTAGAGGGACATGGAAACACTGTTGGTTTGGGGCACCTGGCTGTCTCGGTGGGAAGAGCTTGCAACTCTTGATCTTGGAGTTGTGGGTTCGAGCCCCACATTGGGTGTAGAGATTACTAAAAATAAATAAATAACTTTTAAAAAAGCACACACTGTTGGTCTGAGTAGGGCAAGGGAATGAATCGTCCTTGTGTGAAGTCTAAAATAAACCATTTAGGGGACGAGCCCCCATATACCTTCGCCAGTCGGCTGAAGAGCATTGAAGGGGCCCAACAGCCACAAGTTACGGTTTTTGGAATGAAGGTGAAACCACCTCCATCTGTCCAGCCTCGAGAACTTTTCGCAAAAGTTCTTCCGTTGATCCTTCTAAACAGCCCTTTGCAGTTGGCAGGGCAAAGATTCGTGTTCCCGCTTTACCGATGTGGGGACTGAGCCTCGCAGGGTTAAGTGATTCCCGGTAGTTCCCATGGTTTTAAAGATTTTTTTTTTTTTTTTTTTGAGAACGAGAGAGATCACAAGCAGGCAGAGAGGCAGTCAGAGAGAGAGAGGGGGGAAGCAGGCTCCCTGCTGAGCAGAGAGCCCGATGCGGGGCTCGATCCCAGGACCCTGAGACCATGACCTGAGCCGAAGGCGGAGGCCTTAACCCACCGAGCCCCCCAGGCGCCCCGGTTCCCATGGTTTTGGAAACCAAGCTGCCAGTCACAGTGCTGGGAGCTTTCCTACTGCCCAGAGCTTGCCTGCTGCTGAGCCAGCCCAGCGCCCACACCGGAGCGGATGTTCCGCCAGCTCACTCATTCACGGGACAGCTGGCTGAGGCCAAGCTGGGCTTCTTGCACCGTTCACAGCACACTCGCCTTAAGAACGACCTCCGGACGTTTGCCGTATTAGCACCAAACTAGCCCAGTAGATAGAGTGATAAAGAGCAACCCCAGGAAGCAAATACCCCTCCAAGATACAAGTCCTTCACTCCCTTCTTACCAGCAGGATCAGGTTCAACCCGCATAAATCTATTTTAGTGTATTTTAATTGCTTGTAAATGAAGTGTTTCCTGGATATGCCACTGACCATGAATAATTAGGATCGTTTCAATGACTGAGTTTTCGAAAGTGAATGGGAGGGAGACAAAGAGGGGCCGCTCAGAAGGGAGACTCATTTGTTAAAAGGCTGAGTGGGGGCATTGTCCCAGCCTTCTCCAGTTTTGTGTTTTTCCTGATGTCACTAGAGCCGCCTGTTTTTCAGCTACTCTGGCCGCCCTTCATTTTTTATGCATCTCTCAAGTTAAGTAATGCCAGCTGCTGACTACGACCGGGCCCAACGGGCCACATGGCCGAGTCATTCATTCACTCGGCAAAGGTGTACGGAGCACCTACCGTGCACCAGGCCCATGAAAAGAATAAGGCCCCGTTCCCAGCCTTCAGGAGCACACTGCCTAGATGGGGAGACAGGCATAGGAACTAACAGTTACACTCCAATGTGATAAGTGCTAGAACAGAGAGGTCGAAGGCGAGCTGTGGGAATGCAGAGGAGGCACTTGTTCCGTCGGCGGGAGCTGGGGCTGGTACAAGAGAGAAGCAACATTTAGCGAGGATTCGAGGGAGGCAGTAGAGTCAACCAGATAAAGAGGAGTAGGGAGAGACACTACAGTTCAGTGTGGCTAAGGTGTAGGGCCCATAATCCGGACCATGGTGTGAGATAAGCCTGGAGAAATCAGTGGGGCCAGACTGTAGAGGCCTTGTATGTCCTGCTTTACAGTTTCGACTTGGTCCTCCCCCTCCCGTCGGTGGGGAGCCAAGCACGCTTCTTAGGCGAGGGCAATGACATGATCAGATCTGAATTTCCGGCCGAAAACTCAAGGAGGGTGGGGAGACCGGGGAATCAGAGGCTGACTCAGAGAGCACTGCTTTGCTCTGTCTTGCCTCTGGAGTCCAGAGGGAAGCTCCTTGCCCGCACGTCTCCTTGCCCGCACCTCTCCTTGCCCGCACGTCTCCTTGCCCGCACGTCTATTCCAGCCCTTGCCACAAAGCATTAGAATTAGGGTTTGCACAGCTGTCTCCCCTTCTACTCCTTGAGGGCAGAGGCTGAGTCTCATTCCTCTCTTTGTGCCCAGAATCTGGCACACAGGAGTGCTCAGGAGATGTTGGTATCAAGTGAAAGAGGGAACAAATGAATCGATTAGTTCTAAGCAAATATGCAACCCGGATTTGCCCCCCAAGTAACCACAGCGATGGATACATCAGAGAGAAATCCTACTCTGATGTATCAAGTCCATCCATGACTTTTCCCCTGACTCTGCCGAGCCCTTCCTTGTTCATCACAAAGAAAGGACGTGCTATGCAGAGAAGACAAGAAAGTTGCTTACAGAGCTGCGCTGGTGCTGGTCATGACCCGGTACTCTGTTCTTTCTCATAAACTAATTTGTGATGATTTGTCTAAAATATATCTTTGTTATCTTCTTTCTGCTTCTTCTGCCTTTCTTACCTTCTCTCCCTTCCTATTTAAATCTTACTCATCCTTCAAGGGCAGTTCGGTTGTTTCCCATCTCCTCCATGAGGTCTTATCCATCACCCATCCCCCACGCTCGGAGTTAAGAATTCCCACTCGAGTTCCCGTAGCTCTAGAGAAATGATTCCCCTCTAACCTTCATCTCAGTGTAGCTATTCCTGTAGCTGTCTACCTTCTCTACTAGACTATAAGCTCCTCAAGGCCAGGGATTGTCTGCTTCGTCATTGTCTCCCCAGCACCTCCCACCCTGCCTCCTACCCCAGCAGATAACCCGTGAGTGTTTTCAAACAATACCCAAAACATATTGCTAGCTATCCGGCTGTCCCCGAGAAAGAATGCCAGACTCTGTCTTCTTGCACATGGTTAGATATGGGTTTTGTTTTTTTTTTCCTCATCTGACACATGGAGAGGAAAAAAATCATTACTCATGAAACAATGAGAATATCTCATAGAGACAGAGATCCCCTAATCTCTATCCCTGAATCCCGTATCATTTCAGGTATTTCGAAAGCACAAAATCCAGTGCCTCTAAACAAAGCACAAGCACACTGACCCATTCGGGGTCATAAGTTCAAACCTTTGCTGGGGAGCTTCTTGTATGATGGGACTCACCTATGGTGCTGAGTGAACAAAGAGAAGATGAATGTTCTCTTTGGAAAGACTTATACTGAATTTGCTCCACTTGGAACACATTAAGCATCACGTGCCAAGAACTCAAGTTTTCCAGGTAGAAATGTCCAGCAGGCAGTTATAAACGCAAGCCAGAGGCTGGGGATAAACACCAGACCCAGAGATGTAGGATCTCTGCATAGAAGTGGTTAAAACAGCAGCAAAGAGTGTAAACTCTTACAGAGAGAGAGAAAAAACAAAAAGCTGAGAGCACAACCCAGGGCACCTACCTTGAAGAGACAGGTGAAGGAAGAGGACTCAGGGAAGGAGACTGAGAAGGAACAGGGAGAGAGGTGGTGATGAGAGAGAAGATAATGCCACAAATGAGGGGGTAGTTGATGACATGTGCTGGAGAGAGAGCAAATAGGATGAGTGATAACTGAAAAGAAGACGGTAGGTTGGCAATTAGGAGGTCACCCTTGGTCTCCTAAAGCAAGTATAGCAAATATAAGGCACATAGGAACTCATCTCCCCAGCCCCCAAGCTGACACCATGTGCCCCCATGAATTACATGACAAACTGATCATGGCATTCTCTTGATGAACCTAACACAGCCTCGGAATCCTTCCCAACACAGTACCCAAGCAGCTACTACCAACCAACCAGAGTTGCCAGCAAGCTGAAATCTCTTTGTCATCCTTCTTCTAGAAAACAGTTCAGTGGAAGTGTGAGGAAGAAAACAAACAGCAGTAGGTTAAAGTGTCTGAGAAAGGAAGAGGTCAAGGTGGTGAAAAAAAGAGAAATTTTAAGAAGTTCAGCAGGGTAGGAATAGAGAGAGGGCAGTTGCTTGGAGTAGTATAAAGATCAAGCCAAGGCAGCACTTACTAATCCTCCAGTAGAATCCATTTTCAAGGTCATCTTGGTACTTGTCCGGCGGCAAGCCAGATAAAGCAACATCCTTCTACTCTCCCATCTTCCATTCCCACCCTTGGCTTAAGGAAGTCAATGGGGAAAAAAAGCTTCATGTGTAGGCTTGTTTCCAAAATATTCATTTGATTGACAGAGACATACGGTATAACCCAAGTTGGCCCTGCATATATTTCTGAAGAAGGAATTCTCTCTAATCGTGGAAATTTGAGGATCAGCAGTGATGTGGAGAAGGTATTAGTCTTGGCTAGGACCCTTCTCCCAAACCCCTGAAAAGCACACCTGAAGGAAAACCTTGGCCTGCAGGGAGACCCCCCTAGTCAAGTGTCTCTTCTGCCACCTCCTTGTACCTTCTTCCTTCCCTCACCAGATGTACTCCATATTTCTCTCTTCTCCTTTCGGTCACCTCTGTCCCCCTGCCTCTCTTTCCCACCGCTTCCAATTTCTCGTTCCCTCCTCCTCCTCTCTTCCATTGTATTTTTTTAATCCCTTTAATTTGGGGGTATCTTTCCCTTCTTGATCTCTCTGCTCACTTTCTGGTTTTAGGGTTTGTCGATACAGAATAAGCCCTTTGGAACTCACCCTCGTTCAGTCTCAAGGGGCATTTGTAAAAAAATCCAGTTTTGCTACTGTCCATTACATGCAGAACTCCTGTTTGTGCAGTTGATAAATCACATTAATGATAATAATAATATCGTCTAGCATTAAATAACACTTACAGAGTATTTACTATGCTCCAGGCACTGTTCTAAGTGCTTTACATGAATTAACTCATTTATTGTCACAACAACTATAAGGTACATTCTGTTATTGTCCCCATTTTTACAAACAAGAAAACCAAGACACAACAGTCAGGTAACTTGCCTAAGGTCATACACCTATTAAACGGTGGAGCAAAAATGTAGGGCTCGTCCCGTAATACTCCAGAGATCTCACTTTTTAACTATGCTGACTGCTTCATGGTGTAATGGAAAGCCCACTGGACTGAAAGTCCGAAGCCATGGGTTAAAGTTCGTAGCTGTTACTCAGTACTTAATAGAACACGCACACACACAAATTACTGTGGATTGACCTTAGTGAACACATAATACACTAAAGGGCCATATATATGTGCTCACAAAGCCTCTTAGTACTTTAGCTAATGAAATAAGACTAGTTAATACTGGACATGTGCTCTGTTTAAATATAATTGCCTTTCAAATACGCTAACATTCCCCAGGTTTACCTGATTGTGTTGCTTAATAAACCTTTTTCTACACCAATAGTTAAAATGCCGTTAAAACATCTGAATAATGAAACTTTTTCCAGGACCTGTTCATTCATTCACTCATTCACTCAAACGTTTCTTGGCACTGGTATAGGAGCCTCACCATAAAACAGTTCTTAAGAACTGACTCTGTATTCAAGGGATGAGATGAGTGCTGCAGGTGGGATACAGATGTAGTCTAGATGGGATTCTTGGTTTCCATCCTCACGTCCACCATAGTACCATCTTATCTCCAATAGCCGTATCTTCCCGACCTCTCTCGGTCGTACTCTGGACACTCCTACTTCCTGCCATTTCCCTGCCTACAAGCAATTGCCTTTGATGTGCTGCTTCCCGCATGTTCAGTCCGACAACTGATGGGTTATTATTTTTGTTTCTTTGTGTTATAAAGCCAGGGCAATAAAATTTACTCCTAATAATACCACTGCAATTTTATGTTCTTAAAATGTACCATAAGTGATATCTATAATAACTGAATTTCCTGTAAACAGAAATGTTTTTTTCTGGGGAAAGGAGAGCTTTTTTGTTTCCATCATGGTTGGGTTCTTTGGTGGAGTAATTGGTGACATAGGAAAGACTGAGAAGCATCATGCAAGACCATATTATGGTTCAAAGCACCGGGGCTATGTTGTTCTGGTCGTCATGAGTTCTGTTCACAGGGTATTTCAGGACAAGAAATGCGCTTCCTGGTTAGGGCCCACAGCACGGTCACCAGCCAACCTCCCCAACTGAAAGCAGAGTAAAGCCTCGGGGATCTGTAAGAGCGACTGGCACTGACCTTGGGCTTACCCTGGTGGAATCAAGTCTAATTTTTAGGAAAAGGTAAACCTTGAGTTAACGATAAAAAATTTGAGAGCTACTTGGAGTATTATAAAAAGAGGGCTGTCTAGAAGCAGTATCGCTATATCCCCCTCGTGACTAGGAGAGAGGAATACTCGGTTAGCCACAGGAGCACATTGCCAGCATGGCAAATGTATTCCTTTAAACATCTTCCTCATGCTGAATGTCATCCCTAAGACTGTGAGATTTCACTCTGCTGTTCCCTTTCTTCTTCTCTGGCTGCTCTTTTTCTGCCTATTCCCTGGATCTTTTTATCCCCTTACCACCTTGGTCCTCAGCCATGACCTCTCTTCCATTCACCATCATCGCATCTTCAGCTGCCTGCTAGACATAGTGACCCAGATTCCCTCCTGCCATCTCAAACCCCCCTAAACCCAATCCCATCACCTTCCCTTAACCATACTAGCTCTTCCTGCTAATTTGCCCCAGCTCTGTCAGGGGCACAGGAATTCTCCTGCTTTGCCAGACTCAGAACCTAGGAGTCAACTTAGACTTCTCCCTTCTCTCCTTTCCTCCCCACCAAAGTCCTGGTGAGTCTACCTTTACAATGTCTCTTTCCCCTTCTCTCCATCTCCACAGCAATCACCCTTGTTCAAGCTCTTGTTATCTCCCCCTTGAACTATTGCAAAAGCCTCCACACTGGTCACCCAGCCTTTCTACGCTTGCTCCCACGTTTCCTAAGGCACAGATCTAATCGAGGCTGCCCCAGTGCCTGTCACGGCAAGTCCTGTCTCCTCAACCTGGGATTCAGGCCTCCCATGCTCTCCTTTACCAACTTTAGCTAACTTTATAATACTCACTGGTCCCCAGGTTTGTCCAGCATTCTCTTGCCTCCACTAACTACCTCCCACCCTACCCCATTCCTGCCTGTTTGCAATCACCCTGTCTTTCAAGACCCTAATTCTCTCTACTAGATGCGAATCTTCTCAGAACCCCAAACACATTTCATTTCCTTCATTCAAGAAACATGAATTGAGGGGCGCCATGGTGGCTCAGTCGTTAAGCGTCTGCCTTTGGCTTGGGTCGTGATCCCAGGGTCCTGGGATCTATCCCTGCATCAGGCTCCCTGCTCGGCGGGGAGCCTGCTTCTCCCTCTCCTACTCCCCCTGCTTGTGTTCCGTCTCTCGCCGTGTCTCTCTCTGTTAAATAAATAAATAAAATCTTTAAAAAAGAAAAAAGAAACATGACTTGAGCACCTATTATTTTCCAGGCCCTGTGCTAGGAGCTGTAGGTAAGATAAATATGAATAAAACCGTATTCTTAAAAAAAAAAAAAAAAAAGGTATGTAAATGATCTCACATAAATTTAAAAAAAAAAAACAAAAAACAAACTTATTCTTCCCTTGTGGAGCTCTGGGGCCAGAAAGACAAACATAACTAACTCTAAATCCCTATCAGACTGCCTCTGATTCTCATCCTACGGGCCCTTCTCCTTGGCCTATAAAAATATTTAAGACCCTCCCATCTTAAATCACCCACCCTACCTCAACCCCACCCCTATGTCAAACTCTTAAAATAAAAAGTGTATTCGTACCATCATTCTCATCTCCACTTCCTCCCGTTCTGACTCTCCAGTCCTTGTCCACACCCTCCACTGATCGGCTACAGCAAAGCTCTCCTTCCCGTGGACAAATCAGAAGACTGCCCTCTTTTTACTTAATCTCTCTGTGGTATCTCAAATTGTCGCCAGGACTGTTTCCACTCCCTCTGTCCACCTCTGAAGTATTGGCTGTTCCCCATGATTCTTCCCTTGCCTCTCTTCCCTTCTCACTCTGGAGTAAGCCTCCCCTGCCAGCCAAGGCAGTTCCTTGGCAATTCTCATCCAATTCTGTAATGTCACTGATGACGCCGAAATCTCTAACATATATCCTATATCCCAGGTCCAACCTGTCTCCTAAATACCAGAGCACTATATCATTAGGATCTTGACCCTCAAAATGCTTCCTGCTGAGCTCCCCACACACACGTACACCTTGCCACGAGCCCTTGTCCTCTGCCTATACTCCTCATCTCGTTAATGCATCTCCTACACGGTCGGACATCCTTGACTCTCTCTTCTTCCTTACTTTCCACATCCAATTCATTGTTTAATCTTACTAATGGTATCTTTTCGGCTTTTCAATCTCTCCATTCCTCCCACAACTGTTACGGTTCCGACCCCGATACCACTCATCATGGCTCTAGCGCCAGCCTTCTCACTGGACTCCCTACTTGCATTCCTCCCCTCAAATGCCGTTGCATTCTCCACACTGTAGCCAATGAGTCTTCTAGAGGACACAGCTGACCTATCCATTCCCTCATTTATAAGCTCCCCCAAGTTTCCATTTCCTTTTCCCACAAATAGTTATTTCCCAACTACTCGATGCAAGCACTGTTTTGGGAACTGGCAAAACAGCAGGGAGCAAAACAATGTTCTGCCCTCATGAACCTTCTAGTCTGGAATAAGGCCAAATGCCTGAGTGTGGGGAGCGGGCAGCGCCCACTGTGAAACTCATGCCTGCCTCCCCAGCCTCGTGTCCTAATTCTCCTTATGCCCTACCCTCGAGCCATATCAAATTAATTTCAATGCCTAAAATGTACTGTTCTCTTCCACACTCCCTGCCTTTGCCCAGGCTCTCTTGGGAATGCCTCCCTCCCAGCCATCATACCCTATTTGCAGACCACCCTGACACACACACACACACACACACACACACACACACACACACACACAAATCACTTTTTCTGAGATAATCCAGAGGCTCCTATAGGTAGTGCTGATCTCCAGAATGACATGGGTTCAAATCTGAGCACTACACATGCTGTGTGACCTCTGTCAAGTTATCTGACTATTCTACACTTCAGATCTTCATCTTAAAATGGAAATAATTCTAGTGCCTCCATATGGGTTGGTTGTGAGGACTAAGTTAGTCAATCCACGAAAAGTGCTGAGACACTTTTGGTGCCTGACACATACAAGCCTTTAATAAATGTTTTTATTACTTTTATTTTTTTAAAGATTTATTTTATTTATTTATTTGACAGAGAGAGATCACGAGTAGGCAGAGAGGCAGGCAGAGAGAGAGGGGGAAGCAGGCTCCCCACCAAGCAGAGAGCTCGATGCAGGGCTCGATCCCAGGACCCCGAGATTATGACCTGAGATGAAGGCAGAGGCTTAACCCACTGAGCCACCCAGGCGCCCCTTTATTACTTTTATCTTTAGTATTATTGTTATACCTCTCGTCACACTGTTCTGTAATAATTCTTCCTTCTAAACACGTCTTACTGTCTTTGTAACCCATAAACTTACTTCGTCAGGCACGTAATAGGCACTCAATAAACATTGAAGGAAGAAGGATAAAAGGATTGGCAGCTCCAGGTCTGTGGCTTGGTTTCCCGTGACCAAATTGGACTATGAAGGAATAAAAGCAAATCTGAGACTTGTTCTGAATACCTTCTTGACCGAATAAGTGTATACTCTTTGCGTTTCGTGAGCAAGAGTTGGAAAGGAGTGACCAAGAAAAGGGCCTTGAGCTGGGTTGACCTGATTGAGAACTGAGCTATTTCATTTCTTTATTCATTGACTCTTGGGTCAAGAAAGGACCAACTACCCTGAAGTCGCCACTACCTTCAGTTCCCATCCCTCAGCCCCCGCTTCGTACTCTCCATTTGCCTCCTTCCCACTACTATGTTCCCCTCAAAAATGTATCAACTGAAACTCAGAAAGCAAAAGGAGTGCTGAGGGAAAAGGGGAAGGGGTGGAGAAGGGTTAGCACCTCCCTCCTTCCTTTGCTGAGATCAAAGCCAGCTTTTTGACTGGAAGGCCAGCTGGCCTCTTTCATCCCTGCTCCACCTGTCTGGGAATGGGATAGCTGCTTGCCCATTTCCTTTCCTCTTCAGGGCTGCAGGGCAGTTTCAGGGTGGGGCCTCAAGCTATTTCTAGTGCTGGCCAAATCCCTCCACCCCAATATCTCCTTTGCCTTATGCGATCAGATTTCCTTTCCACCTCTCCAGTAACAAGTGGCAGGAGCATAGGCCAGGAAACTGTGAGAGAAGTCAGTTTCTCCCCAGGCCCTAGGCGGAGCTAACGGTTTGGGCCAGTAGAGAGGCCACTGGGGCTGCTGGGCTTTGTGTAGCAGGAGGAACAGGTTCTTCTTTCTGCATAGCCACCCCAAGTACTTGGCCCAACATCCCCCAGGGTATGGGGGAGGCACCTCAGTTAGGCAAGGGCCTCTTGCCTCGGGAGAAGGGAATTCACATTTACTGAAGGCCTACTGTGTTCTGGGCCCCGTGCTAGGCCCTTTGGTTTATATTATCTCAGTGGTTTCTACCTACCCAGCCAGGTTGGCATTTATTATCATCCCTCTGGTAGCAATGACAAAAGAGAGATTAAGCAGCTCGCCTGAGGCACATGACTAAAATCCTGAGAGAACATCCAGCTCTGTCTGACTCTAAAGCCAGTGCTCTTTCCACCTCATCATGCTGCCTCAAGAGTCCGGAAAAGCTGTTAATGCTATGAGTTGGCTCTTTGCATTATTCCACAGAATTAACTGAACAGCCAGCTAAATCTTTTGTGAATGAATTTCATTCAACGTAACTTCAAAATAAAGGTTTAAGGAGAACCTTTGATGACTTGAGTTCAATTCGGCAAAGAGTGTGACAGAAGTTTCTGCCTCTGCAGAGTTCATAGTCTAGAAGAAGAGTGCTAACAAGTGCCAAAATAAGAGCATAATATACCACAGAGACCGAGAAACGCCATGAGGGAGGCAGACGGGGGAATAGGGGAACACCTTTTTGCCTTAGGTATAAGCCTCTGCCTTCTGGGTGCCTGTCACCTCCCTCAGCCCCAAACAGAGCCCCCAAGGCTGGGACCAGCCAGCTGCCATGTCAAACTGGATCACAAAACAGGGACTTTCTTAAATCATCGGTGTCCCCTAGCCTAAGAACAGTGCAAATAAGCAGGACCCGGGAACACTCTTTCGCTGGCAAAGGTGGAGAGATGTTTAGGAACCCAGACTTGGTTAGCAGCAGCAGCCGGCCTGCCTCCGCAAGCAAGGGGTTGTTCGTGGGTCAGTAAAAGCCAGGTGCTAAGGCAGCCAGATCGAGAGGCTCAATCCCAGGCACACTGAGTTCTGTTACATAGGAGTCCGTTCTGGCCCCAGCTGCCCATCTTGCAACCTTGTGTGCTGTTGGTCGAAGAAGGGACCAAAGCAGGAGGGGATGGGTAACCACACTGTAGGCATTCACAGTGTAGACGCATTGTTTCAAAGGCTCAGCCCCGAACAGACAGCTCACAACATGTCTTGCTGACAGAGGATCAGCAGTGATCCTCTGCCTTCATAGATGGAGGCAGAACATTCCCTCCTTCTGTATGTCAGTGAGGCACCCTGCCTGATTTTTACAGCACTTTGATGCTAGGGGCTTGGGTCCTCTCCTAGAGTGGCTACTTCATTGCAGCTGCCTTTCTTCTATTGCTCTCTCTAAACCCATCTTTTCATACTCGTGAAATGAGTGTACTACTTGACACCCTCCGGAGGAAAAGAGGTCGCCTAAGAAGAGAGGGCAGCATCTGTTCGAAGCCTTCTCTTCCAGAGCCATGCCCATGAGATCCTTGAACTTGGACTGAGGGGCCCTCCTTATCTAAAAATACAAACCCGTCAAGTTTCTTTGATCATACTGGGGGGTTAGTTTCTGGGTGTATCCCCCAGGTAAGCCCTCTTGTCTCTTCCACATATTGGTTTGGTGAAGATGATCTCCACTCAAGGCTTCTTCTATCTCCAGAACTCAGGGCTCCAGGCATCGGAGAGTAATGATTCCAGCAGGAAGGAACAAGGCCCTTCTTTCCTTTCTATGTCAGTCCATTTAAAAAAAAAAAAAGAAAGAAAAAGCATTATACTAAGCATTGGGACAGTCTTGGGCATTTTCCTTTTAACTAAATGTATAGAGTTTTCCATCGTGGATGTGCAAAAGCCATCTACCCATCAAATTACTCCCATGGATTCCACAAAGGTGCTATTAGAATCCTTGGAGATCGTTCCAAAACCTCCCCCATGGTGCCAGATATACATCCAGACTCTTAACAAGGATAATTTGGTGGCGGTGGCAGTAACCCTGGGCTTCTCTGAATGACATCAGATTCAGGACCCATATCCACATCCCTTTTTTCATGCACTCTCTACCATTTTTTTCCCATGGAATTTGAATCCCCCTGTTTTACTTACTGCCTAACAATATCACTATTGAAAGCACGTAATGTTAAGGACCATATGCTCTCTCTCCAGAGAGTATGCACAAATACTATTTCTGTTAAAAACTAAACAGAAATAGTAGTTTTGCATACTTCCCATTCAAGGACTTATCCCAATTGAATGATTCCCTTTGTCGTGGAGTGTTTTTCCCCAAGCGGGCCCTCATAGAGAAGCTGAATCAGATATTGTGACTTACCAAAGGTCACAAGGAATCATCTAGTGAGCTAGAAATAGAATCCGAAAACCTTTATTTTGATTCCCTGAATTTAAAAAACAAATAAACTCTGCTACAGGGAAAGAAAAACTGGAGAAACTAGGCTTGCTTGACATTCCTGGGTCAGGGAATTCAAGGCCACCGAAACTAACAGGCAACTGCCATTAGTCTGGGAGGATCAAGGAGGTAATAAGATGTAGGCGCCACCTGCCCTCAAGGAGCTGACAACCCAGGGCAAGGAGATCGGGTCACTGTTGAAAAATCTCTATCCGGTGCAGAATGTGCTTATGAGGACCTGGTGGATCCCAGAGGAGGTCTTGCCCATCTTCATGGTCCTCCCGGCAGCCAGCACAGTGACCCACGTGTGATAGGCAGGCAAGCGCTCGTTGTTGAACAAGGGCCAAAAAAATAAGGTACCAACAGAACACTCTGGGGGTTGGTGGAAAATAAGGGACAGCTTTGTGAAGGAGGTGACATTTGAGCTGTGCCTGGAAGGATGGGGAGGTTTTTCACAGGCAGCAGGAATCGAGGGGAGGGCCTTTGCAGCCCGAGCAAAGAGCAATGGCAGAGATCCTAAGGGGAGGACAAAGCACGGTGTGATTTGGGAGAGCCCGGGGCAGGCCAGGGTGGCTAGAGAAGAGAGGGCAGTGAGGACGAAGGCTGGAGGGAAAAGTGGACACCTGAGCGGAGAGAACCTTGACCAACAAGCTAAATAATGTAGCAGTGACCCGTCACTGGAGGTTTTGAACAAGAGGAGTGGTACCACCAGGACCGGGCTTTCCTGCTGTATCGCCCTGCCCGGCCCACCTGGGCCTCCCTTGCCTTGTCAATAGTGGTGGTTTTCGTTTGGTGGTTCTGTGTGTATGTGGTTTGCTTTGGAGGTTTTCTGTGGTTCAGTTTGTTTTTTGGCCTTTCCCTTTTCCTTACAGTTTTTCACAGCATATGGTCCTGATTATGTGTTGGAAATCACGCCAAGCTGCCGGCCAGACCGCAATGAGCCCCACCGAGTCCAGCAAATCCTCAACTACATCAAAGGTGAGCACCACCCCTCAAGCCCGGCCCTCCTCATTCCACCCAGCTTGCGGTGGCCCGCCAGTGGGGGCTTCCCCAAATACCATTTGTCTTTTGGTGGCTAATCATTTCACTGACTTAGAAGGGAAACATCTTCTTGGCCTGATAGCTTGGCGTTGGAATTCCACGCTGGCCACTCTGACTGGAATTGTCATTTGGCCAGCTAATGTCACCTTCGGGGGGACAAAAGGTTTATCTTGAGGCACCTCCAGTGAAAAACTAGTTTTAAAGTGTGCCCTGGAACCCTTTTTCCTTTAAAACCCTCTTTAAGGTGAGGGAAGTTCAAGCCACTTCAGACTTAGGGGAAGGGGGAGGAGGGTCTCGCAGACGTCGTGTTCCGGTGTAGTTCCCTGGTCCAATGTGGCCTTGAGAGACCATGGGCCTGCAATGGATAGTCAGGATTCCGGTGCCCTGAGAGAGGACTCCCCAGTCTTCCCGAGAGCACTGGAGATGGAGCTGCTGCCCTATCCTTCCCTTCCCTCCGGCCGGGCCACAACTGTTCTGGCTTCTGGCCAGGGGGAAAATGGCAGTCATCGGGTTATTATCATCTTGATCACACTGTCCACCAGCTCTCTGGGGAAGCTGCCCTTAGCTTTCCAGTAGACCCCGTCTCCAAACCCCAGCTGCTGCTCCACAACTCAGTTCACTTTCGCTACAATATTGTAAAATCGTTTTGGCACCCATTTTCCTGCTTAATTGAATTTGTATGTATGTGTGCGTATTTGGGGGATGCTAATTATTTGTAGAGTTAAGAGGCTAAGGGTATCATATTGCCCATCTTGGAGAGTGAAATTCCCATGTTTATTCATATAACGACCAAGATAGCAGCAGTTCTCCTGCTTTGACTCCCTCGTTGGAACAGAATCCAGCATGAAAGGGAGACCCGCTCTATACGAGAGTTAGTCTGAGGGAATGCACTGTGTCCTAGGGGGTCTTTGCTGAGGGTTATAGTAAGGCCCTAACCTCTGGTAGCGTCCAGCCTGTGACAACGGCCAAGTCCTTAGGCAGGGACTCCACGTCCCAGGCTCCTTTGGCCAGAGAAAATTCTCTAAGCTCACAAGTCATAGACCTGTAAGGTTATGTTCACAGCAAGACTTATCGCCTCTCTGAGGTGTCCCATAGCCCTCAGCCTTCTCCTGACCCTATAGTTTCAAGCTACCTCCCTCTGGCTTCACGGTGGATCCCAACCCCACAAATCCTCACTTCCTAACCAAATCTTCCTCCCTTGTACAGTCTTTAAGGCCTTTCAACTCTTTCTCTTCCTGGCCCTTCGCCAGTCCTTCTCACTGTGCTGAGCCCTGATTAACACTAGTGCTCCCACCCTAATTTCCTCCCGCCCCTCACAGACCCAGGCCATCTTTCCTGTTTCCTTTGGGACTGATCCTGGACCAACTTCTCTTACCCCTCTTCCTTCAACCTTGCCATTTTCCCCCCATCCAGGCTCTAAATCCCGGTAGAGCACAGACAAAGCAATAGAAACAGAGAAACTAAACAAGGCTCTGCAGCTTCTTGCTCACACCTCCGTATGTGCAGATATCTGTAAGCCCTCATGCTTTCCTGCACACGTACCCAGACACATATCTCCAGAGTGGTGCCATCTTGCTATTGAGGAAATGGAAATGACAAGCGAGAGAAGACGTTAAGGAAGGTAATGCAAAGGGAAGAGAACTAGGAAAGGTAAGAAACCCAAAAGAGGAATACATTTTTAAGACCTGAGATAAAAGATTAGTTTGAGGGTTGGGGGGAAAAAAATCATCGGAAATCTTAGAGGACGTGTAAGTTACATGTAAGTCAAGATTTTTAGAAGATCCTGACAGGTTAAAGCAATATTCCCACTGTAGCACAATGACATTAGTGTATGGACCAGGAATTGGGTCCTCGGAAGCAATTGGACACACACAAGATGGGAAGATGTGGCTCAGCAGCATTTTGTCTGAAAGAGCTAGGGATTTTAGTCAACATGGACGTCGGTGGAGTCTCCAGGACAAGTTGGCCTCCAGAGACTTTGATGCAGTAGCATCCTCACTTTATTTTTTTTTAAAGATTTTTTATTTATTTGACACAGAGAGAGAGATCACAAGTAGGCAGAGAGGCAGGCAGAGAGAGAGGGGGAAGCAGGCTCCCTGCTGAGCGGAGAGCCCGATGCGGGGTTCGATCCCAGGACCCTGAGATCATGACCCGAGCTGAAGGCAGCGGCTTTAACCCACTGAGCCACCCGGGCGCCCCTCATCCTCACTTTAAAAAGGCTCTAGGCAAACAGGGGCATGCTACTGGTCAGTCGGGATGGGGAAAGGACTGTAGACCAGGCTCCAAGAGGTCTGGTTGGAGGAGCTGGGGCTTTTGAAGAAAAGAAGACCCAGGGGGACGTGGTCTTTACTTCACATCTCTGAGAGGCTGTCGCAGAGTCTACGTGGTCACAGGGCACAGAGCTAGGACCCATGGGTAAATATTATAAAAAAGGCGAATTTGTATTCAGTAGAAGGAGGAATTTTCTAACATTTTGAGCTATCCAAACTGAAGCAGGCTGCCCAGAAAGGAATGAGGTCTCTGTGGCTGGAGACTTGCAAGTAGAAGTTAGATAGTCACTTGACTGTCACATCATAGACGGGCTCCTGCATCGGGGGAGGGTGATTGTACTAGATTATTGTTAAGGTTCCTTCTAATCCTAAGATCCTGGGATGCTGTATGTGAAAAACGAGAACATAGAAAAACAATAAAAAGAATATGATGAGAGTGCAGGGGTTGGTAGATGAGTCACAGTTGTTGGGGCAGGGGTGGGGAGAGGTAATACTGTGTAGAGGAAAGAATTGATGAGAAGAAAAGAAATTAAATGGCTGAGAGTGGGTGGGGAGGAGCCAGGGAGGGCGGACAGCAAGTGGACTGGCTATAGAATACCAGGAATCATCAGATTTTCCATTTAGCCATCTCCTTCATATTGACAAAGTCTTGTGTTCTAGCCACGCAAATGAGCAGAGCACTCAAGTCCAGAACCAGAAAGAAATTCAGCTAAACCAAGAAGAAATGAGGCTAGAAAGAAGTCCAAATGTTGCTAAAAATGGCCAGGCTAACCTGCTATACTGAGACCATGCCCCTCCAGCCTGCCTGGTGACGCATGCTGCCATCAGATAGTGCGTTGCCATGACAATGGTCAGTGTGGAAAAGCTGCTGAATTTTCTACATTCTGAAAGATTTTCCTGAACCTGCCTACATGACTTGTCATTTGTTCTTACATATTAAAACCTCAGCGAGGCTGGCCATTTCTCGCTGTGTCTCTTGCCCTCCTTCCCCCATATTAAAAACGAAGGAAGGGAGAGGCACGGATTGATTTGGGGGAGATGGAATGGCGATGATGGAGTGGATGGATTAAGCTCCACTCTATGGGAGGGAGTTTAGCCAGCATGTCTCAGTTGAATTTGTTCAGCCTTTGAGCTTGGGTTTTTTTCTCTTTCTCATCGCATCTCTTAGAAGCACAAAAGATGGGATTTTTAACCTACTGAAGATCAAACCCGGGGAGGTTCATCTCATAGAGATACATTCCATGTGCCACAGGTTGACTGGAGGGAAAGGCAAATTTAGACCTCACCTTATCCCATCTTTACTGCCCATTAGTCTTTCCAAGAGGGAAAAAAAGGACAAAAATAAAAACTTGGAGAGTCAATTCAAGCTGTTAGCTTTATACAGGAAAAAGCTATGTTTTGCTCTAACAAATTGCTCTTCTCATGCCAGTGAATCTCGAAGATATGTGTCAGTGCTCACAAGGAAGTGTGGATCGCTCAGCCTAGCTCATGCCCACTACTGTAAAATCATCCTCACACCATCTTCCTGTGCTCAAACTTGTTTGCCTCTCCTCTGGTTGACGTACTCCAGAAGAGTTGGCTCACGCTGAACCTTCCAGAGTTGGAACAGTGCTGATGTGATCAATCCCCAGGGGTGGCTAGCTCCCCAAGGCTGCCTGGCTCTGTGTGAGGAAACAGGGGTAGAGTTTTTCTAGTCCCTAGTACTGATGACATTTGAATCGAGTAAAGGTCCCTAAGGGGCCAAAAGCTTCTTGTTGCAACCCAGACGCAACCTTCTGTGGCTGAGTGCAGAGGGAGGGTGAGTCGTGCATGCACGAGTATGTGTTGGCATTGTAATTGGAGGTTACAACGCACTTGCCGTTGAGTTCCCAGACTGTACCCCAAGTTTGCCTGGAATAGAAAAGGAGACAAATAGGGCCAGGAGGTAAGAAGGAGCAGGAGGGGAAGGACACTACCCTTAATGAAGGAGGCTGAGTTGGCATCTCATACAGTGCAGGGTTGGGGAGATGGACCAGCCAACTGATGTGGGTATAGGGGAGAGACAACACAGGCGAAATAATAAGAACAATAGCTACTATTTATTTTACAGACGAGGAAACTGAGGCTCAGAGAAGATAAGTGACTTGGCCAAGGTCACGTTTGTTCGTTCATTCAGCAAGCAATTACTAAGCACCTACTATGTGCTACACACTGTGCTAATGGGTGGTAGAGCACACACTTGAACCCTGGTCTTTCTGAATTGGGGCTTTGGAATGAAGCTGTCTGTCCTGTCTAGCGCCCCTCTTCTCTTTGCAGTATTGCCCTGCCAAGTCTATTCGTCGTACCTCATTTTTCCAATCCCATTTTTAAAACCCCCCCCTCCTTTTTCCAACTGCCCCTGGTAAACTCTTCCCACCCTTCACCGCATACCCAGCTCCTTCCATGTGGCTGATCCAAAGCACCTAAAATCAGATGGGAGGCAGATAGCCATGAGCAACACTTGCAATTCTGGCCTCTGACCCAGGCCTTTTAACATTCTCCAACCCCCTACCCCTGCCGTGCTCCCATCACCCTACCATACTATCACCGAACCTTTGTACTCCATTTGGAGCTGAGTAGACAAGTAAAAGAGGACAAGAGGTGGAAGAAGCCAACCCATCCAGCTCCTGCTACCTGAAGTACGTTGTGTTCGCCAACCCCACTCTGCTATTTATAGCTCCATGGCCCCAAGATGAGGCCCTTTGCACATCTATTGGTAATATTCTCAGGAACACCACCGTGCTGAGTGTACGCTGCCCCTCCTCAGGCAATTTGAAGTCTGAGATTGACATTCTTCTAAGGGCTAGCAATTAGGACATCAGGTCTGGACGTGTCCAAGGCCTGCTGAAGCTCCAAGCTTGAAGCAGTGCTCCTGCCTGGCGGGACTCTACACCATGGAAACTCAGCTTGCTTCTACACCTTCTCTTGTTTCCCGAGAAGCCATAAGGATAAGTTGAAAGGCAGAGTCAGTCCCAAGACAGGCTGACCATCTGCTTTAGGGCTTCTTAGAAGGATTTGGAGCAGGATTGGGAAGAATGCCCTGAGCCAATTTGCATTACTTCAGGGGAGGATCTCTGTGATGTCCATTCCTTATCTCCCTTTGCCATCCCCTGTCCTTTTATTCTTCTCCAGCCCACTGTGGTTCTTTCCAAGAGCCTACCACCAGCCTGGATTCCCCACTGACCAGGTTCCTATCTTGTTTCACTAAAGAGTAAAAGAATTGGAAAGGTTTGTTGTTGCTGTTGTTGTTCAACAGAAAGAGAAGTTATAAAAATGTCATGCTGAGGGGCGCCCGGGTGGCTCAGTCGGTTAAGCGTCTGCCCGCGGCTCAGGTCATGATCCCAGGGTCCTGAGATCGAGCCCCATGTTGGGCTCCCTGCTGAAAGGGGAGCCTGCTTCTCCCTCTCCCTCTGCTGCTCCCTCTGCTTGTGTTTGCTCTCTCCCTCTGTCAAATAAATAAATAAAGTATTTTAAAAAATGTCAGGCTGAGAAACTTATAAATTCTAAAATAAAAACAAAGACTGCTCCCCAAAGTCACAGTAACTTAGACAACAGCTTTTATTTTTTTAACAGATTTTATTTATTTATTCGAAAAAGAGAGGGAGCACAAGATGGGTGAGAGGCAGAGGGAGAAGCAGACTTCCCACCAAGCAGGGAGCCCAACGTGGGGCTCAATGTGGGGCTCGATCCCAGGAGTCTGGGATCATGACCTGAGCCGAAGGCAGACACCCAACCAACTGAGCCACCCAGGCGCCCCTAGACAACAGCTTTTAACAAACCATGAAAACCCTTGGCGGATTACTTACTACAAAGACACCAAATACCTACATAAATCCAGGAGGTGAGAACTACCATTATTGAAAGCCAACTGTGCTACACCATATGCTGGATTCTTTACATATATTATTTCATTTAATCCTCACAATTACTTCATAAGGTAGGAAACTGGTGTCCAAAGACGTGGTGTACCATGCCCATTGTCATGCAACAAGTAAGTGGTGCCCTCAGGATTTGAATCCAGATCCGGTGCCCTCTGCTTTATAACAGTATTGTTCAGTCAAATCTCAATATCCCCTGTCTGCTTTTTTCAGTTGCCCCTAGTAAACTCTTTCCACCCTGCAATGTCTCCCAAAGTAAGGTTGTGAACCAGGTTAATTTTAAGAAGTATGATTATGTCTCCACTTCAGAGCCCAATTAAATCAATCAATGATTATTTTTTGGGCCCTCCCATGTTCTTAGTGCCATGAGAGGTATAAGAGAAGTTTAAAATATGGTCTCCGCCTTTAATAAACAGCTGAGAAGTCTAGGGAAGGAGACAAAATTAACCCCCTTAGACAGATGAGGATATAATAAGGCTGATACTATTGTAGAAGTGGGGGAGTAAGACTTTAGGGAGACTGCTTTCAAAAGGCTTGGAGGATTTAAATTGATAACAATGCGGAAGTGCTCATAAGCGAGGGAAACTCAGGTGAGTGCCGGGGCAGATTGCAAGTTCCCTTGAATTTCAGGCTGAGTAGTCCATATTGGATACAATAAAGTGACAGCCATTCTAGGTTCCGGAATTAGGACATAACATGATGCAGTGATATTTGAATGAATCATGGTGGTATTCCAAGAGTGAGCCTGCAAGGGCCTGGACCAGAACAGTGGTATTAGGATATTCCCTATCCTATTCCTCCCAAATGGCTGAGAGTTGTTTGGAAGAGAGTATCAACAACACTTGCAAGTGGGTCATGTCTAGGGGATCAAAAAGAGAGGAAGAAGTAAAGATGATTCTGAGCTTTCCAGCCTGGATACCAACTGGGATGGGGAGCCATTGGAGGAGGGGGGATAGTTTTACAGAAACATATACTTGACGTGTTCTGTTTTGATATGTTGAATTAGAGGTACGATACATTGTCTCAAATACATCTACATGGAAGATTTGTTGCAGCCAATTAAAAAGAAATTTTTAAAAGCAATTTGATGGCACAAAATTATTGTCATGATAATAATATTAAGTGAGAAAGAACAGGATACAAAATGATTTAATACCATATAGTCTCAATTTTGTAGATATAATGTGTGTATGAGTGAGTGTGTGGATATACACAGAGAAACGCCAGAAGGAAACATAACAAAAATACTAACAGTAGTTACTTTGGTGGTAGGACTGGAATTATGAGTATTTTTTTAACTTGTTCTTTATTCTTTTTCTGTATTTTTCAAAATTTCTACCGTGAATATGTGTTGCCTTGTTATTCAGAAAAAAGTAATATATGTTTGAGGTTTCATTTTTTTTTAAGATTTATTTACTTATTTTAGAGAGAGACCACAAGCAGGAGGGGTAGGGAGAGGGAGAATCTCCAGCTGACTCTTGCTGAGTGTGCAGCCCGATGCGGGACTCAATCCCACAACCCCAAAATCATGACCTGAGCTAAAAGCAAGAGTCAGATGCTCAACCGACTGAACCACCCAGGCGCCCCTACATGTTTGAGGTTTTAATTATTATTATTGCTATTATTTTATCAGACCTTATTTCCTAATTTTTGGTTTACAAAACCTGGTCACTGCACCTGCACACAGCTAGAAAGATAGGGACTGGAGAGTGAGCATTTTACATCTCAGGTGCTGTTTCCTTTCTTAGGTACCTCTAGTGATTCCTAAGTGCTTCCATATGTCCACTCAAGAGACCAGATTTTCCTTTGACTCATGATGTAAAGCCTCTTTTGTCTAGTAGAAGGGTGTAAAGTCCAGATAGCTCCCTAGGACCACATTCCTTTCCAAAATCCTCCTTCACTCCAAGGCAACAGTCTTTCTCAGTTTTCTCTTCTGCTCCATTGAGCTATGTGTTTATTCCTCCTCACAGTCTTGATTACTATAGCTATATAATAAACCTTAAATCAGGTAGAGTGATTCCTCTTTCCTCTTTTTCAAAATTGTTTTAGCTTATACTAGTTCCTTTGCTTTCCATATAAGTTTTAGAATAATCTTGTATATATCTACAAAGTACCTTAATGTAATTCTGTTAGGAATTATGTTAAACTTGGTTATCAATTTGGGAAGAAGCGACATCTTTATTGTATTGAGTCTTCTAATCCGTGAACATGGTTTGTCTCTCCATTTATTTAGGACTTTTTTTATTTCCTTCTTCGGCATTTTGTAATTTTCAGCATACAGATCCTAAACAAGTTTAGTACCTAAGTTTTTCTTTGAGTTATTGTGTTTTTCATTTTGGTTTCCATGTGTTAATTGTTACTGTATAGAAATACAGTTTCTGTATATTGCACTTATATCCTGTGACGACCTTGCTGAACTCATTTATTAATTCTGTTTTCTTATAGATTCCTTAGGATTTTCTACATAGATCATCACTCATCTACAAATAGAGAGAGTTTTATTTTTTCACTTCTGATCTGTATGCTTTTTGTTTCCTTTTCTTACTTTATTGCACTGGCTTAGACTTCCAATATTATGTTAAATAAGAATGGTGAGAGAAGACATCCTTGCCTTATTCCAGAACTTAAAGGAAAAACACTCAGTATTTCACCATAATAAATGATGTTAGCCATAGGTTTTTGTAGATCTTCCTTATCAAGTTGAAGCAGTACCCCTTTATATTCCTAGTTTTGTGAGAGGTTTTGTTATGAATGGGTGTTAAATTTTGTTAAATGCTGCTTCTGCATCATTTGATACTAATACTAATGTATGTAATTTTTCTTCTTTAGCCTTTTAATATGGTAGGTTACCTTGATTGATTTTCAAACTTTGAACCAGCTTTGTATATCTGGAATAAACCCCACTTGGCCATGGTGTACGATTTTTATCTACATTGCTGAATTCTATTTGCTAATATTTTCTTGAGGATTTTGCATCTATATTCGTGAGAGATATTAGCCTGCAGTTTTCTTTTTTGCGCTGTCATCATCTGCTTTCAGTATCAGGCCAATACTGCCTTGTAAAGTGAGTTTGGGAGTGTTCTCTTCTGTTTTCTGCAAGAGGGTAGAATTGGTGTTAATTCTTCTTTTTAGTAGAATTCTCCAGTGAGACCATCTGGGCCTGGAGATTTCTTTTTCAGGAAGTTTTTCATTTCTACCTTGATACCACTGTAGTCAGAAAACATGTGCTATATAATTTCAATTTTTTTCAACTGTTGGGGTTTGTGTTATGGCCCAGTATATGGTCTATTTTGATACATGTTCTGTGAGTGCTAGAAAAGAAGGTGTATTCTCTTGTCATTTGTTGGAATGTTCTATCAGTGTCAATTAGATCCTATTGGCTGATAGCGTTGTTGAGTTCTTCTGTATCCTTTGTCATTTTCTGTCTTGTTCTATTATCAATTGCTGAGAGAGGGATGTTGAAGTCTCCAGTTCTAATTGTGAATCTATTTCTCCTTATAACTCTTATCAGCTTCTGCTTCATGTGTTCTGAAGCTCTGTTGTTTGGTGCATATACATTTCTGATTGCTGTATCTTCTTGATAGATTGACCCTTTCACCATTATGTAATGTCCCTTTCTGTCCATGGTAATTTTCTTTGCTCTGAAGTCTACTCTATCTGATATGAATATAGCCACTCCTGCTTTCTTTTGATTAATGTTTGCATGGCATATATTTTCTATCCTTTTACTTTCAACCTGCTAATATCATATTTGAAATCAGCTTCTTATAAACAGCATATAGTTGGATCACTTTTTTAGCCACCTGCCAATCTTTGTCTTTTAACTAATGTATTTAGATCATTTACACTCAATGTAATTTTGAGTTAGGGACTAACTCAAAACTAATTTTGACATGTTAGGGACTAAATCTGCCATTTTATGTTTTGTTTTCTCTTTGTTCCCTCTGTTCCTTCTCTGTTTTCTTCTTCATCCTTTACCGTTGGTGACTTATACCTCTGTTCAAATTTCATTTTGATTTGTCGTTAGTGGTTTTGTTTGTATCTCTCTCTGTAGGCTTTTTAGTGGTCTCTCTGCATATATATTGTATATGCCTAACTTACCACAGTCTGCTAGTATCAACATTTTACCAGTTAGAATGAAGTGTAGAAAACTTACCTACCTCTAAGTCCTTTCCCCTCTCCCATTTATAATATAATTGCTTTAAGTATTTCCTCTACATACATTACAGCTACATCAGTGTTATAATTTTTGTTTCAATCATCAAACATAATTTAGAGAACTGAAGAGGAGGGGAAAACCCTAGAATGTTTATGTTTATTCATATTTTTACTCTTTCCATTTTCTTTCTTCCTTCCTGATGTTCCAAGGTTCCTTCTTTTATTATTACTTTTCCATTGCAAAAACTTCCTTTAGCTATTCTGTTAGGGTAGGTCTGGTGACAACAAATTCTCTTAGTTTTCCTTCCTTTGAGAATCTTTATTTCCCCTTCATTCCTGAGAAATATTTTCATGGACCTAGAATTCTGTGTTGACAGTTACTTTCTTGGACCACCTAAAAAATATCTTACCATCCTTCTGGCCTCCATGATTTTTGATGAGAAAACCACTGTCATTTGAATTATCTTTCCCTTGTAGACTTTGTTTCTGTTTTTGCTGCTTTCCAGAATTTTTTTTTTAAGGTTTTTTTCCCCTTTTCTTAAATTTTTTATTTTTCGGGAATTTGATTATGATGGGACTTGGTGTGGATTCCTTTGGATTTATCCAGTTTGGAGTTCAGTTAGATTCTTGAATCTGTAGGTTTACATCTTTTGCCAAATCTGGAGGATCTTTAGCCATTATTTCTTGAGATTCTTTTTCGGGGGGACCTGGGTGGCTCAGTCAATTGAGCATCTACCTTCAGCTCAGGTCATGACCCCAGAGTCCTGGGTTCAAGCCCCATGTCAGGCTCTGTGCTCAGCGGGGAGCCTGCTTCTCCCTCTGCCGCTCTACCTACTTGTGCTCTCTTTCTCTCTCTCTCTCTCTGTCTAATAAATTAGTTAATTAATTAATTTTAAACAAAAGAAATTCTTTTTCAGTCCCATCCTCTTTCTCCTTGCCCTCTCGAACTTTGGTGACATGAATGTTACATCCTGTTTGTTTGGGTTTTTTTTTTAAGATTTATTTACTTATTCGAGAGAGAGAGAGAGACAGAAAGCAGGGGGAGGGGCAGAGGGAGAGGGAGAGAATCTCAAGCAGACTCCCCACCGATTGCAGAGCCAGACGCAGGGCTCAGTCTCACACCCTGAGATCATGACCTGAGCTGAAACCAAGAGTCAGACCCTCAACCGACTGAGCCACCCAGATGCCCCATGAATGTTAGATCTTATATCATAGTTCCACATGGTCCGTGAGGTTCTTCTCGTTGTCTCAGACTATTTTTTGTCTTTTGTTCAAATTGGTTGATTTCTATTGTTCTGTATTCCAGTTTACTGATTTTACCTCTCCTACCTCCCTCCACTCTGCTGTGGAGCCCATCTATTCAGTTTTTTATTTCACTTGTATTTTTCGGTTCTAAAATTTCCATTTAGTTTTTCTTCATTTCTTCTGTTTCTTTGCTGAGACTTCTTATTTTTTTTCAAGCATGTTCAGAATTGCTCAGTGAAATATTTTTATGATGGCCTATTTAAACTCCTTGTCTGACATTTCCAACATCTGTGTCATCACTATTTTGACATCTGTTGATTGTCTTTTTCCCATTTGAGTTCATAGTTTCCTGTTTCTTGGTGTGACTTTCTATTGTATCCTGAAATTTTTAGATACTTTTATAAAATCTGCATCTTTCTTAAAGGTTCCATTTTAGCAGGCTTCCTCTGACATCATGATGGCAGAGGAGGGGGCATCGCCCCCATTACTTCCAGGTGGGGATAAAAGTCTAGGTTCCCCACCCAGCTGCCATTGACAGCCTGGAGGGAGGTGGGGCACCTCCTTACTGCTGGGCAAGAGTGGAAATTCAGGTTCCCCATTAGAACTCCACTGATACCACCCTGGCTGGGAATGGGAGTGGAACCTTGTTACTGCTCCCCATGTAGTCTCTACTGATGGCGGTGGGTAAGCTTCCTTGCCATTGAGCAGGGATAAAAGTTCTGGCTTTCCACTCTGCCTTCTCTGGTGGAAGGGGAGCCTGGTTACTGCTAAGCTAATTTTTTATTTTAATGTTTCATATATTCAACAAATACATATTTGGTATTAATATGTGCCAGGCACTATTCTAGGCACTGGTGATAGAGATGTAAATAGGACAGGTAAAGACCTTGCCCATCATGGAGCTTACATTTTAGTGAGGAAGATAGACAATAAACAAATAAATAAATATTTAATGTTGGTTACTGATAAATTCCAATGGGGTGCTATTTTAGATAGACGGTCAGTAAAGCCCTCCCTGAGGAAGTGACATTTGGGAATAGAGCTTAATGAAGTAAGGGAAGGAGCTTTGCAAGAACTGGGGTGAAAAACATTCTAGATAAAGAGAAGAGCAAGATCAAAGACCCTAAGGCAGGGATGAATTTGGTATGTTTACTGTACAGTTGACCCTTGAACAATGTGATCGTTAGGGACGCCAACACCCTACACACTTGAAAAATCTACATATAACTTTTGTTTGTTTGGGGTTTTTTTAATTTTTGTCTTTGTTTTTTGGTGTCCCTGGGTGGACACAAATGCATATAACTTTTAAATCTCCAAAAACTTTACTAATAACCTATGGTTGACCAGAAAACTTACTGAAACATAAACAATTAACACATATTTTGTATATGTATTTGTGTGCTATATTCTTTTTTATTTTTTATTTTAATTCCCATTAGTTAACACACAGTGTTATATTAGTCTCAGGTGTACAACATAGTGATTTAACAATTCCATACAACACCCAGTGCTCATCACAAGTGCACTCCTTAATCCCCATCACTTATTTAACCCATCCCCCCATCTCCTCCCCTCTGGTAAACATGAGTTTGTTCTCTGTAATTAAGAATCTGTTTCTTGATTTCTCTCTGTCTCTTTTTTTCCTTAGCTCATTTGTTTTCTTTCTTAAGTTCCACATATGAGTGAAATCATATGATATTTGTCTTTCTCTGACTGGCTTATTTCACTTAGCATCATACTCTCTAGTTTTATCCATGTTATTGCAAATGGCAAGATTTCATTATTTTTTCAATATTTTATTTATTTATTTATTTATTTATTTATTTATTTATTTATTTATTTTTGTGTGAGACAGAGAGAGAGAGAGAGAACACAAGTGAGGGGAGGGGCAGAAAGAGAAGCAGACTCTCCACTGAGCAGGGACCCCGATGTGGGACTCCATCCCAGGACCTTGGGATCATGATCTGAGTTGAAGACAGACATTTAACCAACTGAGCCACCCAGGTGCCGATTTCGTTGTTTTTTATGGTTGAATAATATTCCATTGTGTCTATATACCACATCTTCTTTATCCATTCATCAATCGATGGACACGGGCTGCTTCCACATCTTGGCTATTGTAAATAATGCTGCTGTAAACATAGGGGTGCATGTATCCCTTTGAATTAGTGTTTTTGTATTCTTACAATAAAGTAAGGTAGAGAAAAGAAAATGATATTACAAAAAATCATAAGAGGAAATACATTTACAGTACTATATTGTAAAAAATCCATGTATAAGTGGACCCATGCTATTCAAACCATGTTGTTCAAGGGTCAGCTGTGTATGTTTTAGTGTGTATTGGGAAGAAATCTGTCACATCAAACTCTGATGATTTCACAGATATCATTGCTTAGGATAAGCTTAAATTTTTTTTAAAACACAGTTGGTATGAGAGAAGTTTCCACATAAGTGGTATATAAATATGACAAATTTCTTGGCATTATTGAAGTTTGGGAAGCAAATCTGTCTCTGAGGTAGATAATGTTATTAGCTCCATTCAACAGATGAGGCTTAGGGAGGTTGAATAGCTTGTACAAGGTCACAGAGCAAGTAAGGGAGCTGGAATTTCACCTGAGAAACTGAAGATCATGCCCAAGGTTTAGAAGAGGAAATATGGAATTTTCCTTCTTCCTGGTGGAGTAGCTGGTTTTAGTATACAGCAAAGCAAGAAATTTTGAAGAATACTTGGAGGCCTCTAATGTGTTTAATTAAGCCTTTTTTTTCTGTTTGCCCAAAGTACATGCCTAAAGCAATTATATCACTTATTCCCCTCCAGCTGTTAGCTCTAAAATAATCAGAGGGCAGAAAGGAGGTTAGAACTTACTAGAAAAGATACTCTTTTTTTTTTAAGATTTTATTTATTTATTCAACAGAGAGAGAGAGAGAGATCACAAGTAGGCAGAGAGGCAGGCCGAGAGAGAGGGGGAAGCAGGCTCCCCGCTGAGCACAGAGCCCGATGCGGGGCTCGATCCCAGGACCCTGAGATCATGACCTGAGCCGAAGGCAGAGGCTTTAACCCACTGAGCCACCCAGGTGCCCCTAGAGAAGATACTCTTAACTACAGAGAACAAACTGAGGGTCGATGGCGAGAGGTGGGTAAGGGGTGGGCTAAATGGGTCATGGAGATTAGGAAGGCACTTGTAGTGATGAGCACTGGCTGTTATGTGTAAGTGATGAACCACTCAATTCTACTCCTGAAACTAATATTACACTATATGTTAACTAACTAGAATGTAAACAAAAACTTGAAATGTTAAAAAATATGTAAAATAAACTGCATTTTTCTATTTTTTTAAAAAAAGAACTTATTAGAGAAAATAAGGTAAAACACCCAGAGTTCTGGAATGCCTTACTGTTGACAATTCCCTCAGTCTACCCGGAGGCCCTTTAACCAACTGAGATTCAGGTGCTGTCTTGAGCATAGCTGCCAAATCCAGCAGTGCTGATAGGCGTTTTATGCCAGAGTAAGCAGGCCCAGCCTCCCCGGCCTCGATGCTGAGGGGCAGTCTTTGCAGGATTCTCACCACAGAGTTCCAGCGGAAGCTCTACAGATGTCCCATCCTGCGGACTCCTCTGCTACACCTGGACCAGGACATCCCCAAGCTCCAGTCAGGCCACCAAAGAGCTCTCAATGTTTTGAGAAAGGGAAGCATCTTTATAGGCTTCTGGTTTACCCACATCCTTCTGCCTCTTTGCAGCTCCAAGCATATTTTGGAGGGAGATTTCATAAAGATTTCGAAATTGAGTTGGAATTTCAAGTCTATTGTGACATGCAAATTAGTCCTGCTTGCCCGTTGGCAGCAATGCAGCTGAAGTGCCTAGAGACGGGCCATAAAATGAAAACATCAAAGTGATTAAATGTGCCCGAAGAGCATAATTGAGTGCATGAATAAGAGAAAATAAAACAAATTGATTTTCTCCAGTGCCAGAAAAACAGAATAATTGAGAACAAAATAATAGACTTTGAAGTAATCAAAGTGAGGAATGTACCATAGTGACATAGAAACAGCCAGTTGTGGGGGAGATTTATTGTGTTTCTGTTATCATTTTTACAACTTTAATTTCATTAGCTAATAAATACAAATCAATTGAAAAATCAGTCAACCAGAGAGGAGGCAGTCCCAAGCCAAGATTTTTATTCACATCTCTAAAAGAGGCTGAAGCAGTGATCCTTAATCTATTTTCATAGGCGCACACATCCCCTGTGAGCTGGAAAACAAGTTCTGGGAGGCCTCTGTGCTTTGGAGGTGATGACGTTCTGTTCTGCCAGTCACTTTCCACATATAAGTTTACAGATTCAACTTTCAGAAGGGTCACTTTTATACCCCGCCAAGATTTCCGACAGAATGGCCTGAGTACAGCATCTTGGTTTACAAAGATGACGTTTTTGTGGCACTGACCAGCAGTCACGGTCTTGCACTGGGTCATCCTGAATTCGCGCGGCGGTGGCGGCGGCAGCAGCGGCTACAGCAGCGACAGCAGGATTACCCACCACTCTTGAAATACTGATGAGCGTCTGTGGCTCACTCCTACCGCAGTCGTCACACGCACACGCACATGCGCGCATGCGCACATGCGCGAACGCGCACGCGCACAACACTGAAATCTAATCTAAAACCAAGAAGGCCCAGCAAGAGTATGTCGCCCGTTTGGTCTCCAGCGTGGCAGCCATGATGCTGGGGAGGATCAGGGGAGGGAAGCTAGGCTGGGAGACTTCTCGTGCTGAGTGGAGCAGTAGAGCACCGCGGACAGCAAACTCTGCTGGGACCGAGTGTTGGAACATCACAGGGCAAACATGAGATCCATGCAGAACTATTTTTACGGCTCCTCCAAGGAAAGAATCCGTCCACCCTACGCCTCAGCTGTTCATGACTGGGCTCGATGGCCCTTCACCTCAGGATCCTCATCGGTGGCTAATGTGACTCGGATTCCACTTTTTCCTTTCACAGACCCTTGAGCTGCTCTGGCAGCTGTTGGCACTTCCAGATGTTCATGACACGCCCTACCTTCAGGGCTCCACAGTTAGCAGCCATGCCTTTGGCTCCAGTAAAGGTCTTTGGGACCATTGGGACTGTAAACCAGGGTGTACGGAAGGAGTTGGCAGCGCTGAGACCGGCACTACTTGCTGGCTCAGTCAGGATGGCATGGTTAATAGATTGTGCCTGCCAGGCAATTCGTGCTGGAAAATGTATCTTACAGGAAGCACCTAGATACTGAAAGGAGTCTCTCTGACCTTCTCGTGGTATCCAGGGCCTAATCATGATGGGCCTTGAAGCGATCAGGGAATGTTAGCATTTACCTCCTTTGTGCAAGAGAAGGAGAGTTTATCTCCGGTTCGGGCCTAAAATCCCAGCTTCCATTTCCCACTGGTGTTAGGGTGGAGCAAAATGGAACAAATGGATTTCACAACTCTAAAGCATTATACAGATGTAAGGCTGTATTATTCTTCCTGCCACTGCTATTCCCATTATCCTGGATTTCCCAGCCCAGAATTCTTGTCTGAAAAATACGGAGAAAGCACATGGACCAAGGAACCTGGAACTGTGACTCCAAAACGGCTGGGAGGCATTGCCCAGCCCAGCAGATAAACCACTCCGGGCCAGGCTCCACAGGCTGGCTGGCAGACAGGCAGCCCACTCCTGTGATGTCACCTCTACAGTTACTTGTGCCTATCCCTCCACATGGAGCCAGCAGATTTAGGCACAGGAGGGGAGAAAAAATGAATCATAAGCTATTTTAGAAATTGCTTCGATTCTGTTTGAGACTGCAGTAGTCCCTTGCAAGCTAAGACTGGAGCACCCTAGCCATCAGGGTAATATCCTTTAAGTGCAGATATCCTGTAAATGCCAGAAGCTTGGTGGGATTAATCCACAGCCTCGGGTTCTAAGTCAGGTCAGTGGCAGACAAGTGGTAATTGGTGGTTATACTTAATTGTCATTGAAAGGCTTTCTGATGACAGGAGGGATCTACATTCCAAGGCGAGCAATACAGTTGACAATTAAGAGCTAAAATTGAATCAGCCTTCCATATCAGCACATGCCCAAGGCTTCATAGAAATCTTTTGTTCTGCCACTGTGCCCAGCTAGAGAGTGAGCCCCCCCCCAAACATGGTTGTGATGGGGCAGCAGCTGGAAAACTTCCTCTAGCCCTAGATCAAGCTACATGGGCCTTCTCCCCATCTTAAAATCATTCAGCAGCTCCCCGTGGCCTCTAGGATAAGGCCACGGCCTTCTAGGCCCTTGATGATCTGGCCTCTGGCCACCTCTCCAACCTCATTGCCCTTTTCCCTGACCATCACCCTGTGCCCTGGCCACGAAAACTTTGCAGTTGCCTTTGCATATCCAGTTGTGCCTAGAACATTCTCTCCCCCTTTGCCCTTAAAAATACCGCCTCCTCTGTGAAGCCTTCCACACCCTCTTTGTATGCCCTGGGCACTCTGTATGGACTAGTATTTTATCACCTTGTTATGGACTATGATGTGTTTGTCTCTATATATGCCTTTCCCACTAGACTGAGAACTTCTTGAGGGCAAGAACTATGTTTTGCTCTCCCCCTGTGAGCTCAGCACCCAGCACAGGGCCCGACCCAATGTAGACAACAGTAAAGGCTTGTGAAATGAATGGACGGAGATGGGGGACCAGGTTGGGTTGAGGGAGCCAGATGGTAGGGGGTCGGGGTGGGGGAGGGGACATCCAAGATTCACAGATACTGGAATCAGCAGAGCAGCCTGGGCACCAGCTGTCCCAGAGCAATCCCTGCAGTGATGGTTCTCAAAATCGTGCCTCGTGCACCTCGGTGTGAGAGACAATTTGAGGTGACACAAAGATAGTTTTCATTGTAATAGTTGAATTCATTTTAGTGGATGTTTAAAATATACCAAGCAGGGGCGCCTGGGTGGCTCAGCCGGTTAAGCGTCTACCTTCCGCTCAGGTCATGATCCCAGGGTCCTGGGATCGAGCCCCGCATCGGGCTCCCTGCTCAGCGGGGAGCCTGCTTCTCCCTCTGCCCTTCCCCCCCACTCATGCTCTCTCTCTATTTCTCTTTGTCTCTGTCTCTCAAGTAAGTAAATAAAATCTTTTATTTTTTTTAAGATTTTATTTATTTATTTGACAGAGTGAGAGATCACAAGTAGGCAGAGAGGCAGGCAGAGAAAGAGGGGGAAGCAGGCTCCCCGCTGAGCAGGGAGCCCGACCCCAAGCTCAATCCCAGGACCCTGGGATCGTGACCTGAGCCGAAGGCAGACGTTTAACCAACTGAGCCACCCAGGCGCCCCAGTATTAAAATTTTTAAAGTGAGATGATATAAAGAAAAATATTGTTACTATCAACATAGATGTTAAGTAGATATGACGACATTCCTGAAATGGGTACCCGTACAGTGGAAGTTTGGGAAACACTTTTCAACAGCCCTAAATTTACTTCTCCATTCCTCCATGGTGCCACTCAGCCTCCAAGGGCGCTGGGGTCACCCCAGCATTCCTCCAAACTGCTATGACACTGCTTGTCTTCAGAACTCATTTGCCACTTAGCCTGGTGGCATGAATGTTCCATTTGTAAGCCTATGTTGGCTCACCTCAGCCACATTTATAAGAGCCTTAAGAGCAATGACCAAGGGGCGCCTGGGTGGCTCAGTGGGTTAAAGCCTCTGCCTTCGGCTCAGGTCATGATCTCGGGGTCCTGGGATCGAGCCCCGCATTGGGTTCTCTGCTCAGCAGGGAGCCTGCTTCCCCCTCTCTCTCTGCCTGCCTCTCTGCCTACTTGTGATCTCTTTCTCTGTCAAATAAATAAATAAATCTTAAAAAAAAAAAAAAAAAAAAAAGCAATGACCAAGCTTAAGCCTCTGTGAACTGAATGGGGAAGTGGTTTATCAGCTGCTTCTATAGCTCTACAGATGTCCATTTCTTCAGTGAATATTTCTTGGGCACCTATCATGTGCCAGGAACTGTTGAGGGTGCTAACAGTAGAGTGATGCACAAGACAGACAAGGATCTGCCCTCACAGGGTTCATGAAGGGCTATGGACACAATCAAAATCAACACACAAGATGTTTTCAGTGTGCTGAGTGGAAGAAAATAAAACAGGATGATGTGACAGAAAATTAGTGATGGCAGGGGGGTGGGTCGGTGGCCACATAGATGGGACAGTCATAAGGCCTTTCAGAGATAACTTTTGAATTGAGACCCGAATGAGGAGAAGAGTCAGAAATGGGAATATCCAGGGCGCCTGGGTGGCTCAGTCGTTAAGCGTCTGCTTTGGCTCAGGTCATGATCCCAGGGTCCTGGGGTCGAGCCCAGCATCGGGCTCCTTGCTTGGCGGGGAGCCTGCTTCTCCCTCTCCAGCTCCCCCTGCTTGTGTTCCCTCTCTCACTATCTCTCTCTGTCATAAATAAGTAAAATCTTAGGAAGGAAGGAAGGAAGGAAGAGAGAGAGAGAAAGAAAGAAAGAAAGAGAGAGAGAGAGAGAGAGAGGGAAAGAAAGAGAGAGAAAGAAAGAAAGAAAGAGGAATATCCAGGGACAGAGCATTCCAGGCAGAAGGAACAGCAAGTGCAAAGAGCAAGGGAAGCCCTGTGGAGGAAAAATGACATGTGTTCCAGCAACACAAAGAGGCCCCATGTGGCTAGAACAGAGTAAGCGGGAGGAGTGGTGGTAGGAGACAGGAGACAGACACCAGAACCTGCAGGGCTTGGCAACTAAGTAGTTTGGATTTGATTTCAGGTGTGAGTAGCAGCCACAGAGGATTTTGAACATAGGAGTGATGTGCTCTGACCTAAGTGTTAACAAAATACTCTGGCTGCTATGGAGAAAATGGGTTGTAGGGGACAAGGACAGAAACAGGGAGACCAATTTTGAGACTATTAAAGTTGTCCATGCAAAGGGTGATTGTGGTTTGGAGTAAGGTTCTAGCAGTGAAGGATGGAGGGAAGTGGGCGGACTTGGAATACATTGTAGAGCTAGCACTGACAGGACTTGCTAATGGATTGAAAGGAAGGCTGCAAATGAAGGAGGAAATACGAAATACAGATGATCCCTACTCAATGTCGCAAAAGAAAGAAAGCCCAAGGGAACTGTTCCATTTCTGTCCTGTCCAATACGGTCACCACTAGCCACACGTAGCCATTTAAATTGAAGTTAATTAAAATTAAATAAAATTTAAAATTCACCTCCTCACTTGCATTAGCCATATTTCAAGTGCTCAATAGCCATGTGTAACTAGTGGCTACCATGTTGGGCAGCGTAGGTAGGAACAGTTTCATCACAGCAGGAAGTTCTATTTTGTAGAAAATATTTGTGTAGAGCACAGCAGCTGCTCTACAATTTTATTACATTTTTTTCAAGATCTATTTAGTTATTTTAGAGAGAGTGCATGAATGGGGGGGAGGGACAAAGGGAGAGAGAGAGGGGAAGCAGACTCCCACTGAGCAGGGAGCCCAACACGGGACTTGATTCCGTGACGCGGAGATCATGACCTGAGCCGAAACCAAGAGTCCGACACTCAACTGACAGCCACCCAGGCGCCCCGCTGCTCTACGTTTTAAAAAGTAGAGAGTACAAGAATAAAAAGACAAGCCACAGACTGGGAGAAATATTTGCAAGCAAAACACATAACTAATAAAGGACTGGTATCCAAAATATACAAAGAACTCTTAAAACTCAACAATAAGAAAACAACAACCCGATTAACAAATGGGCTAAAGACCTTAACAGACACCTCACCAGAGAAGATAGACAAATGACAAGTAAGTGTACAAAAATATGCTCACTCTCCTGTCACTAAGGAATTGCAAATTAAAACAGTGAGCTATCACTGTATGTCTGTTCGAATACCTAAAAACCAGAACACTGACAACGCCAAATGCTGGCAAGGATGTGGGACAACAGGAACTCTCATTCATTGCTGAATGCAAAATGGTACGACCACTTTGGAAGACAAGTGGCAGTTTCTTCCAAAGTTTTAACATGATCCAGCAATTGCACTCCTTGCTATTTACTCAAATAAGTTAAAAACTCATGTCCACCCAAAAGCCTGCATATGAATATTTATGGCCACTTTATTCATAATTGCCAAAACTTGGAAGCAACCAAGTTGTCCTTCAGTAGATAAACGGATAAACAAACAGTGGTGTAGCCAGACAATGGAATATTTTTCAGCGCGAAAAACAAACGAACTCTCAAGCTACAAAAAGACGTGGAGGAAACTTAAGCACGTATTGCTAAGTGAAGGAAGACAGTCTATAAAGGCTGCATACCCTATGATTCCAACCATTGGACATTCTCAAATAGGCAAAACTAGACAGACAGGTCAGTGGGTGCCAGGGCTTTGGGGAAAGGAAGGAACGCACGAAGAGGTGTAATGGAATTCTACACTTGTCAAAACTCATAGAATTGTACAACACCAAGAGTGAACCCTGATGTAAACTGTGGATTTTACTTAATAATCGCGTCCATATTCATTCATCACCTATAACAAATATACTGTGCTAATGCAAAATGTTGATAATAGGGGGATGCTGCCTGCCAGGGGAGGCAAGAGGCAAGAGGATATGAGAACTCTTGGTGCTTTCTGCTTGATTTTTCTGTAAATCTAAAGCTGCCCTAACAATAAAGTCTATTAACTTTAAAAAAAAAAAAAAGAAAAAGGACTAAAGAGTGCTCTCCAGCACCTAGTGCCTAGCAAAGAATAGATAGTCCATAAATGTTTATTGCAGGGGCGCCTGGGTGGCTCAGTGGGTTAAAGCCTCTGCCTTCGGCTCAGGTCATGATCTCAGGGGCCTGGGATCGAGCCCCGCATCGGGCTCTGTGCTGAGCAGGGAGCCTGCTTCCCCCTCTCCCTCTGCCTGCCTCTCTGCCTGCTTGTGATCTCTCTCTCTCTCTCTCTGTGTCAAATAAATAAATAAAGTCTTTTTTTAAAAAAGTATAGTCCATAAATGTTTATTGAATAAATGCACGAACAAATGAGTCAGTCAGTCAGTCCATGAATCAATAGAATGCTGGCCTCCTGAGTCCCAACTCGGTACTCCTTCTTCTACACCAGAGGTAGGGTGATGATACAATGTGTTGTTCAAACCAAGATATTTGAGGATGAAGTGGGGTGTTGTAGGCGTAAGTCAGAACTGCCCCAGCGATAACCCAGAGATCACAAACCTGGAGCCCATGAACCACATCTTGCCTCCAAAATTGTTTTATTTGGCCTCACATATTGATATCTTAAAAAATGTGAAGCAATTGTCCTCATTTAAGACGGTGGAAACCTTGCACACAAATGGAAATTTCTGCCCTCTCTTGGAAAATGGAAAGATCCAGTCACACTGGGCCCACCTTCCTGCACAGTAGTCAGTGTCTGGGACTGGGTCGCAGCTGCCCTTTTCGTGAAGATGTGCCGTCCTCTGTGCCACAAGCCCCACTATTCCCTCTTGTATATTCCACCCTAGGCCAAGTGTGAATTTCCATTTGTCATCTCATTTACACTGCTTTGGTTTTGTTTTCTTTTGTAATAGAATTAAGAAAAAAGGGAACTATTTCTTATACTCATGTCATGACTCAAAATAAGAAAAATGACAAAGGCTCAAGAAGGCTCCATACGTCTTGCCCCCAATCCGCTTGACTCACATACAGTGCATTCTTGGCCTCTATAAACATTTGTGTTTTCCTCCTCTGGTCTGTACTCTGTGTCTCCCCAGGCCCCAGACCGTGCCGGCCTTTATAATTTTCTCAGGCTGCCACCCATTGTTGGAAAAGCTAGACGTGAGGGGGAAACAATGGGCATTATTTAAGCTTATATTTTTATTGTTACCCAAACTCAATATTGCTCATCATCAACTTTTGGCGGAAATTATTTCTGTTGTTTTTCTTAATTGCCTCCAAATGTAACTGGAGAGTGAGACAGAGCGGCAAAGAGTACAGCACCCACCTTTCCTTTCTGTGAACATGTGTGGTTGGAATACTTGGACATGGAATTTTGTTTATCCATGCAGTCACTCATTCATTGTCGATTTCTGGCTATACTGAGAGTCGGAAGGACCCCTGGCTTCAGCATCAGGATCCCCTGTAGATTTTCCTTGGCAGAAGCAATGTATCATTGCAAAGGCCCCCCGGAAATGGAAAAGTGTGGGTGGGGCACACTTAAGCTAAGGGGTTGGACTTCATTCGTAGGTAGTGAGGAGCTGCTGAAGGATTTTTGGAGCAGGGGAGGCATGTGGTCACAGCTAGTGATTGTGTGGGGGACAGCTCCAGAGGCAGGAGCACCAGTGACCTAAGTGATGAGAGATGTGATTAAGTTCGAGACAGTGGAACGGGAAGGAGAGGACAGAGTTGCAAGGCATCTTGAGGTTAGGCTTGGCAACTCATTAGATGTGGAGGAGGCTTGAATTAAGAGATGAAGAATCAAAGGTGGTCCAGAGACGATGAGCTCTGGGCTTTAAAACACCAAAGACATGATCCACAAAATTAACTTCTGTTTTGCGAGAGTTAAGAGAATGAAATGACAAGTTACATATTGAGAGAAAATATTTGCAAATCATATCTCTAACAACAGCTTTGCATCTCCAATATATAAAGAACTCTCCAAACTCAACCGTAAAAAAAAAAAAAAAAAATCCAATTAGCGAAAGACAAAACATGGTGAGGATATACACACGGCAAATAAGCCCATGAAAAGATGTTCAACATCATTAGCCATTAGGAAAATGCAAACGGAGACCACAGTGAGAGATCTCTACACACCTATAGGAATGGCCAAAATAAAAACTAGTGACACCACCAAATGCTGACAAAAATGCTGAGAAACAGGAAGCCTGGGTGGCTCAGTCGGTTAAGCGGCTGACCCTTGGTTTCAGCTCAGGTCATGATCTCAGGGTCCCAAGATCGAGCCCCGAGTTGTCGGGCTCTGCACTCATCGGGGAGTCCACGATTCTCTCTCTCCCTCTGCTTCTGCCCCTCCTCCTCATGCTGTCTGTCTCTGTCTCTGTCTCTCTCTCAAATAAATAAATAAATCTTTAAAAAAAAAAAAAAAAGGAAAAAAGTGCTGAGAAACTAGATCCCTCATACATCGCTGGTGGAAATGGTATGACCACTCCAGGAAACAGTTTGACAGTTTTCAAACCAAACATGCAACTACCATATAATCCGGCAACTGCACTCCTGGGCATTTATCCCAGAGAAATGAAAGCTATGTTCACGCAAAAACTTGTACACGGATGTTCACAGCAGCTTTCCGTGTAATAGCCCCAAACCGGAAACAGTCCAGATACCCTTCAGTGCGTGAATGATTAAACACACTCTGGTGCATCCAGACCATGGAATCCTACTCTTGTCGTAAAAAAAGAACCAACTTAACGTATGACAACTTGGATGGATCTTCAGGGCAGTATGCTGAATGAAGAAAGCCAATCTCAAAAGATCGTATACAAAATTATAGAACCGGAGACCAGAGTAATAGTTGTCAGGGGTTAGGGATTAGAGAGGAATTACTGTAACAAGGTAGTGGGAGGAGCTCTTTACACTGATGAATGAAGCTCTGTATCTTCTTATGGTGGGGATTACACAAACCTACATGTGATAAAACTGCAGAGAACTATACACGTACAGACACACATACACACACACAAGTGTGTGTGTGTGTAAAACTGATGAAATCTGAATGTGGTCTGTGATGTACCAATGTCAGTTTCCTGGGTTTTATATCAAATAATCATTATGAAAGATGTTGCCACTCGGAGAAACTTGATGAAGGGTACCTCTTGACATTGTTTTGCAACTTCCTATAAATCTATTATAATTTAAAAATTAAAAAGTTAAGTACCGCCCCCCCAAAAAAGGAATTAACTGTTGATACACCTAAAAGTTTGCATGACACACCCAGGCATTGCGCTGCATGAAAGAAGCCAGTCACAAGAGGTTATACGCTTTTTTTTATTCCTTAAAAAGGCAGCACTTAGAACGATGAGAATAGGTCACTGATCGCCAGGTAGTAAGAGGCGAAGTAGAGGATGTGACTGCCAAGGGCTAGCACAGGGAATTTTGGAGGATAATGGGACTGTTCTGTATCATAAATCCACACATGTATTAAAAAATCATAGACCTGCACATACAAATCAAGTCAATATTCCTGCATGGTAATTTAAAATTAAAACTAAAACTAGAGGGCCACCTGGCTGGCTCAGTCAAAAAAAACATGCAACTCTTGATCTCAGGATCCTGAGTTTAAGCCCCGTGTTGGGTGTGGAAACGACTAAAGAAATAAATAAACTTTATTACTAAAATAAAGAAAGAAACTTTAAATAAACAAATAAGTAAGACTAGATAGGCAAGTAGGTGCTGATTTGTTTTTTCCTTTCCGTCCTCCCTCCATGTATGCAGCCATTTATGGAGCACCTGCTGTGTGTGAGGCACTGTGCTAGACTTTGGCAAATAGCCAAAAAGTAAGACTGCCTGGGTCCCTGCCCTCATGGCACATTCTTCCTGATTCAGAGGGCAAGTTGTCAACAGGGTCTGGAGCCCAGTGTTTGCTTGGGCAAGTGGGGCAAGGAAAAAGCTGTGGAGAGACCAAGTGAGCAAATCTTTCATTCGTGGAGCTCAGTCCTGTAGGATTGCAGGTGCTCCCTTTGTCCTGAAAGACTCAGGCCCGAGGGCAGGGGAAAGCCCCCAGTTCACACTTCATAGGTGATCACAAGAGAAAATGCCAGGAGGATTGTGCCCAGCTAAGCCAGGAAGAAAGGTTGAGGGCAGGGGAAGATTTGATGCAGTTAGTGAAGTGTGAACTCTAAAAAGCTGCCCGTGTGTGTGTGTGTGTGTGTGCACATGCACATGTACCACATGCTCGAGGCTCAAAATAATCATTCAGCTCATGACTCTGTGGATTGGCAATGGGGCTGGGCTCAGCCGGGCGGTTCTTCTGCTGGCTTTGGCCGGGTTCACCCAGCACTGCCGCCAGCTGGCTGCCAAAGGCCTCACTCACTCGTTGGGTGGGTAACTGGCGGTTGCCAGGGTAACTGAGCCGTATGTCTCCCACCATCCAGGGGGCTAGCCTGGGCTTGTTCATATGTTGGGGTCTCTGGGTTCCCAGGAGCAGGAAGAGAGCAAGCCCCAAATTGTGAGTGCTTTTTTTTTTTTTAAGACGAAACAGCTTTATTGAGGTGTAATTCACATATGTTACCTGAATTTGAATTTTGTTTTCTCTCCTGTTTGCAGGGAATCTGAAGCATGTGGTCTAGTTGACAAAAAGAGATCAGGTTTCCAGAGTCGAGGAGCAGTGCTTGTAATGAAGACAGCGTGTTTATGCGAGCAGCGTGTGGAATTTGTGACTGGAGGGGAAATTTGGAAGAAATTACTTCCTGAAAATTTCCAAGGGGCACCAAGTGGCAGCTGGCCTCCTGGGGTGAGGCAGGCAGGCACCCCAGAGGCCTCAGCTAGGCCTAGGGGAAGAGAGAGATTTCCAGCATTTAAAGTGTTTATTTTTAAAAAACACACAAATGCCGTTTTTAATCTTTGAAAATTATTTTTAAGCAAGTCGGGGAGGGGGTATTTTTATTTTCTTAAAGGAGACATCAGGCACTGGAGAAAAACGTGGAGCTTTGGTCACTGGTTTGCGGGGTGGGGGGAACTCAGAGGCAGGGTTTGGGCCTCAGGACCATCCAGATGGAGTCTTAGGGGAGGGGGACTGATCGGTGGACTGGGAGGTGGGGAGAAATCTACCTGTGTTGTTTTTAGGATTCTGGATCTATTTTGTTTTTTAATAAAATCTTTGAAAACCTACCTCTTTGTCCCGTTGTCCTCATTGTACAGTGCCCCCAACAGCACTCACAGTTCGGAACATTTCCTCTCACCAAAGTATCAAGAATAACACTGCTGCTTCCACGGTTTGTTCCGGACCCACCTGGGAAGCTGACTCCAAGCACTGGATCCCCCACGAACCCCCGCCCCCACCCCGCTGCACCCCACCACCACCCCTCCGTCACAGAGGAACTAGTGTGTCCCCACTAAGTCCCGGCGACACGTGGCCAAGCTCTGTCCTGTGCTGGGGCCCATCCAGGCTTCAAGGGAATACAGGCACTGCAACCAAGGAGAGCGCGCCCCGGCACCCCGGGGAGGAGCTCTCCCCTGCCTGGGGAGCGGAGTTGGGGACGGGAAGGGCAGGTGGCCTGCAGATCTAAGGAGAGGCATTTCGATGGATAGCAAGGATATTGCCCCCATCGAGTGTAACGCACTTGACAAAAACAGGATCCAGTTGGTACTGTCATCTGGGGGTGGAGGAAGAGAAGGTGGCAAAATGGGGACGGGGAATAACCAGCGAGATGAGGAAGCAGAAGGGACAGCGAAACATCGTGATCTGATCACTCGATTCCCCAAATATTTATGAAAAGCTCCTCCAACTCCTGAGACTGGGATAGGAGACAAGGACACAGCCCCTTCCTAGCCATCTAGGAACTCCCAGACAGGGCAAAGGAAGGGAAGAGCCGGATCCCAACCGATTTCGCACTCTGCTACCAACATGAATCCAGAACTGGGGGGGCATCGAGGAGAAAGCAACTCGCCCAGCCAGGACAGCATCCAGGAGTGGAGCCTTTCAAAGGGGGTGATATTTGAGCCAGGCCTCGTAGGGTGAGTTGTATTTCTCCAGGCCTCGGAGAGGGGGATGGGCATTCCGCAGAAGGGAGTGGAAAAAGCCTTGACCGTATCCCTATCCGGGATGGGAATAGCCAAGCTTTTATTAAACAGCATTGGGGAGCCTAGTTGGCTAGGAATACCAGTCACTCCAAATGCCCACTATTCTAATTATACATTCTCAGCTTAAGGGCAGTTTTACTTATACGAAAAAGCAAGGGGATTTAAAAAAAATAGAAGAGGGGGGAGGCACTGAATGGGCCAGGTGGAGGTGGGGGGAGGCCAAGGAAGGCAAACCGAGAACTCCAAATTCCTAGCTGACCAGAGACCACCCAGCAAGGTTTGTTGTCTCACAGGCTTGCTTGGTCTGGTTGCAGGCTCCCCTATCCCAATCCTCTCTAGGGGGTCCACCTCCAAAGCCATCACCCCAAATTCCTGTGAAGGCCTTGGCCCCAAGAGGCAACCACCCAGTAAAGTGGAAAATGCTAGTGCTCCAGTTTCCTTTCATGAGGAGAACGGACCTGAACAAAAAGGACCTTTTTCCTACTGGACAGCCAGTGCCACCTTCTCCTCGCTATGCCTGGCATTGTGTCGAGCCCCAGCTCTGACCGAGTGCACCAGAGCAAGTTCTAGAACTGACCCCTGTCCAGCCTCCCAGGGGCCTGGCCTGTTCCTGAGAGTGCACCACCTCAATGACCCTCAAGATTCCTTTTCACTTAATTCTTGTTGAAAAGAGTAGGCCTGGGGCCCCTGGCCGGCTCAGTCGTGAATGTGTGACTTGTAACCTCATAATCTCGAGGTTGTGAGTTCGAGCCCCACGTTGGGTGTAGAGATTACTTCAAAATAAAATCTTTTTGAAAACTAGGCTCAAAATAATCCCATGTATAGAACCAGGAATAATTCTGCATTTTTAAAAATCAAAATTGAGGAGCGCCTGGGTGGCTCAGTCGGTTAAGCGTCTGCCTTCGGCTCAGGTCATGGTCCCGGGGTCCTGGGATTGAGCCCCGCATCGGGCTCCCTGCTCAGTGGGGAGTCTGTTTCTCCTTCTCCCTCTGCCTCTCCCCCCTGCTCATGCTCTCTCTCTCTCTCTCACACTCTTTCTCAAATAAATAAATAAAATCTTTAAAAAAAATAAAAATTAAAAAATTAAAATTGAAATACCCAAAGGTGGGCACAGCATTCACAAAACCAGCAAGACAGACTGAGTTGCTGTGTACAGTCTGAAGTCATCAAATTGTACACATTGTTGAAAAGCTCTTTTATGTATTCATTTGAGAGAGAAGGAGAACAGAGAGAGCACAAGCAAGGGGAGGGGCAGAGGGAGAGAGAAGCAGGCTCCCCACCGAGCTGGGAGCCCAATGTGGGGCTCGATCCCAGGACCAGGAGATCATGACCTGAGCCAAAGGCAGATGCCCTAACATCTGAGCCGCCCAGGCACCCCAAATTGTACACATTTAATATGTGCCGCTTTGGGTATAACAATTTTACCTCAGTAAAGCTGTAAAAAAAATAATAATAATAAAAAAGAATTGCTCTGCTAAGAATTATCATAAATGCCTAAGGGCAAAAAGGACTTGAAGGAAATACACCAAAATATTTACCGAAGTGGGCTTATCTGGAGGAGGAAGTTGTAAGGATTTGTTTCATATTTGTCCCTTCTCCTTTTCAATATTTTCCAAATTTTCTCTCGTCAGCACATTCTAGTTTTATAATTGGAAAAATAAACTTTTTTTTTAAAAAAAAGAATTGATCTGCAGGGAAAGTTACAGATCAAAGTAAATTCAAGACACCCACTGAGGAATAGTCTGTGCTCAGGCCCCGGGGCTGTTCTAACCACCCAGGAGGTTCTGAGCTGCCAAGGAAGACTGGTCAGGCTGGAGGGCTCCTGATTTACAATTCACTAGGCCGGAGAGGGTCTTTTTTAGGTTCAGTGGCTTGAAGGCGGGGCAGCTTTGAACCGGGTGCGAGCCTGCCTGCCTTTCAGGAAACGCCCCCACAAGGAGAAGCCATAATAACCATAAATAACCATAATAATAATAATAATAATGCAAAGCGAGCATCGGAATAGGCCCCGTTTTACAAATGGCTTTCTTTTCACTAAACAAACTGAGGGTTGCTGGGGGGTAGGAGGGGTAGGTATAGGGTGGCTGGGTTATGGACATTGGGGAGGGTATGTGCTATGGTAAGTGCTGTGAAATGTGTAAGCCTGATGATTCACAGACATGTACCCTGGGGCAAATAATACATTATATGTTAATTAAAAAAATGGCTCTCTTTTATACTATGTCCCTCTCCACCCCACTGGGTGGGTATTATCATCCCCACTTTCTAGATGGGCAAACTGAGGCTACAAACCGTGAAGTTCCTTACCCGGTTGTAAGTGGCAGAGCCAGGAAGCGAGCCCGGCTGAAACTGCGAATGCCCTTACTTCCCCCTCCCCCCCCCCCCCCCCCCGCAACCCCACACTTACTGCCACCGAAATATTTTTAAAGTGTGACTTTGGAGTAAACAACTTTCTTCTGGCTTCCAAAGTCCAAGCTGGACCGAGCCCCACACTGCTCCCCGGCCCTCTCCACACAAGGACTTCAGTTGTGTGCTTTTCAGCAAGTTACTCGACCTTTTCTGGGTCTGTTTCCTTACCCGTAAAGTGGGGCAAATAGTTCCTCCAGCGCATGGGCCATCGTGAGTGCTTGGCGAATTCTCGAAGACGGAAGGACTTTGAAAAGAGTCTAAAGCATGGTGGGCAGGGGATGGGGGGGGGGGGGGTCTGCCATGAAAATGGGCCTGGAAACTGAGGAAAACCCAGGGCTCCCAGCATCCCCGTGGGCCTCCACTCTCTCCGGGGCGTGCACAAGAGACAGAAGAGTCTGTGTCTGCAACTCAAGGGTTAAGAAAATAACCGTTTAAAGAAAGAAATTATATATATATGTATGTATGTATATGTGTATATATATGCACGTATGTATGTATTGGATATGCCTATATTTGCATAAGACATCTTTGGAAAGATACACAAGAAACTGGGGCACCTCAGTTGCCTCCAGGCAGGGAAACCAGGTGGCAGGTGGCAGGGGAATGAGAGAGACTTGCACTGTGTTCCTTTTTGTACCTTTTGATTTTTGAACCATGTGAATGCATTACCTGGTCCAAAAAAAGTAAATAAATAATCTTTTTTAAAAGCCAACGGAAAAATCCCAAGCCAGTTTCCCTTTGGGGTTGGGGGGGGAGTGGATCCTCTGCTGTATTCATTGCGAGCTGTCCCAGAGAGAGCAGTAGATTTCCAATTCTATATTTAAAAGACTCTTTCTAAGGCAGAAAGACTTCTTTATAAGAAAATCAAATATTGTCATTCAACAACAAAAAAAAAAAAAAAAGGAAGGAGGAAGAAGAGGAGGACAAGGAAAAGGAAGGGCAAGAAGGAAAGCAGACAGCCATCTAGACAGAGCAGGTTTTGACATCTCTAAGCCCCTCTCGGAAAGTTCCAGCAGCTCTTTCTCCCCAGCCTTTGCTCAGGACAAGACTCCAAACCTCTTGCTCAGTGCTGGGCCCCAAGCTGAACTGGCAACGCCTTCCCCTTCAGAGTGCCTGGGTTTAAGTCCCCTCCCTGTCACCCACGGGCTGTGTGACATTGACCAAGTAACTCACCGCCTCTGAGCCTTATCTCCTCACAGCGTGACGAGGTTTCGAGGGATCAAAGAAATAATGAAGGAAAGCGCACTGTAGAGCACATGTTGATATCAGTAGTAGAGCCTGTTTCTGCCCTGAAGGTGAACCCAGTCTGGGCAGGAAATCTTCCTGAAGTTCCCTGGCTATAGGAATTATAGGGAAATAGGATGCAAATTTGTGGGGCTGTGCATTTGCACATTCTTTGAGGCCAGGAGCCAGAGCTCATTTTCAGATTCTCAACACTCAAGGATTGTTTGTTGTTGTTGTTGTTTTTTAAAATTTCATTTATTTGTTTAATTTGACAGAGAGAACAAGCTGAGCAGGGGAAGGGGCGGAGGGAGAGGGAGAGCGAGAATCCCAAGCAGACTCTGGGCTGACTTTGGAGCCCGATGCGGGGCTCCATCCCACGACCCCAAGACCACGACCTGGAGACCACGACCTGAGCTGAAATCCAGAGGCGATAACCTAAAGGACTGAGCCACCCAGGTGCCCCACTCAAGGTGGGGGGGGTTATGGTTCCCCAAAAGGATGAGAGCTACAGATGCAGAGGTAAAGACAAACATAAATAGAGCCTTTCAAGACAGGGGCCCGTCACCTCAGGGTCTCCTCACACGCCCGTCCTTCTGCCTGGAATGCCCACGATCTTCCCCAGACTGGCTCCCTCTTATTCCGTCCTCAGCCACATGTCACTACCTCAGTAAAATACACCAGTCACTTCATCTATTGTAGCCACCCTGCCCTCTCTATTCCAAAAAAAAAAAAAAAAATTATTTTTATACCATTTATCATTATCTTACTCATTTTTTATTTATTCCTACACATGCACGCTAGGACGGTGGGAACTTCGTCAGTTTCATAGCTGTATCCCCAGGGCCCAGCATGGTACTATGGTAATTATCAATACATACCTATGGAATGGAGGAACGATGTACTAAGACAGCAGTGCCTTTTATCCTGGGTATTATGGGACACGGAGGAGAGAAAGGCGATCCAGACCGTGGCAATCATGAAGACCACGGAGAGGTGATGACACTCAAGCCGATCTAAGGCCAGGGGCCGGGGGCAGACATTCCAGGCAGAGGCACATAAAATTTAGGGAAGCGACAAGCACTTTAGTGTTGTTGGAACACAGAATATTAAGCATTATTCGAGCAAACCAATTGTAAAAAGGTATCTTTAAGACAATAGGAGAGGGGCGCCTGGGTGGCTCAGTCGGTTGGGTGTCTGCCTTTGGTTCAGGTCATGATCCCCAGATCTGGGATCCAGTCTCACGTCGGGCTCCCTGCTCAGTGGGGAGTCAGCTTCTCCCTCTGCCTCTGCTGCTCCCTCGACTTGTGCGTTCTCTCACTCTCTCCTGCCCTCTGTCAAATAAATAAATAAAATCTTTTTAAAAATCTATTTTAAAAAAGACAATAGGAGAAATTTGGACATGGACTAGGTGATGGTAAGAAATTATTCATAAATCAAAACCACAATGAGCTATCACCTCATGGCAGCCAAAACAGCAAGTATCAGAAAGATAACAAATAACAAGTGTTGGGGAGGATGTTTATGTTTTTAAAAGGGGGGAACCCTCATGCACTGTAGGTGGGCATGTCCATTGGTGCAGCCACTGTGGAGAACAGTATGGAGGTGCCTCAAAAAGTTAAAAATAGGAATACCCTAGGATCCAGTAATTCCACTTTGGGTATTTACCCAAAGAAAACGGAAACATTAATTTGAAAAGATGTATGTGCCCCTATGTTTATTGCAGCACTAGTCACAATAGCCAAGCTATGGACGCAGCCCAAAGCGCCCACTGATGGATGAATGGATAAAGATGTGGTACATATATGCAATGGAACATTACTCAGCCATAAAAAAGAATGAGATCTTGCCGTTTGCCACAGCCTGGATGGACCTAGAGGGTATTATGTTGCGTGATATGAGTCAGAGAAAGACAAATACCTTATGATCTCCCTTATATATGGGATCTAAACAAACAAACAAACAAAGGAAAAACAGAAACGATCTCACAGATACAGAGAACAAACTGGTGGTTGCCAGGGGGGAAGGTGGTGAGGGGATGGGTGAGATAGGTGAAGGGGATTAAGAGATACAGACTTCCAGGTATAAAATAAGTCACAGAGCCCAGGAAACAGACTCAACGATACTCTAATAACATTGTATGGTGACAGATGGTAACCACCCTTATTATGGCAAGCACTGAGTAATGTATAGAATTGTCGAATCGCTATGTTGTACACCTGAAACTAACATAACATGACGCTTCAACTCTGTTTCAATAATAGAGATTTTTTTAAAAGAGAGAGGCCTGTAAAAGAGAAATTATTGACGATCTTGTTAAGTGCAGTAACGGCACAATAGTTATATCTTTATTTAAGTCCTCGTCTGTTAGAGATTCACAGTGGAGTATTTACAGGTGAAAGAATATATCTGTGGCTTATTTAAAAATACTCCAAAAGGGGGAAATGTATGCACGTACGGCATTGAGTGGTGGGTGGAGGTGAACAAAACAAAATTTGAAAACTGTTGATAACGGTCGAAGTTGATTTAATGGACACATAGAAGTCGAATATACTATTCTCTCTGCTCTCGTGTGTTTTTAAAGTTCTATAATAAAAAGGCGAGACCAACATTCGTGAGCGAGAGGAAGTAAAATAGTAGGGGCCAGATCATAAAGGGCCTCCTACGCCAGGCAGGGGAGGCCGGACTAGATCCTGCAGGTGAGGGAGCCATCAGAGAGTTTTAAGCAAGATTTAAAATGCAATGGCCTGATGAGATTTGCATTTTAAAAAGATCACACTAGCTGCTGGGACAAGAGAAATGAGCCAGCTGAGGTCCTGCTCCAGAGTGGCTCTCTATGAGAAGCCTCTGTTTACCTCAATTGGAGTCCTAAAGCCTTCCTCCCTTGACCCACAGTGCCTTTCTTCTTACCATTTACTTGGTGAGAAAAACAATGGGAGTGTGTGAGTGTGTGTGTGTGTCTGTGGGTGTGTGATGGAAAATTTTTTGCAATATATTTTTGCGGTAAAAACATTTAAACAATGTAGATAATGGCTCCTTCATAACCCCATGTCTCAGCAAGAACCACTATTAGAGGTCAGTGTTTGTCTTTCCAGACTTTTTCTCATTTATTCCATAAATATTTCTTGAGGACTCCCTAGGTACCGTATCTGTGGACAAAACTGGGAACAATCCCTGTCCCCGTGGAGCTGGGAATTATATATATATACACAATCATTTGACTTTTTGTTTAAAGATTTTATTTATTTATTTGAGAGAGAGAGAGAGCATGAGAGGGGGGTAGAGTCAGACTGAGAAGCAGACTCCCTGCTGATCTGGGAGCCCGATACAGGACTTGATCCTGGGACTCCAGGATCATGACCTAAGCCGAAGGCAGTTGCTTAACCAACTGAGCCACCCAGGCGCCCCTCATTTGACTTTCATATGCATGAAAACACACTGCTTGGTAACCTGATTTTTCTCACTTCATTACATTCCATGGACAACTTTCCATATCAATCTACAATGAGCTACCTTGTTCGTCTTTTATTATGGTGTATTTCACAGACATACCAAAAAGTATGGCACGTTTGATCCCTTTAAATGGTCACATTACATGGATGGCTTCAAAATTTGTTTAACCTGTTCCCTAATGCTGAATGTATCATTTTTCCTCACAAGTAGAAACACTGCGAAACAAACAAACAAGGGCTCCTGGGTGGAGCTTAATGCAGTCAGTGAAGCGTCTGCCTTCAGCTCAGGTCATGATCTCAGGGTCCTGGGATCGAGTCCCGTGTTGGGCTCCCTGCTCAGTGGGGAGTCTGCTTCTCCCTCTGCCTGCTGCTCCCCCCGCTAGTTCTCTCTGTCTCTCGCTTTCTCTCTCACACTCTCTCTCTCAGATAAATAAATAAAATCTTCAAAAAAAACAAAACAAAACAAAACTACTAGAGCTAATACACAAATTCAGCAAAAGTGCAGGGTACAAGTTTAACAGACAAAAAATCAGCTGTGTTTCTATATCAGTGAACAATCTGAAAAGGAAATGAAGGAAACAATTCTATTCACGATAGCATCCAAAAGAATAAAACACGTAGGAATAAACTCAACCAAAGAGGTGAAAGACTTGTACACCAAAGCCTGAAAAATATTGCTAAAAGAAATTAAAGAAAGGATGCCTCGGTAGCTCAGTCGGTTAAGCGTCTGCCTTTGGCCCAGGTCAGGATCCCAGGGTCCTGGGATCAAGTCCCACATCGGGCTCTCTGCTCAGTGGGGAGCCTGTTTCTCCCTCTGCCTGCTGTTCCCCCTGCTTGTGCTCTCTCTTTCTCTCTCTGACAAACAAACAAATAAATAAATAAAATCTTTTTAAAATAAATAAATAAATAAAAGAAATTAAAGAAGACACAAATAAATGGAAAGACACTTGTGTTCACGGATGGGAAGACTTCATTTTGCTACGGTGTTGTTACTGCCCAGAGCGATCCACAGATTCAGCGCAATTCTGATGACTTTTTTGCAGAAATAGAAAAATCTATCTTGAAATTCATATGGAATCTCAAGGGCCCCTGAATAGCCAAAACAGTCTTGGAAAAGAACTAAGCTGGAGTTTCCACACTTTCTAATTTCAAAGCTTACTACAAAGCCACGGTAATCCAAACAGTGTGTTACTGGCATTGAGTATAGACATATAGATCTGTGCAACGGAATTTGAGAGTAGAGAAATAAACCAATGCATCTATGGCCAAATGATTTTGGACAAGAGTGCCAAGTCCATTTCTGTGGGGAAAACAGCAGTCTCTTCAACAAAGAGTACTGGGACAACTGGATTTCCAACGCAAAGGAATAAAGTGGGACACCTACGTCATACCAAATACAAAAATCAACTCAAAATGGATAATAGACCTAAATGTAAGAGCCAGCACCATAAAACTCTTAGAAAACACACGGATCAATCTTCAGGAGCTTGGGTTTGGCAATGGATCCCTAGGTCTGACACCAAATGCAGAAGGAAAAATAAATGCATTGGACTTCATCAAAATTAAAAACTTCTGTGCTGCACAGGACATTATCAAGAAAGTGAGAAGACAACCCCACAAAATCGGTGAAATATTTGCAAATCATGTATCTGCTAAGGATCTAGTACCCAGAACATACCAAAAACTCAACAACAACAACAAAAAACACATAACCCACTTTAAAAATGCCAAAGAGGGACACCCAGGGTGGCTCAATCAGTTAAGTGTATGCCTTTGGCTCAAGTCATGATCTTGGGGTCCCAGGATCGAGCCCCGAGTCGGGCTCCCTGCTCAGAGGGAAGCCTGCTTCTCCCTCTCCCACTCCCCCTGCTTGTGTTCCCTTTCTTGCTGTGTCTCTCTGTCAAATAAATAAAATATTTTTCTAAAAATGGGCAAAGAACTCGATTAAGCATTTCTCCAAAGAAGATAAACAAATGAACAACAATGCTCAACGGCATTAGTCATTAGGGAAATTCAAATCAAAGCCACGATGACTTGCCTGTGTACTGCTATTTGGATGGCTGTAACAGGTTTTTAAAACAACAGAAAATAACAGAAGTCCACAAGGATGCAGAGAAAATGGAACCCTCCTGCATTGCTGTGGAGAGGTGCACTGGGGCAGCCCCTGTGAAAACCAGCCTGGCAGTTCTCAACAAGTCAAACTTGGAATTACCAAGTAATTCCAAGGGGAGTCTGGGTGGCTCAGTTGGTTAGGCGTCTGCCTTCCGCTCAAGTCTTGATTCCGGGGTCCTGGGATCGAGTCCCGTGTCCAGAGCCTGTTTCTCTCTCTCCCTCTGTCCCTCCCCGCCCACACTCGTGTGTGCTCTCTCTCTCAAATAAATAAATAAAATATTTTTAAAGAAGAATTACTATATGACCCACCAATCCCAGTCCGAGGTATATACTCCAAAAGAATTGAAAACAGGTGTTCAAATACTTATACATGAATGGTCATAACAGCCCGATTCACAATAGCCAAAAAGTGGAAAGCACTCAAATGTCCATCCGTGGAGGAATGGGTAAACACATTGTGGTACATGCAAACAAGAGAATATTACTCTGTCATAAAAAGGAATGAAGTACTAATACATGTTTCCGTACTCGAAAACCTCACGCTAAGGGAAAGAAGCGAGACACCAAACCTCACATAGTGTAGGATTCCGTTTCTAGGAAACACCCAGAATAAGCAAACCGGTAAAGACAGAAAGCAGGTTGGTTGCCACCAGGGCTGGGGCAGAGGGGGAAATGGGGTGTAACTATTTAGTAGGGATGGATTTATTCTGAGAAATGAAAATGTTTTGAAACTAGGTGGAGGTGGTGATTGCGCTACACTGTGAAGGTACCAAAGCCACCGGATTACTGACTATACAACGGTTCATTTTGTGGGATATGAATTTTGCCTCAAAAAAGATCTTCTTACTTACACCCTTGCACATTCATTGCATTGTGTCCTTATGATGAATTTGTCGAAGCGGAACTGCAGGATCAAAAGGCAGAGGCTTAACCGACTGAGCCACCCAGGCATCCCGGAAATGTGGTAGATTTTGATCCCCAGAAGTGTTGTCCGAATTCACAGTCCCACAAACACTGTATGAACGTGGCTGCTCCCCCTGCTCCCCAGAAATTCATTTGTGCCCATCTGAGCGGTAAAGATAGCTCGTCGTTTGAATTTTCGCTTCTCTGATTTTATTGGAGAGGCTGGGCATGTTTGTCTGTGCTTAATAGTAAGTCATTTAACTATCTGTCTTTTCACTGCATTCAAGACCTTTCCCACCTCTTGATGTCAGCACTCCTGACTGGCACATAGTAGGGCTCAGTCAATGTTGTGAGTAGTTAAAGGGAAAGCAGAGACCGTAAGCTCCTCCTGGTTCTCCCAGGGACCCAGGCTAGCTCTAGACATTCAGTGCAATTCTGTCTTCCCCCAGAAGTCACCCAGATGCCTTTCTTTTTTTTTTTAAGCAGGGGCACCTGGCTGGCTCAGTCGGTAGAACATGCCACTCTTGTTCTCGAGGTTGTGAGTTCGAGCCCCACGTTGGGTATAGAGATTACTTTAAAAATAAAATCTTTAGGGGCACCTGGGTGGCTCAGTGGTTAAGCGTCTGCCTTCGGCTCAGGTCATGATCTCAGGGTCCTGGGATTGAGCCCCGCATTGGGCTCCCTGCTCGGTGGGAAGCCTGCTTCTCCCTCTCCCTCTGCCCCTCTGCCTGCTTGTGTTCTCTGTGTGTGTGTGTGTGTGTCTCCCTCTCAAGTAAATAAATAAAATCTTTAAAAAAATAAAATAAAATAAAGCTGAGGGAATGAAATGGAGGGGGAAGAAAAGAATGTGCAGAAGAGGGACCAGGTCACATAGGCCGCTGTAGGGACTTTGACTCTTGCCCCGAATGGGAGGGATGAAGAGCCATTGGAGGCTCGCTGAGCAGCGAACGACTGTGTCCCTCTGGCTGCTGTGTGGGGAAGAGTCTGTAGAGGAGTGGGGAGCCAAGACACCAGTCAGGAGGCGGTGGCCGTGACCTAGGGAAGAGATGACACTGGCTTGACCCAGAGCGGTGGCTGTAGAATCCGCGAGGAGTGTTTGGGATCCCGGATGTATTTGAAAGAGAGAGCTCACAGATTTTGCTGCTCGGTAGGACACGAGGTGAGAGAGAAAGAAAAGACGAAGGCAAGGTTCTTGGCCCGAGTAACCGGGTGAACAGAGCTGCCATAACCGAGCTTGGGAAGCTGGGGTGCGGGTGGCAGAGGACAGGGGATCGATTGAGCGCCTTATTTGGCTGAGTTCGGGGGAGAGGGCTGCTCTCTCTCCTGGAAGCTTAGGGCTCAGCCTGACAGCTTGCTGGTGGGGGCGGAGGGCGGATGGAGAAGGTCGAGGCAATGAGCCTCGAATGAGTAACACACTGTACCATGTACGTCTTCCCGGGTCACCGCCAGTGAGCACAACATCGGGGCTGAATTTCTTACCGTGGCCTCCAAGTGTGGCTCCCGCGACCTCCCCAAACCCCGTCCGGTGCCGTTCTCCTGGTACCCGTCGTTCCTCCGCACGTACTGTCCCCAACACCTAGCGAATGCCGACCCTCAGCTCGGACGTGACCTTCTCCTACCTTCCGCCTCATCTTATTAATGTCCGTTTTTCTATCTCCCCCACCATACTGGGAACTCCTTGAGGGCCAAAGGGGCACCTTCATTCCATCTGGGGCCCGGCTGGCCAGAGCAGAGCGCCGTTGTGGTCAGCAAGGCCTAGCTCACGTTCGTGGCCCGCAAGGAGGTGAAGTCAGGCTTGGAACTGAACTCAGATTGGAAGGCTGACTCCATCCCCCAAGCAGCAGGGAACAGAGGTCAGGGAAGAGTAATTACTCACATGTGTACAGCCCTTGAGAGTTTATAGCCACAGACATTATCTCATTCAGCCCTGGCACAGCCTTATGAGGTAGGTATTCTCGTTTTCCCCACTTCACATCGGAGGAAACTGAGGCCGGATGAGCTCAAGTCACTTGGCCAAGGTCACACAGCTAGGAAGGGGCAGCCCTGGGGCTCGAACGCCATTTCCTCCTCCCTACCGAGCCCTACTGTGTGCTCCAGCCCATGGCAGCGGGAGGTAGCATTTACTCACCCCCTCAGGCAAGGTTGGGGCCAGGCGGCCTGGGATTCAAATATGGCAGGGAATCATCCAAATCTGAGACTCCGAAGGTAACACCTGGGAGAGGTTTGAAGAAAATGCACGAAACATGCAAACAGAGGCTGTGGGAATCTTCCTCTCCCCCTCTTGTCAGGAGCTCTTCAGGGGCTAAGCCCCCCTGGGCCCACTGTGGGTCTGCCCTGCCCCTAGGCCAGGGCCGTTCCCTTCTATTCCCTCAGCCAAAAGCCCCCCTGGAGAAGTCTCTTGCAGGGGCCATGCCTTCTTTCTGGTTGGGCGCTGGGCCCAGAAGGTTCTTGGCTGGCAGCAGCTGGGCCCTCGCACCTGCCGGTCTAGCTCCCCTGCTTCACAGACACACGCCCCCGCCAAGCCCGGTGCTTCCAGATGGCCGGTCACTTATGTCTTCACCCCACTTTGGGCCTTTTTCTTTCTTATTTGATTTCTTTTCCTTGCCTTGTTTTCTTCCCATGCACTCACTGTCATGGTCTTTTTCGCTCTCTCTCTCTCTCTCTCTCTCTCTCTCTCGCTCGCTCTCGCTCTCATTCATTCGTTCTTTCTCCCTCCATTGAATACAGTCTGCGCTTCTCAGCCCAGCTGTCTCTCCCTGCCCCCCACTCTATCCAGGTAACCACATCGCCAGCTCCCACCTCGGTAACAGTGAGAGGTCCGGATGCGGGGGTCCCCACCAGCTCTGACATTCAGTTGTGAGGGAAGGCAAGACACTTGGGCGTGGGGGTTGGCTAGAGAGCAGGAAACGGAGAGAGAAACAGGTAAGAGGGAGGCAAGAGAATCATCCTTGCTCAGGGGACAGGAGAGGCTTTTCCGAGCAATAAGGGACAGCTCCCAGTGGGCATTGGCCTTAGGAGGCAGTGAGGCCCAGTGGTCAACGGCAGGCTGTCTGGGGCCACTGGGCCTGGTTTGAATCCTCGGCCCGGAACATACAGGGCGTGGCCTGTTAGCAAGCTGCCCAATATCTCTGTGCCTCAATTTCCCTATGGGCCAAATAGGAGTGAGGTAAGACTAAGACTCACCACCCACGTCAGGGGTCAGGGTGTTGTGGGGATTAGATGCGAGAAGCGTGGAACACTAAGGGCAGTGAGGGTCTGTCACCTACCAAGCATTCAGGAAGCGTTACCGTCGATGTTTTTCATCAGAGCTCGGGGGACGGGGGACGAACGCTAAGCCTCCCACGAGGTGGCCACTGCGGGGAAGGCAGACCCCATGGTGATGTGGATTCACCTCCCTGTCGGGCCTCTGAGTGTGTTTGTGCGGTCATGCCCCCGAACAGGGACACCTGAAATTCTGCTTGCTTGCGTGCCTCTGGCAAAGCCGTGTGCCCTGGGGTGAGGGCCGTGTCAACCCCAGAGGGAGCAGCCCCTGTTTCTAATTGGGCCTCCCAGAGGAGGTGCCTCGCCATGATTAGCATGAGGAGACCATCCGTGCCAGCTGAGGGGCGCCGTCTCCGCGTCGAGGCAGGGGACACATCTTGGGTTCCCGGGCTTGCGGGCCTCTCCTCACGGCCGGCGGCAGAATCTGCACCCTGACCCCCTGAGCTACTCTGATCCTCCATTCATCTCCAGCTCTGACAGATGATTCCCAGGGGGACAAGTGTCTGTGGCTGCAGGGACCCGAGGAACTATTTCCAGGCCCCCGGGTTATATGCGCGAAATGAATCCTAACCTCGTCCAGGAGTCCACAGCCATGTTTGTCTGAGCCAACCCCAGCCCCAGGGTTAAGGGCCAACGGAGGCCGCAGGGCTAGCGGTTCAATCTGGGAGACTGCCCCATGCCAGCGGGGGCTCTGATTGGAGGGAAACTGGGGTCCATGGATGGACGACGGACGAGGTGTCCGATGCGATGGGATTGGAAGGATGGGAGGACAGGGCCTGGGTTCCCAAGAGAGGTGAGCACAGAGAAATGTTCCTGGCCTGGAGATGAGATTGGGGGCCAAGAGGCCGCTACATCACCTCAGGGCTCAGGTAAGGGGAGCAGTTTCAGCCTGACGGTGCGGGGAGCAGGGCCAGACCGAAACGGCCTCACCTTTTTAAGGATGAAGTAAGCTAGGAGACACCACGAGGCCGAGTGGCGGGTGGCAGAAAAGGGAGAGCAAACAAGCCCCCAAAGGCTTGTGTTCTAGAAGCTGAAGTGAAACTAGGGAGGGCCTGGCATGCTTCCGGCCTGGCCAAAATGTATTTAGCAAAGTGAGATGAGGCCCCTGTCACTCCCTGGGGTGGGGGAATTCATGGACTGATATCCCCTCCCACTGCCCTTTAGGGATCCAAAGCCTGCGTCTGTGATGGTGCTGGGCCGGAGGGGCCGCGGGGCAGAGAGGAAGGGAGAACCGTGGTGAAAAACCAGCGTCCCGGGCCCTCGAGGAGAGAAAGCCCCTCTCCATGCCAGTGGAGGGAGGCAAGGGAAAGTTCCCCACGGTTTGGCTGAAAGTATTCTGCCGATTGCTCTTTCTGACACAACCTCACACTTTCTTTCCAGTCCTATATTCCTGGCTGTGCGCGAACTATTTCCACTTGGATGTTCTGCCAACAAGCTTAAACTAAACATGCTTAAAGCAGAGTTTCTTTTCCCCCACAAAGCCTCACACCTTCCCAAGGCCTCTAGCTTCACTGCTGACACCCGAAGAGCCCAGGGCCTGGCCGACCTCGCTGCTTCTCCTCCTCCCCTACAGCAGCGCCTCTCTCCCTCCCCGCCTTTGAACCCGGTGCTCTGCCCTGGGTACTGCTTCTCGGAGTTGTCCCGGCCCTTCCCAGGCTGCGCTCGATCCCGCCCTGCCCCTCGCACTGGAGGTTCCTGCGACGGCGCCTACGTGCGCTCCTCGCTCTGGGTCTCTCCCTCGCTCTGGGTCGCGCCCTCAGTCTGTGCCCTGCGTGCCTCCTGGCTACACACAGCATTCCTTTACTGCAGTGGGAGTGGAAGAGGAGCCGTTCTAGAAGAGAGGAAAGCAGAGGCACAGAGTGACAGTGGAGCGGGTAGCCTAAGTGGGAGAGTTTGGCCTTAGGAGTGAGTCAGAGCTGGCTGTGAACCCCAGCTCGGCGATCTTGGCCTTGTAGTTTCACCTCTCGTTGCCTCAACGCTCTTCTCTCTAAAGTGGGGATGATAGTGTCGATTTCCTCGGGTTCTTGTGAAGTCGAATCCTCGAAGGGCTACGTCCCAGAATGACACCCACCCCCCCCACCCCCACCCTCAGAGGCTGGAGCGAGTACAGAGCCGGGAAGACAAGGATGTGCGCAGCCTGGTGGCCAGACTTGCTTGTGTATTTGCGGTTTTCCCATTATGCATAAATAACAGGAAATCAAGTAGGGAATCAATTCAACTGGGCCCAATTCTTGGCCCTTTCCAGAACTTCCCCCACCTCCTTGTGTACATAGGAAACCAAGGCTGTAGTCTACGAAGCTGATTGGAGTGCCCAAGGATGCCCTGTTATCTGCGCTCTTCTCAGTTTTCGTTTCCCAAGGCCCTTTCTCCCATTACTAATCTTGTCCCCCCTCTTCTTCATCTCCTCTTCTTTTCAGTTCTCCTCCTCTTTTTTTTTTTTTTTTTTGGTAACACAGGAGCAGAAGCCAGTGCCTGTCCAAGCCCGCTGGCCTGGGGCAGAGGAATGTGGCCACTCCCTCCCAGGGGCGGCCAGGCCCAGGCACTCACTCAGGCTGGCAGAGCCAGGCAGGCGCTGTGCGGAACTGGGGAGGCTCCCGGCACCTTGCTCTGAGGGGCTGGAAAGCACTACAGACGTTAGCTCATCACTCCCTGGCAGAGGCTGACCAGTCTGCTATTCTCACTAGCATCTTCCAGATGGGGAAATGGAGGCACAAGGGCACGTGGCATGGTTGCAGACTCTCAGGGTCCCATGGCGGCTTCTGGACAGGGTCTCTGGATGGACTAAGGGGAGAAGGGCCACCCAGACTTCCCCAGAGGGACTTCTACTCCATGAGATCCGATGGGGGGAGGGGAGGAAAGATACAGGAAGGGACCGTGGTCCAGCCTGAAGGGACTGAAGGGGGCATGAGAGAAGAATGGGAGGGGAGTGGCTAGGACCCACCATCTCCCTAGCCCGCCCCCACTGGAAGGGCCCCAGCTTCACTCACTAGCCCGTTAGGAGTGACTCACCATTCTTACAGAGAACATGTTTGCCCCACTCGTCACCTCTGGAATAAGAGGCCACACAGATAAAGTCTGCATGGCCAGACACCAAAGGGTTAACTATGATGTGGTTAGGTTATTATGTTTTCCTCCTGGTGCTTTTCTGTTATTTCCAAATTCTGTGCAGGGAACAATTATGACATTTAGAACCAGACAAAATGTTAATTATTTTTAATTATTAAAAAGAAGAAGCTACTGGGATGTGGTGACGAGCCCTGGGCTTGGAATAAGGGGCCCCAGGTCAAGCTCACTCTCACTTCCCAGTTGTGCGACCGAAGGCAAGTGATTTCATCTCTTGGAATCTCAGTTTTTCTATAAAATGGGAACATCAACAAGTAAACATTTGCAAACATGTACAAGGAAGCATTGCAATGAAGGCCCATGTGCCATCTTCAACAATTATCATCTTATTTTATTTATATCCCCACCCACCTCACCCCCATCCCCACTGGAATATTCCAGAATAAATCCCAGACATGCCCTCTGTTTCCATAAAGAATTCAGTATTGAACTGCTTTTTACGTTTTTCTCAATTACAAAATAATACATGATGACTGTAGAAAACTTAGAAAATGAAGAAATAATATACAAAGGAGAAAACAAAAATCACCCATAACCGCGCCACCCAGAGGTAACATTTCGGGTAGTCCATTAATTATTCTATGCACATATATATACACATTATAGATATACATTTTGAGCAAACGTGGGACCCTACTGTATGTACCATTTGTAGGTGCCACTTCATTTAAATTATAAATGTAATTAAATCATATTACAAAAAAAATCATATTACAGAAAAGTCAAGAAAAGATGGAAATTACCCATAATCCTTTACCACCAAAATAAACCTGTTAATACTTTAATATATTTCCTCCCCATTTTTTTCAACTAACATACATACTTTTATGTATGTATGGGATCGTACTAATTATGCACTTTTCAAATTAGGAATCTGTTTTAATTGCAAGAAAATAACATAATCGCATTGCAGAAAATTTTTAAAAAGGGAAAAGAAAAATATCACCCGTAATTCCATTACTCAATTATAATTACTGTTAACATTTTGGTGTATTTACTTCCAAGTTTTTTATGCACATATAATTTTAACAAAAGTGGGAGCATACCATGTATGCATGTCACTAACTATAAATTTATATTTAATTATAAGAAAAATATCATCATGTTGCATAACATGGAAAAAAGAGGGGGAAAAAATCACTCATAATCCTACCACCCTACTGACCCTCTTGTTGGTTTGGTGTTTTCCTGACCATTGCTTCATTACCCATATTCATACATGGTTGGAAACATAGTATTTAATTTTCTGTTCTTTGTGCTCCTTGCAACTTGGCATCATGTTTATGCAACTTTGTACCCAGTATTTTTTTTTATTTTTTTGTTATGAACATTTTCCCATGAATAAAAGAGCTTTAGAAATCAGGATTGTGTGTGTGTGTGTGTGTGTGTGTGTCGAGGTACCGAGATACATCCTTACCATGGACATTTAGATTGCTCTTTATTTTTCACTATTATAAATAATTCTGCTCCAAACATTCTTGAACGAAGACGTGCATTTTAAATTTTCTACACGCATATTGTGTATCTGTTTCTGGAGACCACTCTATGTGCTTTTTACCGGCTGTCCTCTAAAAAGTGGTCATCTTTTATTGGTCCCTAATTTACTCCTGTCATATAGCTCAGACACCCCTTGGTTCCAGAGGATGGGATTTTGAGAACAAACCTGCATTTTCGTCTCCCAGCCCTTCCTGAGTTTATAGACCTCCTTCATCCCCTCTTAGCCTGGCTTGTAAGTTAATCAGTCAGTCTTATTGAACCTGAAGTGTATGAGCTGAGACAGGGCTAAGAGGCAAAAGGAAAAGAGTGAGAAGGCACAATAACATTTGTTGAGGGCTTACTACACAGCAGGCACCAACCAGGCTAAGCTTTTCCCTGGATCCTTGCAACAAACCCTCAGAGTTACTACCATTATTATTCCGATTTAACAGACAGGAAAACCGAGGCCCAAAAAGTGAAGCCACTTGGCCTGAGATCATACAGCTAGTAAATGGCAGTGTAGAAATTTAAACCCAAGTGGACTGACCCCTGAACGTGTATTTTTGACTGCCAGTCTGGACGGCAACCTTCGCCTCCAGGCCAGCGAGGTGTAAGGGTGGGAGAAAGGACTCTGCAGTCAGCCTGACCCAGATTCAAACACCTGCCCTCCCAGCTGTGTGAACTTGGGCACATTTCTGGGACTCCGTTTCACCTTTGGTAAACCCTACCTCGCGGGGTGGTCCTGGGAATTAAATGAGTTGATGGATGGGAACGTGCTAGGCTCAATGCTGGAACACAGAGGGTTCTTGTTGGGTAACCATCCTTGTCCTCTCCTTGCCTCTCGAGATCGCGATCTAGTTGCCAAGTTGGAGATAAGAGTTCAGCGGAGAGCTCTGAGCTGGGCTGCAGCCGACTGGGAAGGCTGCGATCCGGGGCAAATTTGCAGATAGATGCAAATGCCTCCTTTGCTCTCTCCCTGCCTCTGCAACTAACCTCCTCTCCCATCTCCCCCAAAAGGAAAGGGGTGGCTTTTGTGCTCCACAACTGAGTGCTTGAAGCCCCTCTCTTTCCCGCTCCCCAGGAGGTCGACAGCGGAGATGACAGGAAGTCACCAGTGGGGAGACCCTCTCCGGCATGTGGGCACAGAGAATTGTGGCGGAGGGCGCTCATTTTTCTGCCCTTCAATGGTCCGGATGGGGGAGGGGGCTGGCTGTTGAGCAACTGCTCCGGAGACACTCCAGAAGCCGAGATGAACATATGCCTCTTTCTAACAATTGGCCTGGGAGCCATCCAATAGATGGAGGGCGGATCCGGCACCTTCCGGATCCGGAGCCTGCCGCGGAGCTGCTGCCGCTGTTTCCAGACCCGCCACCGAGAGGGGGCGGAGGGGGAGGATAGGTCGGAGGGCCAAATTAGCAACACACTATTCGAAAGCCTAAGGGTCGCTCACCTCAGGCAAACACCAAGATGGCTTGAGCGTGTATTTCACAGGCAAACTCTGTAGGGCTTTAGGGTTCCGACAGATCCCGCCTTTTATCGGAGGCAAACTGGGCACGACCCACGATCTCTGGGCAAACTGAGAAATGGTTTTGAGGGGGGGTTGTTACTGGGCTTTGTGTTGAGGCAAGGTGATGGGAAGGAATGGAGCCCCGCAAAGCAGCTTTTGGGGCTGGGGAAGGGGTTTAGCTGGAGACCAGAGCACTCCCAGAGCATACTCCAGGTGTTAAGGAAGGGCCTTGATCCGTCCCTCCCTTTGCTCCCCATCTTTATGTCGGTAAGCCGGTTAGTCCGTCAACAAACAGAACTTTGTTCAAAGAGCAAATGCAGCGCGCTCAGGGAAAAGGGGGTGGGGGAGGAGAGGAAGGAAGGAAGGAAGAAAGAAAAAGAATGAAAGAAGAAAAGAAAAGACCTTTAGGTCTTCAAATCCAATTAAGAAGACAGAACACATACATAGTGAAAATAACTTCATGACATTCCCTCACCTCTTTTTTCTTAACATCAGTACTTTTTAAAAAGGAGCTTGTTCTATAAACAGTGTAAAATGAGTAGTTGCTGAAAGGGGTCAAAAAAGGGAGTTTGGTAGAGGGACAATCCTGGTGGCCTTCCCCGTAAGAGGTGAGACAGGAGCTTGCTGGTCACAAGGAACGCAAACTAAGATGGAGAGGAAGCGGACCTCTTTCCCTTAAACATCTGTAAGATAGTATCCCAACCTGAGAAATATATGCTCCAAATGCAAAATGTTATTCCTGCTAGATGGGAATGATTATATAATTATAATAACATAACTTGACATCATGGGCAGGCAGAAGGGATCCCCCTCGGGCTCCGGGGCAAGCTCCTCGGACCCGGCTGCCGATTCTTGGTTTTTCGGCGTGCCTCCTGAGCTGCACCTGGCCCCACGGTCCCGGTGGGCAGCATATCACCGCGTCGCATCCCGCCACCCTCCTTCTGCCTGGGATGACCACAAGAGTGAATCCCTCGAACCCAATCCCCGCTCGGGCCTTCGAGGGAAGCCACCGAGGCGGGATAGGCCCTCCACGAGGCTCTGCCCGGAATCCGGGGACTTTGAGGGGGAAAGGGGCTCCCAGCCTCAGCCCTTTAACAAGATGGTGCGGCCCAAAGGGGGCAAACGAACTCCGAGAAAGCCCTGCAGAAAACTCCAATCTTGCCCCGCCGGCACCAGCCCCGTCCCGTGTGCGCCCCCCTCCCCCGGGCCATTCCCTGAGCCCCTCTGGCTCTCTCCGCCACCCCCCCTCCCCAGCCCCCTGAAGCCCGCTCTGGCCACCCCGCAAGATTTAGGTCAGAAAACAGACACTAACATCTCTCCCTCGCCTCAGCGAAATTGCTAAGTGGAATTTATTGGGCAAGTCCATGACAGGGCGGTGGGGAGAGACCAGGTCCCGGGCACGGGCCCCCCGCCGCTTTAGAAGCGCAGGCGTCGGCCTGGGGCTCAAGGCTCAGAGCGCCCACGGCCTGGGCCCGCCAGCTCCACCCCGGGAACCGCGGACGGTCCCCGGCGCGGCCGGACCCGCGGGGCCGCTCGGACTCCGTTCCCCAGCCGGCCCTTCGCTTTCACACGATCCGCGGTGACTGCACCAGCTTGAGCGCCTTTAAAGGGCCACACACGCCAGCCGCCGCTATAAAATGTTCCCAGCGGCACAGCTGCAGAAGGGGCACCTCTGAGCTGCCGAGAGGAGGCTCGCTCCGCCCGGCTGCCCGCCCGCAGCCCGCCCGCGAGGGGTCGTTCCCGGCGAGGAGGAAGAGGGCTGAGGAAGGCACAGCACCGGCTCTGGCCCTCGGTGAGTATCCAGTTCAGATTTTGCCGTCAACTCGCCCACGAGCCAGGACATGTGCTAATAATGCCCTAAGCCGGTTATAAAGACGTGGAAATTGGGGGGAGAGGGAAAAAAAGGGGAAAAGGGTCTGTCCTTCCTGGGATTCCTAGCCGAGTCCAGCCTGCTGCCGTGTGCGTGTGCGTCAGGGCTCTCCGGGCGGCAATGGGGGCTTGAGAACCGGGTCCCCGGCGCCGGGAAGGGAGCGCGGCGGCCGCCACCGCCACCGCCCCGGAGTCAGGCGCCGAAGCTGCGGGCGGGCGGGCGGGCGGGCACGGGCGCGGGCCGGGGCTGCTTGGCGCGGCACTGTGCGGTGCGGCGGCGGCGCGGCGGTGCGGGCTTTATCCAGGCGCCCCGGGGTCGGGTGGCACTGAGCGCGACCGGCTCGCGGCGGCGGTGGCGGCGTGCGTGCCCGGGGCTGGGGGCTCCGCCGCTTCGCCCGCGGCTCACCGGGCTCCGCGCTTCCCTCTCTCCAGGGCAGGCGGCTTCGCAGAGGTAAGCCGGGCCGCCGGGCAGGGCGCTGGGCTGGTCGGCGGGGCCAGGGACTCCAGCCGAGCGGGCGTGGGGAGCGGGCGGCGGCCGGGCGGGCCGGGGGGCTCTGGGGGGACTTGTTTTCTGTTTGAAAGCTGTTCTGCTGGGGGCGGAGGGGCCGCCGTCCGCCCGCCAGCGAGCCGGTTCGCTCGCCAGCGCGCCCGCCTGCCGGCCAGCCGGGCCAGGCGCCCGCTTCTCCCGGGGAGACCGCAGCACCTTTTCTCCCCGCGCCCGCGCTTTCTCCAGCTTGGCTTCCACCGACTTTGCTAGTCGCCCGGACCGCATCTGGACGCTCCGGCTCCGGGGCTGCACAAGGCTCAGGTTTCCTTCGGGGACTGGAGACGAGAGGCGCTTTGGGGGCCGAGTTCAGCGGAATTGCGGGATGGAAGTTAGCGAATTTGGGCAACTTGCCTCTTCCACCCAGTCGACCTTTACTCTCCCCCACACGCACGCCCACAGACCCACGCACACCCACGCACACACCCCTCTCCCTATAAACGAGGGCCGCGGGACCGGGACACGCACTGAGTCCCTGCCTCGCCGAGCGCCGGACTTGGAGTCAGACAGACCTGGCTGCGAATCCCGGCTCCGCCACTTTCTAGCGCTGTGACCTTGGGCAAGTTACCGAACCTCTCCGGGCCTCTCTCACTCTTCTCCTACCGGGCTTGTAGCACTGACTCCGGGCGGCTTGGCTAGGGGGTAGGCTCAGCCCGCGGCCGCGTCGGGTAGCTCAGCGGGCGCTCAGTAAGTGTTGGTGAAGCGCGGGAGTGGCCGCCGCCGGCGCTGAGTGCGCCCCCGCGCACGGAAAGACCACGGGGCCCCAAACTCGCGGCCGAGGCCGAGACCCCGCGCCCCTCCCCGCCTGCGCATCCAGTCTCTGCGATCGGTTCCTGATTAACGGCACTCGCGGGAGCGGACGCTCGGGGCCGCGGTGGCCTGGGTGCTCGCGCCCACCGTGCAGGGATGCTCCCAGCCGCCCCTAACTCCCGCAGATCCACCTGGGATGCGGCGAGGAGGGCAGCCGAGCTGTCCGCAAACAACGGGCCTTTAGTTTTCAGGTGGCGAAACTGACTGGTCTGGTTAGAGCGCGTCCAAGCCAAGCCGCAGTACTGTTTGGATTTTTAAATTTCTCCTTCTGAGTGAGAAAATAGCAATCGAGATGGAGCCATCCGGTTGGTGCCATTTTAACTTTTGGTCCCCCAACAGGTCAAAGACGCGGCCCCCTACCTGCCTCTCCCTTCTCTCTTCTTCCTCTCCCCTCCCCACCCCCATCTGGGCGGGAGGGGGCTGCCGGTCCTTGGGAAGATCCTTAGAGAAGGGAGGGTGGCGGCGGGACCGGGAACTGGTGGCCGGGGCCCGCGAGGCACCAGCGGGCGCGGAGGCACTTGTTGCTCTGGGTTGTCCAGCCGCCTCTCGAAGCGGTTGCGCGGTGGGCAGCTCGCAGCTCGGATAGCGGGCTGGGACATTTCCGCGCTGCCAAGTTTTGCCTTCGAGTGGGCTGGGTGGCAGAGTGGGGACCGAAACTCGGGGAAGCAGGGGCAGGGATTCCGATCGAAATGCTATTGCCTCTTCAGACGGATTCAGTAACACTTACTGAGCGCCCACTGAGCCCGGACCCAGGCCGGGGGTCAGGACGGGTGGCGGGGATCGGAGGCCACAGATCCGAATGGAAACAGGGTCCCGCCTAGGGGAGCTCCCAGCCTGAAGGGGGAGACATGGTAAAATGGTCTTCCCCAGGAACTGATATCAGAACAGAGATACTTTTTTTCTCGTTCTCTCTCTCTTTTTTTTTTCTTCTACCCCCCCCCCTTCTACTCCGTTTCGTTTTGTTATTGTTGTTCCTGCTGTTGTTTTTTCTTTTGTACATTCGGGTACCTAGCGGCAGAAGGAAGGGAGGCTGGATACGAACGCGAAAAGATGGACAGCCGCCCCCCGCCCCGACATTTTTGTTTGGACACGAAATTGCTTGATACCAAAGGTGCTGAGCTCTTGAAGATGACATGGATTAGACTCCTTGTCTTGTGATCACTGGCTTGAAATATTCTCCGGTTGCCTCAGAGAAGAAACACGGCTTCCCAATCAAGCAGCAGTGGCAAACCCAGAAACTGATTTTCTCGTGTTTTCTCCCCGCCCCCTTCTTCCCTTCTCTGTTTTTCTTGCCTCCCTCCCGTGTAAATGGCGATGAGAAAGAGAGGTAGTGAGTGGTCACTTTCTAGAAGTGTCTGAACAGATTTCTAATGACCACTGGAAAGAGGGAGGTGTGGAGAATTCAAACCTTGCTGGACAGATTAGAGATCCTTTTTTTAAGGTCCTGAAGAATCTCTGGGCTAAGAGGTATTTATAAAAATGAAATTTTACCTCTCTAATTCGTCATGAGACTAGAATATAGGGGGCTTTGAAAACAACAACAACAACAACAACAAAACAAGCTTCCAGGAAAATAACTTGAGATTTTTCAGAGATTTTTAGTTTTCTGGTTTGGGGACACTCTTTTTTTCCCTCATCCCCTTATCCTTTGGTGCTTGAGCTAGGGAATCATTTCTTTAGGGGCCGTTTTGAGTCATTCCTTGTATGATGACTTGGCCGGAGGGTCAGGTAAGGCATGTGGATATGGGAGTGCTAGATCCCGCTCCCAGAACCACAGCTACCTGATGGGAAGGCCATCGAATCTCTGTCCCTCAGTGTCCCTCCAGGAAGAATCACTCCCACCTGTCACCACAGATGGGTGTGGCTGCACTCAGCACAGATATCCTGGGAAAGTCCGGTGCTGCCCGGATTGTCTGGGAGGCATGGAGGCAATTGAGACATTCCTCGCTGCTCTTTGGCTGCCTTCTTGCCCCAAGACCAGCCTGATGGGCCCGGCTTCACTCGCATCCGTGCCAGAGGCAGGGCTCTGGAGCCCCATGACCTTAGCTTTTGGGGACTCATTCCTTCCCCAGGCTGAAGCATCCAGCTTTCCAGGTCTTCCTTGCCCTCAGTCCCTCCCACTTTCTCCCAACCCCGGTGGAGGCCCCAGGTCCCCAGCCTGGGTGCCAGTGGCCCACTGAGAAAGCATGCTACTTGCTCAGGGACATCCGTGCCCTCAGAATCAGAAACAGTGCACCTCACGCACACACCCGAGGCTCTGAAGTCACTCGCATGAGGGAACAGTCACGCGTGTGCCCTCTTGGTGACGGGGGCAGCACCTGGCTAAATCAGGCCCCTTTCCTGCCTCGGGCAAATGTTCTAGCTTGATCTCCTGCCTCTGCTCAGGTGGTTTCTGGTCTTGGGCCTAACCCCGTTACCATCCTTGCCTTGTAGCTGTGTGGAGTTGCCCGGCTTCGGGCTTTGCTAGTGCTCTCTCGGTCACTAAAGCCTTTGTCCTTGTAACTTCTTTTCCCTCACATACAGCACAAAAGCTCCAGCTGACAGCGTCATCTCCCACCAATTTATCCAACTTCTGCCAAGACCCTGAAATGCCAACTATGTCAAGGCCTGCACTCGATGTCAAGGGTGGCACCTCACCTGTGAAGGAGGTAACTTCCGCCATCTTGCAGATGGGGACACTGAGGCACGGAAAGGCGGCCTGGTCTGGCCCTTGTGGTAGGCCCTCCCACGCACGGTATCTAGTGTCCTTTAGCCGAGAGGAGACAGCAGGGCTTTCTCGGGGGAGAATGAGAATAGCTTCTGCCTCAATGTGGTCAACTCGAACCCACCGAGGTGTGGGAAGAGGGCTGAGAAGGGAACAGAGAAACAGAAGCGGCACAAGGCCGCTCCTTTGAAGAGATTGCTGTGAGGCTGAGAAGAGAGCCAATGAGGTGCCCTTTTCAGAACGGCGATGTGAAGGAAGGGCCAGGGGGAGAGAGATGAAAGCCACGGACCCACTTAGGATGGCGGGCGCCCAGCACCGAGCGCTTGGGTCTGAGCTCGGTGCTCAGGACGGTTGTAGCAAAAGGACACTCGAGCTGGGAGCCTAACTTGCCGGGGGGGCCCTTCTTGCTCTCTCCCCACCACTAGCCCCAGAGGAAGGGCACGCAGGGGCTTTTCCTGAGCCCGATGAACGGTGACGGACAAACCGGCAACGGGGTACCGAGCTGTGCCTTTCTCTGTCTTGTAGGACGCCAACCCCGAGATGAGCTCGCTGGCCTACTCTAACCTGGGCGCGAAAGACCGCAAAGCCGTGGCCATTCTGCACTACCCCGGGGTAGCCTCGAACGGAAGCAAGGCCAGTGGGGCTCCCACTAGTTCCTCGGGATCGCCATCTCCAATAGGCTCTCCTACTGCCACCTCTCCCACTAAACCCCCACCCTTCAACCTGCACCCCGCCCCACATCTGCTGGCCAGTATGCAGCTGCAGAAACTTAATAGCCAGTATCATGGGATGGCCGCCGCCGCCGCCGCCGCCACTCCGGGCCAACCTGGGGAGGCAGGGCCCCTACAAAACTGGGGCTTTGGGGCTCAGGCGGGAGGGGCGGGGTCACTCTCTCCTTCTACCGGTGCCCAGAGCCCTGCTCTCATCGACTCGGACCCCGTGGATGAGGAGGTGCTGATGTCGCTGGTGGTGGAACTGGGACTGGACCGAGCCAATGAGCTTCCGGAGCTGTGGCTGGGGCAGAATGAGTTTGACTTCACTGCGGACTTTCCATCTGGCTGCTGATGATGCTCGCGGTCCCTAAAGATGGAGGAACAAAGCCACCAATTCTGTTGTAAATAAACAATAAAAGTTACTTACAGAGAGTTGGGCCAGCTGGAGGCATTCTTCCTTGAGGTCTAAAGGTGTGCAGCACGGTCTGGCATTACTTGAAGCCGTTCGGAGGCCCACCGTGGGGTTGTGCGTGGCTAGCCGGGAGGAAGCTGGACGGGGTGGGGGAAGGGGGAGGTGTTAAGGGGACGGCTCACCAAATTCCGCCTGCCACCGCCACTGCCCTTAATCTGTCCAGGGGCCCAAGTAGCTGGCCTCACTGCCCTGAGACCCCAGGAAGGCTGTCCTATTCAAGGTTGAATACGGGGGCTGGTCAGAGGCCGTCTCAGATGAAAGACTCATTCAGACCCTTCCGCAGCCTCCTTGCCACTGGCCCATCCAAGCCTAAAGCGTTGCCCTGGCCACATGGTACCCACTCTACGACTCTAAAAGCCACCCTACCCACTCTCTGGGCGTCCGGCCTAAATCAACCCTTTGCCCTGTTGCCCGCGGGCCAGAGATGGGACCTAAGAAGCATCCTATGACTTGGGAGCTCAGATTTCCCTGGAAAACTGCAAAGTAGCAGACTCCCATGATGACACTCTGGGATTCGAGGTGCCTTCTTCAAGTCCCCCGGACAGTTGTTCAACCCTTCCCTCCAAGCTCGGGACACTCCACTGGCGTGAGCGTCCTTCTGACTCTGGGCTTCCTGGCCTGCCTGGTATGGGAACAGCCTGTTCCTTGAGGCTGGCCTCTTCCTCTTAGAAATACAGATTAGGGCTGGGCTTGACAAGTTCAACGTTGAGCAATATAGCCCTTGCTCTCAGGCAGTGGCTTCAGAAGCATGCCAAGTGGGGCACCTGGGTGGCTCAGTCGGTGGGGCATCTGCCTTCAGCTCAGGTCATGATCCCGGGCTCCTGGGATGGAGTCCCACATCGGGGGGGGGGGGGGGGGCTTGCTCAGCAGGGAGCCTGCTTCTCACTCTCCTGCCTGCTGCTCCCCTGCTTGTGCTCACTCTCTCCCTCAAATAAATAAAATCTTAAAAAAAAAAGCGACAAGTGACAAGACAGTAGCACTGAATTGGATCCTGGCCTTGGGGGTGCTGGGCCCCATCCCCTTCTTGGCCCAACCTGAGAGCCCGGAGGCCCCTTTACCCATATTTCAGACTCCTAGATATGGTAAAAGCGAATCGATTTCTCAGAACGAGTGTCAGGCCTGTCCCATAGCAAGTGCGTTCAAAGCGCTTCCCACGGGTGGAAGCGGTGCCTTGGGTTCCGCGCTCCCGGAGCACCTGCTCTGGGCCAGGCACTCTGCTAGGCACGGGGAGCACGAATGACATAAAGTCTCTCCCTTTGAGGGGATGTTCACCATCTAGAAGGAGAAAGGCACCAACGAATTACCATAAAACACAGTCTTTGCTATAACGCGGGGAAAGTGCTATTTGATCCCAGAAAAGGAAATAGCTCCACCTGCCTGGGAAGTCTGGGGAACACTTCCTGGTACTGAACTGCTTCGTTCATTTGTTTTCCTATCTCACGAGTAATAAATACGCGATATAATTGCCCTGTGAAAAGTAGAAACTTGACAGATAAGGCCAAAATCCCCTTTGACCAACTCTCTCCCTCAATCCTGATCGCCTCGCTCTGTGCCTTTTTACACGAAGACATATCTACCTTTAGAAACAATCGGGGTTCAAAACCAGACTAAGGTCAGCCAGGGAAAGAATGAGCGAGGGGAAAAAACTGTTGTGCAGTTACAAATTCCCGAAAGGGGCTGTGATGGCTACAAGTTCAGGGCGGATAGGAGTTTGGGAGGAGACGATGCGGAGGAAGTTTGCACGGGGCAGAGCGCACGGGGCCTTCGACGCCAGGCGAGGAGTGTGTCCCTATCTTCAGTACCCCGGCCCTCTGGCTGGAGAAGAATCTCGAAGTTTGTAGGAGAGCAAAGAATGAACCCACTTTTATTTTCAGGATGCTCCTACTGAAGGTGGATGGTTAGATTCATCTAATGCTTCCAACGGGAAGACTTGGGGTTCTCAGATGACTGGTGAGGCAGGGGTAGGAAAACAAAGAGAAGAACAGAAGCCCGGGAGAACAGGGCAGGATTGAGGGCTTGGAGGTCTGCGTGCAGAGAACAGAAGAGGATTGGGGGAGGCAGGAAGCGAAGGGGAAGGAGGGAAGCTGTGGTCGGCAGGTGGGTTTCAGAATCTGGACAGCTCTAGGGTCGGGGTGCCCTCAGGAATGAACTCTAAAGCAGAATGGCAGGATGTGGAAGGAACCTAGCCCCTAAAAGTCTGGAGGGTTCGAGGTCCTTCCCCTGCTGGGGCCTTTACAAAACACAATTCTGGCCAAACGAAATAAGTTAGTGGGCCGGATCCAGCACATGGGCCCCAGCTTGCTACCCCTGACCTCTGTGAGCTCTGGCGCCTCCGGGATGCCAGCAGCCCTTGGGGTAGGGAGAAGCCCAAGCCAGGGGCCAGTGCCTCCTTGAGGGGGAGGGGCTGCCTCGGAATCGTGGAGGTGACAGGGGTGCCGTCAGCAAGCAGGTAGTGGCAGGGAATGGACTGGGCATCCCTAGACAAGGCATGGCGGAGGAGGGAGAACAGGAACTTGGACATGGCAATCCTGTCTCCCAGTGCCAGGGGGCCGGCCCGAACTGTGGCCAACCGGGCAGCCTCCTCTGCAGAGAGCTTGGAGGGAGGAAGAGGCAGGAAGAATCCTCTAGGGAGAGCCAGGGCTCTGCTCAGGTGAGGAGGGAGAGGGGCGCAGGGCAGTAATTGTTTATTGCTGGAGAAGGGCCAGAAGTGAGGGAATGTCGGGGTGCCTGGTGGCCCAGTCATTAAACGTCTGCCTTCGGCTCAGGTCGTGATCTCAGGGTCCTGGGATCAAGCCCCACGTCGGGTTCCCTGCTCAGCGGGGAGCCTGTTTCTCCCTCTCCCACGCCCCCTGCTTGTGTTCCCTCTCTCCCTGTGACTCTCTCTGTCAAATAAATAAATAAAATCTATAAAATTAAAAAAAAAAAAGAAGTGAAGGAATGTCAAGGCCACAGCTGGGGAAAGGCAGGGAAGGCTCTGCCCCTGCTCCACCGCTTCCCGTTCAGGCCTCTCCCAACACAACCAGACACATTCATTAGGTTACCAGAAGGTTCCTGAGGCCAGCTCTAAGTCTTGCCCTGGGGGGCCAGGGAGCAAGGCTCCCAGAGGCACGCCGATAAGGAACACTGCCTACCCGCAAGGAGCCCTCAGCCTGGGAGCAGATGGAGATGTGTGGCCACGAGCGCCCCCTGGAATCCAGGAGCTGTGTTGCTCCCTAAGGGCAAATTGGGGGACCCTGTCACTGCTGTCAAGGAACTCACAGTCCGGTGGTGGAGACAGCCATAGTCTTGAAGGATGAGTTGGATTTCCATAAGGCAGTAATGCTGTGGGGGACTGAAGGGAAGGCATGGCCCTCGGGCAGAGGGAGAAAGTAAAGCACAAATAAGATAAAATCAAGGCATGGTATAAACCAGAATCAAATGCTAGAAAGCCTGCGGCTCTTTCAGGAAGGGCAGCGAGTTCAGCAGTTTGACTTCCTTGAAGGGCGGAGGGCTGAGAAAAGGTAAGTTAGAATCGATCTTGCAGGGGCGCCTGGGTGGCTCAGTCGGCTAAGCATCTGCCTTCGGCTCAGGTCACAATCCTAGGATCCTGGGTTTGAGCCCCATGTGGGGCTCCCCACTCAGCGGGGAGTCTGCATCTTACTCTCCCCCTGCCCTGCCCCCGCCCCAGCCCCCCGCCCCAGCCCCCCACCCCTGCTCGTGCTCTCTCTCCCTATCTCTCTCAAATAAATAATAAAATCATAAAAAAAGAGGGGCTCCTGGGTGGCTCAGTCGGTTAAGTGTCTGCCTTCGGCTCAGGTCATGGTCCCAGGGTCCTGCAATTGAGCCCTGCATCAGGCTCCCCGCTCAGCGGAGAGTCTGCTTCTCCCTCTCCCTCTGCTGCTCCCCTTGCTTCTACTCTCTCACTCTCTCTCAAATAAATAAATAAAATCTTAAAAAAAAAAATCAGATCTTGCGGTTGTTTCTACTTTATTCCAGAAGCCAAGGGGAAGCTCTCATTCCACAAACACGGACTGACCACCTCCTGTGGGCCAGGCACGCGTTAAGTACCGGGAATATGTGGCAAGCACATCACCGTTGCTCTCTTGAAGCTTGAAGTTTAGCAAGGAGATAGACAGCAGTCAAATAATCACACAGATCATTCAAGCTACAAACCATGAGACATGACAGGAAGGAAAAGTAGAGGCCCTGCGAAAGAGTGGAACGGGGGCTTAATTTCAATTGCGGGATCAGGAAGGGCCTCTGAAGGTTTTGAACAAGAGAGTGTTGTGGTCAGAGGTTGCGTGAGGAAAATGAATCAGGCACAGTGTGCATGACAGACTGGACTTACGGTAATGCTAGAAAGCTGGTACAGCGGTCGAGGCAAAAAGTGACAAAGACAGGAAATCAGTCTATGATGAAAAGGTAGCATTTCAACGGGGAGTTGTTGTTCAAGGAGAGTTTCACTTTTGCAAGATAAGAAAGTTCTAGAAATCTGTTGCACGACAATGTGAATAACTTAACACTACTGAACTATATACTTCAAAAACGGTTAAGATTGTAAATTTTATGTCATGTGTGTTGTACCACAATTTTTTCAAGATAGCATTTCAAAGGAGATGGGAAATGGTGGACTATTCAATAAATGCTTTGGGACAACTGGATACGCTCCCTCACAATATACATCAAAATGAGTCCCAGATAAACCGAAGATTTAAAAATTCAAAAATGAAAAAAATAAAAATAAAAAAATAAAAATTCAAAAACGAAACCATAAAAGTACTAGAAGAAAATATGAGGGAGGGGTGCCTGGGTGGCTCAATGGGCTAAAGCCTCTGCCTTCGGCTCAGGTCATGATCTCAGGGTCCTGGGATTGAGCCCCGCATCAGGCTCTCTGCTCAGCAGGGAGCCTGCTTCCCCCTCTCTCTCTGCCTGCCTCTCTGCCTACTTGTGATCTCTCTCTCTCTGTCAAAAAAATAAATAAAATCTTTAAAAAAAATAATATTTAAAAATTAATTAATTAATTAAAAAATAAAGTGCAAAAAAAAAAAGAAAATATGAGGGGATTTAAAAAGAAAATACTGAAATCAGGAGGCCTTTCCAAGAATGACACAAAACCCAGAGGTTATGGAAGAGATTGACATATTCAACCGCATTTTTTAAAATGTTATGGCAAAAACTACTGTAAAAAAGGCAAAATCCAAAGATAAACAATAAGCTGAGGAAAATATCTGCTACTCACAGTGAATATGAAAACAACTCTTACAAATCAATACCTCCAACACCACCAGCCAATATAAAAATGAGCAAATAATGTCAAAAAATATCAAAATGAAATATACAAAAAGAAATTGAAATGACTTCAGAACTGATCAGAAGATGCTCACATGCAATCATACTAAAGGAAATGTATTTCAGGGGCACCTGGGTGGCTGAGTCAGCTAACCATCTGCCTTTGGCTCAGGTCATGATCCCAGGGTCCTGGGATCGAGTCCCACAGCAGGCTTCCTGCTCAGTGGGGGGAGTCTGCTTATCCCTCTCCCTCTGCCTGCCTCTCCCTCTGCTCATGCTCTCTCCCTCTCTCTCTCTCTCAAATAAATAAATTTTTTAAATCTTCTTAAAAATTTAAATAAATAAATGTGTATATATATAAACATATTTAAGATTTTATTTATTTATTTATTTATTTATTTGAGAGGGAGATAGAGATAGTGACAGAGATAGCAAGACAGAGCACAAGCGGGGAGGAGAGGGAGAAGCAGGCTCCCTGCTGAGCAGAGAACCCGACTCAGGGCTCAATCCCAGGACCCTGAAATCATGCCCTGAGCTGAAGGCAGCTGCTTCACGGACTGAGCCACCCATGCACCCCGAGAGAATATATTTTCATTGAAGTATGGTTGACATGCAAAATAATAATAGTTTCAGGTGTACAACATAGTCATTTGACATTTATATACATTACAAAGTGGTCACCATGATAAGTCTAGTTACCATCTGCCTCTTTGGTATATATATATATATATATATATATATATATATATATATATCCCTAGACTGGGTGCCAGAGAAGGCAAAACCACCAAACCAACAGTTACACACACACACACTCACACACATGGACTGGAAACCTACTGGGAAGATCTCAGTCCTCCTCCACAACCAAAGTCCCGGAGGGCGGTCCAGTCGGCTTGCAGCAACAAAGCCTTGGGCTGTATCAGTCCCAACTGCAGAACTAGGACACCCCCAGGCAGCCTGATTCGCCTGCAGCAGTAGCAGCAACAAAGCCCCGTATCCCCCTACCCTCTACCAGGGGCATAAGGAAACCCAGGCACAGCGGCTTCAACAACCTCCCCCTCCCTGCAGAAGATCACTCAGCAAAAACCAAGCAGCTCAGGGAAGCAAGTACTTTCTGCCCCTGCAGACGGCACCGGCAAGGATTGAGCGGGAGCCCCAGGGACAACAGAAAAATGAAGCAGACCAAGAAACCGCACGGTAAGAGTTTGGAAAACGAAACGGTCCCTAGAACTACAGCCCATAGAAATAGACCAGAACATACATGCTAAACCTAAACAGGGTGACTGGCTGCTAAAGCAGAAGATTGAACCGGGATCGAGAGTCTCCTAACACGACCAAAATGTTACAATGCAATAGAAAATCACTCATCATAACAAAAGCCAGGAAAATCACAATTTGAATGAGAAAAGACAATCAATCGACTGACACCAATACCAAGGTGAATCAGATACTAGAATTACCTGATAAGGGTTTTAAAGCAGCCATCATAAAAATACTTCGACAAGCAATTACAGATTCATTTGAAATAAAAAACTTTAAATCTCGACAAAGAGAAGTTATAAAAGGAGCTAAGTGGAAATTAGAGAATGAAAGAAAAATAACTGAAGTTAAAACCTCACTGGATAGACTCAATAATAGAGTGGAGGCGACAGAGGATAGAATCAGTGAACTTGAAGGCAGATCAATAGAATTTAGTCAATCTGAACTCACTTGAACACCAGTAAGCCGTGGTAAGTGTAGTATATATATGATACTACTTAGAGCAAACACCAAGAAAACTATACAAAGCAATATACACAGAATCATTATAAATAAATCCAAATGGTACTCTAAAATATGTTCAAGTAACTCACAGGTAAGCAAGCAAAAAGAAACAAAAGCACAAGAAACAGAAAACAAGTAACAAAATGGCAGACTTCAGCCCTGAGATATCAGTAATTACCTTAAACATAAATGGACTACATATATCAATTAAAAGAAGGAGATAAGTAGGGGCGCCTGGGTGCCTCAGTCGATTAAGAGACCAACTCTTGATTTCGCCTCAGGTCATGATCTCAGGGTTGTGGGACTGAGCCCCGTGTCAGTTCCACGCTGGGCATGGAGCCTACTTGAGAATCTCTCTCTCTCTCAAAAAAAAGAGAGAGATAAGTGGAATGGATTTTAAAAAATCACACACACAACCCAACCACATCCTGTCTTCAGGAAACTCACTTCAAACATAGTAACAGAGGTAGGCTGAAAGTAAAAGAATTTAAAAAAAAAGATATATCATGTAAACAGTAATTTTTTAAAAAGCAGAAATAATTATATTAATAGCAGATAAAGGAGACCAGAGCAAAGAACATTACTAGGGACAAAGAGGGACATCACATAATGGTAAAAGGATCAAGTCACCAAGAAGACATGGCAATCCTAAATGTGTACGCACCAACAACAAAGCTTCGAAATACAGGAAGCAGGGGCGTCTGGTTGGCTCAGTCGGTTAAGCGTCCGACTCTTGATCTCAGCTCAGGTCTTGATCTCAGGGTCAAGAGTTCAAGCCCCGCAATGGACTCCATGCTGGACATGGAGCCTACTTTAAAAAAAAATACACAAAGCAAAAACTGAGAGTGCTGCAAGGCAAAACAGATCTGCAATTACAGTTGCAGAGTTCAACATCTCCTCTCCACAACTGATAGAACAACTAGACAAATTCAGCAGAGTTATAGAAATACTCAACAATACCATCAACTGAGAGGATCTAATTGACATTTATAAAACACTTCACCCAACAACAGAAGAATACACACTCTTTTCAAATACTCAGGGAACATTGACCAAGACAGGCCATATTCTGGGTTATAAAACAAAGCTGTAAGAAATGGAAAGGAACCGAAGTCATACAGATTATGTTCTCTGGCAACAATGGAATCAAACCAGAAGTCAATATAACCTAAAGATAACAGGAGAATCTCCAAACACTTGGAAACTAAACAGCACACTTCTAAATGATCCTTGGTTCAAAAAGGAAATTTTTATTTTATTTTAGATTTATTTATTTGTTTTAGAGAAAGAGAGAGTGGGGGGAGGGGCAGAGGGCGAGGGAGAGGGAATTGCAAGTAGACTCCCCACTGAGGGCAGAGCCCGACACGGGGCTAGATCTCATGACCCTGAGATCATGACCTGAGCTGAAACCAAGAGTCAGATACCCAACCGACTGTGCCACTCAGGTGCCCCCTCAAAAGGAAATTTTTAAAAAATATATTGAACTGAATGGAAATGAGAATATGACATATCAAACTTTGTGGGATGCCAGCAAAAGCAGAGAGGGAAATGTCTGGCACTAAATGTTCACATTAGAAAGACAGAAAAAGGGCTGCCTGGGTGGCTCAGTGGGTTAAAGCCTCTGCCTTCGGCTCAGGTCATGATCTCGGGGTCCTGGGATCAAGCCCCACATCGGGCTCTCTGCTCAGCAGGGAGCCTGCTTCCCCCTCTCTCTGCCTGCCTCTCTGCCTACTTGTGATCTCTCTCTCTCTGTGTGCCAAATAAATAAATAAAATCTTAAAAAAGAAAAAGACAGAAAAAGTCTCAAGCTAATGGTCTGAATTCCTACCTCAGGAACCAAGAAAAAGAAGAGCAAAATAAACCCAAAACCAAGGAAACAGAAGGAAATAAAGATGGAAGCAGCAATCAATGGAATTGGAAACAGAAAAACAATGGAGAAAAATCAATGCAACAAAAAGCTAGTTCTTCAGAAAAAAAGTCAATAAAATTGATAAAACTCGAGCAAGACTGACAGGAATAAAAAGAGAGAAAACACAAATTACCAATATCAGGAATGAAATGGAGGATGGCACTACTGGTTCTGCAGCTATTAAAGGGGTAAGAAGAGAATAGTGCAAATAACTACACGCTCCTAAATTCAATGTAGAAGAAATGGACCAATTCCTCAAAACCCACAAGCTACCAAAGCCCTACCAAGATGAAATAGGGTCATCTGAATAGTCCTACAGTCATTAAAGAGATTGAATTTGTATAATTAAAGAGCTAAAGAGAAATCTTTAGGACCAGATTTTTTTCACTAGAGAATTTTATGACATGTCCGAAGAAGAATCAACATCAATTTTACACAACGTCTTCCAGAAAATAAGAGGAGGAAACACCTCCCAAGTATTGCTCTGACATCAAAACCAGACAAAGCCAATACACAGAAGAGGAAAATTACAGACCAATATCTCTGATTTTCTAAACAAAAATTTAACCTCAATCAACATGATTTACCATGTCAACAGAGTAAAGAAGAAAAAAATTTATGATCATACCAGTTAATGCAGAAAAAGCATTTGAGAAAACTCCAACAGCAAATCATGATTAAAACAACAACAACCTGGGCGCCTGGGTGGCTCAGTGGGTTAAAGCCTCTGCCTTCGGCTCGGGTCTTGATCTCAGGGTCCTGGGATCGAGCCCCGCATCGGGCTCTCTGCTCAGCCGGGAGCCTGCTTCCCCCTCTCCCTCTGCCTGCCTCTCTGCCTACTTGTGATCTCTCTCTCTCTGTCAAATAAATGGATGAAATCTTAAAAAAAAAAACAAAACAAAACCTCTCAGTACACTAGGAATAGAGGGGAATTTCCACAACCTCATAAAGAGCATCTCCAAAAAGCCCTACAGCTAGCATCATACTTACTGGAGAAAAACTAATGCTTTCTCTCTAGGACTGAGAACAAGACAAGGATATACATTCATTATTCTTATTCAACATAGCACTGGGAGTCCTACTCACTACCGTAAGGCAAGAAAAAAAATAAAAATAAACAGATCAGAAAGAAAGTAATTTTTTCCTATTTGCAGATGGCATGATCGTCCAATAGCAAACACCAAGGAATCTACAAAGCCACTCCTAGAACGAATAAGTGAGCTCAAGAAGTGCAAAGGAAATAAGATGAACACACAAAAAGCAATCACAGTTTTGTATACTAGTAATATATAGAAACAGAAATTTAAGACGTGATACCATTTATCATCACTTAATAAATATATATATGTATATATATTTATACACAAATATACATAAATATACATATACACACACTTACTATAAATCCTGGCCAGGATCTGCATCTGAAAATTACAAAATGCTGATGAAAGAAATCGTAGAGCACTTAAATGATTCTATAAATTTAATGCAATTTCTACCAAAATTTCAGCAAGTTTTTTGTAGACATATTTGTGTTTATTCCAAAGTTTATATGGAAGAGCAAAGGAACTAGAGTGGCCAAAACAATTTGATAAAAAAGAATAAAGTGGGAAGAATCACTCTAATCAATGTTAAAGCTTACAATATAGCTACAACAATTAAGATAGTGATGCTGGTGGAAGGAGAACAAGTGAATGGAACGGAATGGAGAATCCAGAAATGGACTCATACAAATCTGACCAAATTATTTTTGGCAAAGTTTCCAAGGCAATTTAAAGGAGGAAGGATAGCCTTCTCAAAGAATGCTGCTGGAGCAACTGGACATCCATAGGCAAAACAAAACAAAACAAAACAAAACAAAACAAAACAACCCTAAAGCTTATATCATATACAAAAATTAACTCAAAATGATAACTGATTTAGTTGTAAAACAAACTAAAAAGCTTTTAGAAGAAAATCCTCAAAACCTAGGGCTAGGCACAGAATTCTTAGACTTGACACCAAAGGCATTATCTAGAAAAGGAAAAACGGATACATTCAACTTTGTGATATTTATTTACAACCTTGTGCTCTCTGAAAGCCTATGTAAAGAGGATGAAAATACAAACTATAGACTGGAAGAAAATACTTCCAAACCGCATGCCTGACAAAGGACTAGCATCTAGAATACTTCAAGCACTCTCAAAACCAGCGTATGTAAAAAATTCTCCAAACTCAACAGTGAAATGACAAGCAATCCAATTAGAGCATAGGCAAAAGACATAGGCAGGCATTTCACTAAAAAGGATATTCGGATGGCAAATAATCACATGAAAAGATGGTCAACATCACTGGACTATTAGGGAAAGGTAAATTAAAACTATAAGGAGAGGGGCGCCTGGGTGGCTCAGTCGGTTAAGCGGCTGCCTTCAGCTCAGGTCATGATCCCACATCGGGCTCCCCACTCAGCTGGGAGTCTGCTTCTCTCTCTGCCCTTCACTCCACTCATGTGCTCTCTCTCTATATATATATCAAATAAATAAATAAAATCTTTAAAAAAAACTACAAGGACATACACCCTCATATCAGAATGGCTAAAATAAAAAACAATGACAACACCAGATGCTGACAAGGATGCAGAGAAACTGGCTCACTCACATATTGCCAGTGAGAATGTGAAATGGTTCGGCCACTGTGGCCTAGAATACGGCAGTTTAAATCAAAGTAAACTTACCATACGACCCAGCAATTGCTTTCTTGGCATTTATTTGCTTCAGAGAAGTGAAAACTTATGTTCGCACACAAACTTATACACGAACGTTCCTAGCAGCTTGCTTCCGAAAAGCTCCAAACTGGAAACCACTGAGATGTGCTTCGATGGGTTAAACAAACAGTAGTGCATCCCTACCATGGAATACTATTCAGCCATAAAAAGAAATGAACGACCTGTATAAACATCAAGGAAATGATATTGAGTGAGAAACAGCCAATCCATAAAAGATATATACTGCATGATTCCATACATATAACATCTGTGAAATAAGATAATTATAGAAATGGAAAAGAGATCACAGGACGGTAAACTGTCATGAGCACTGACAATGGAATTAGATGGGCTTCTAAACCCAGCTCCACTGTTTGCTAGCAGGAATTGGGGTAAATGGTGTCATCTCACTCAGCCTTGATTTCCTGTGGCATAAAACAGTTTCCATTCATGTATTCAGTCAGTCAGTCAGCGAATACTTAGTTCCAGATGTTGAAGATAGAGACCAGTGACCAAAAGAGACAAAATCTTTGCCCTCATGGAGCAGACATCCTGGGCGGGGCTGGGGGTGGGGGGGACAGTAAACAAACACAGCAATTATTGTGTATCCTCAGAGATTGTACTCTAAGAAAAAGTAAAGCAAGGTGAGGTCAAAGAAGAGAAAACATATAGAGTATTTAGCACAGTGCTAGAACATAGTGTTCAAAAATATTAGTTGTTGTTAGACATTGTTGTTGGTAATGAGAAAAAGGCTATTTTTAAAGGTTTAAGTGTTAGTAAGGGTGAAGGGACATGAATATTCTCATATACTGCTAGTGGGAGTGCAACTCATATAGCCGCCTTGGAGGCCAGTTGGCAGGTCTTTTAAAATTAAAAGTACCCCTGCCCTGTGACCCAGCAAACTGAACTCTGGATCCAAACTATCTGAGTACAAATCCTGACTCTGCCTGCTACTGACTAGTTGTGTGACTTTTGATAAATTGTCTAACCTCTCTGTGCCTTGGTTTCCTCATCTGTAAAAGAAGGATGAAAACAGGGGCACCTGGGTGGCTCAGTTGGTTAAGCGTCTGCCTTCAGCTCATGTCATGATCCCAGGGTCCTGGGATCAAGCCCCGCATTCGAATCCCTGCTCGGCGGGAAGCCTGCTTCTCCCTCTCCCGATCCCCCTGCTTGTGTTCCCTCTCTCGCTGTGTCTCTCTCTGTCTGATAAATAAATAAAATCTTTAAAAAAAAAAAAGGATGAAAACATGAAGTTGCTGCGAGGATTAAAGGAGTCCATATATGTAAAGCATTTAGAACAGCACTTAGCACATAGTAAAGGTTATATAGGTATTTGTTGAATAAATTCCACCTCTTGGTATCTACCTAGGGAAACACGTGGGCACCAAAAGCAGATTTAGGGATATTCGTCTACAACATTCTTTATAGCAGTAGAAAAAAATTGAAACTACCTAAAAATTTTAATTTATTTTTTTTTTTTTAATTAAGGATGGGGCACCTGGGTGGCTCAGTTGGTTAAGCGTCTGCCTTCAGCTCATGTCGTGATCCCAGGGTCCTGGGATCGAGTCCCTTGTCGGGCTCCCTGCTCATCGGGGAATCTCCTTCCCCCTCTCCCTCTCCCTCCTGCTAATTCTCTCTCTCTCTCTTTCTTTCTCATTCTCGCTCTCACTCTCTCTCAAATAAATAAATAAAATCTTTAAAAAATCTTTTTTTAAACTAAACTACTTAAATATCCGTCAATAAAGCAATGGTGCGGGGCACCTGGGTGGCTCAGTCGGTTAAGCATCTGATCCTTGATTTGGGCTCAGGTCATGATATCAGGGTTGTGAGATGAAGCCCGGCATCAGGCTCATGCGTTAGGCATGAAGCCTGCTTGGGATTGTCTCTTTCCCTCTCCCTCTGCACAGCCCCCCTAAAAAAACAAGCAATGGTGAAACAAAGTTATAGTGGTTCTATGGGATACTATGAATCAGCTAAAGAAAATGAAGTAGATCTCTATGTTCTAACATGGAAAGATCTCTGAGAGGTGTTGTTATGTACCAAAAGGCTAGATTCAGAATGATACATGCACGATGAGCGTATCTAAGCAAAACAAAGCATGCAACATTGTGTGTGTGTGTGTGTGTGTGTGTATCCATATGTAGAAAAATATCTGGAAGGACACACTTCAAATTGTTAGAGTTGCTATCCGGTGGAGAGTGTTGGGAGAAGCAAGACGGAATGTAAAAGTGGTCAAAAATGATTTTATATTTTACAAGGAGAATATATTCACCTGTGACTTACATGATTAGAAGAATTTTTTTTTAAGTTTGATGAGGATGCAGCCGGAAGTGGCCAAAGGGAATTATCTTTTCAACAAATCCTAAAACAGTTGGATATCCATAAGCAATAATTAACACAAAATGGATCAGAAACCTAAATGTAAAACCTAGAACTATTAAAGTTCTAGAAGAAATTGTAGGAGAAAATCTATATGATTTTAGTTTAGACAAAGATTTCTTAGATACAACATCAAAAACACAATCCATACAAGAAAAAAACAACTGATAAACTGGACTTCAGCATAATTAAACACTTTTGCTTTTTGAAAGACACTGTTTAAAAAAATGAAAACTTGGGGGTGCCCATGTGGCTCAGTCTGTTGAGTGGCTCTTGATTTCAGCTCAGGTCATGATCTCAGGGTCCTGGGATTGAGCTCTTCCATCAGGCTCTATGCTTAGCGGGGAGTCTGCCTGAGGATTCCCTCCCTCTCCCTTTGCCCCTCCCCCTGCTCACACACATGTTCTCACTCTCTCTCAAATAAGTAAATAAATCTCTTAAAAAAAAAAAAGGGGGCACCTGGGTGGCTCAGTTGTTAAGCATCTGCCTTCGGCTCAGGTCATGATCCCAGGGTGCTGGGATCGAGGCCCACATCAGGCTCCCTGCTTGGCGAGAAGCCTGCTTCTCTCCTCTCCCACTCCCCCTGCTCGTGTTCCCTCTCTCTCTCTCTTTCTGTCAATTAAATAAATAAATAAAATCTTTAAAAAATAATAAAATAAAAGACAAACTGCAGATTTGAAGAAAATATTTACAAATCACATAGCTGATAAAGGATTTTCATCCAGAATATATAAAGAACACTTAAATGCAATACTAAGAAAATAAACAACTCAAGTTTGAGAAATAGGCAAAACATTTGAGCAGATATTTGGATGGCAAAAAAGCACATGGAAAGATGTCCATCGTTAGCTATCAGGGAAAGGCAAAATAAAACCACGATGATATACCACTATACATCTATTAGAATGGCCAAAATTAATAAGACTGACCTTCACAGGCAACAAAAGAAAAAACAGATAAATGTACTTCACCAAAATTAAAAATATTTGTGTATCAAAGGACTCAGGACTGTGAAAAGACAATCCACAGAATGGGGGAATATATTTGCAAATCATAGACCTATAAGTATTCAAAATACATACATAACTTCTACAGCTCAACAGCAACAAAACTAACAGCCCAATCTAAAAATAGGCAAAGGACTTGCATAGACATTTCCCCAAAGAAGGTATACAAATGGCCAATAAGCACATGAAAAGATACTCAATGCCACTAATCATTAGGGAAATGCAAATCAAAACCACCATGAGATACCACTTCTTATCCATTAGAATGTCTATTTTTTTAATGGAAACTAATAGGTGTTGGTGAAGACAGAGAGATTTGGAATCCTTGCCCATTGCTGCTGGGAGTGGAAAATGGTGCAGCCACTGTGGAAAACGATTTGGCAATTCCTCAAAAGTTAAGTGGAGAATTACCATATGGTCCAACAATTTCACTTCTAGGTAGAGACCCAAAAGAAATGAAACAAGGGACTTAAGCAGATACTTGTATGCCCATGTTCATTACAGTGATATTCACAATAGCAAAGAGGTGAAAAAGACCCAAATATCCATCAATAGATGAAGAGATGAACTAACTGACGTGTATACTTGCAATGGAATATTATTCAGACTTTAAAAAGAGTGAAAATATGAGACATGCTACGACATGGATGAACTTTGAAAATACTCTGCTAAGTAAAATAAGCCAGGTGGAAAAGAACAGATAGCATATGATTCCACTTATGTAAGATACCTAGAATAGGCAAATTCACATAGAGACAGAAAGTTGAACAGGGGTTGCCAGGGGCTGAGGGCAGAAGGGAAAGGGGAACAATTGTTTAATGCATACAGAGTTTCTGTTCAGAAAGACAAAAAAAATTCTGGAAATGAATAGCGGTGATGATTATACAACATCGTGAACATACTTAATGCCACTTAATTCTACCCTTAAAAATGGCCAAAACGGGGGCGCCTGGGTGGCTCAGTCGATTCAGCATCTGCCTTCAGCTCAGGTCATGTTCCTGGGGTTCTGGGATCGAGCCCTGCATCTAGCCCCACATTGGGCTCCCTGCTCAGTGGGGAGTCTTTCTCCCTCTCCCTCTGCCTCTCCGCCAGCTTGTGCACTCTGTCTCTCTCTCTCTCAAATAAATAAATAAAATCTTTAAAAAATAAAATAAAAATTAAAATTAAAAAAAAATTTAATGGCCAAAATTTTTTGTTGCGTGTATTTTACAATAAAAATAAATAAATTAAAAAGACCGACCTTCACATGTGGAGCAACTGGAACTCTCATAACTGCTCATGGGAAAGTAAAATAATACAACCACTTTGGAAAACTGGCGTTTTTTTAAAAAGTGAAATATGCATTTCCCATATGACTTAGCCATTCCAATCATCGGTATTTGCCAAGAGAAATGAAAATATTTGTCCATAAAAAGACTTGTGTGGAAATGTTCATAGGCCAAAACTGGAAACAAGCCAAATATCTATCCACAGGTGAATGGATGAGCTCATTGTGGTTTACCACACAATGCAGTACTACCCAGCAATAAAAACGATAAACTATTGATACAGTGCAACAATATGGATGAGTCTCAAAATAATTATGCAGAGTGAAAGGTGCTAGACAAAAGAGAACATACTGCAAGATTTCCACTTCTTTAAAATTCTAGAAAATGCAAATTAATCAGTAGTGACAGAAAGCAGATCAGTAACTGCCTGGGAATGCGGGGAGAGGGGCTGGAGTGAGAAAAGGAACGAGAGGAAATTTTCAGGGTGATGAACACGTTCGTTTCTCTTAGTTGTGATGGTTTCGTTGGGTATATACATCCATCAAAATTTGTCAAACTGTATACTTTATTTTTTTTTTTGAGATTTATTTATTGGGGCACCTAGTTGGCTCAGTCGGTTAAGCATCTGCCTTTGGCTCAGTTCATGATTCCGGGGTCATGGGATTGAGCCCCTCATGGGGCTCTCTGCTCAGTGGGGAGTCTGCTTCTCCCTCTGATCCTCCCCCACCCCCCCACCCCTGGCTCGTGTGCTTGCATACTCTCTCTCTGAAATAAATTTAAATAAAAAATTTATTTACTTATTTATTTATTTCAGAGAGAGAGAGTGAGCACAAGCAGGAAGGGCAAGAGAGGGAGAGGGAACCCCAAGCAGATTCCATACTGAGCACAGAGCCCCATGACGGCCTCGATCTCACGATCCTAGGATCGAGACCCTGGGATCACGACCCTGAGATCAGGACCCGAGCGGAAACCAAGAGTTGGATGCTTAACTGACTGTGCCACCTGGGCGTGGCACAAACCTTATACTTCAAACCTTATACTTCCCCAAACCTTATACTTCAGATATGTGCCCTTTATTGTATGTCAATTATCCCTCCACAAAGCTGTTTAAAAAATAAGTTTAAGAAGGGAGTAGCCAGGAGTGGTCAGGAGAGAACTGGAGTACGAGTTCACTGACTGAGTCACCACTATGTTCTGTGAACTTGATACACCGTCCTTGATCCTTACAACCAACTGAAGAGTAAGGATTGTTATCCTTATTTTCTGGTCGGTAACCTGTGGTTCAGAGAAGCGAAGCTACTTGTTCAAAGCACACACAGAGACAGATCCAAACTGTGCTCTTTCCACTCCGCCTCACTATGTCCCAGCAGTGTGAGAAATGGAAGAGAAGGCGGTGCTGGCTCATTGGTTGCTGACAACTAGTGGATCAGGGAACAGAAGCCATGAAGGGTTACTTTTTAAGACGGGGAGGCGGGGGTTTGGACTACTCCTCTCGTAGCATCACTTATGACCACGAACCACGTCCCCTCCCTCTGGTAACCTGGGACAGGATACTCATGTCTCAGTTCTCTCCTCACCATAAACTCCATCTCCCAAGCCCACGCTTAGAGAAATAGAACCATATACTACTGTGCGATTTCATTTAATGCTAAGGCAGTTCTTAGAACACGACAGAGCAGAGAAAGATTATTCAATACACTGTAGTGAGAAAATTGGTTAGCTGTTTGGAGAAAATAGAATTTTTTTCTTTTTCTTTTTTCTGTTTGTCTTTATCAACCCCAGGTTGCTACAGAATTAAATATATGCTGTTAAATAGAATTGAGTATTTAGCAGATCTTTGAACTGATGGTAACCTTCTAAGCTTTGAATTGACAAGAAGAAATTGCAAGAGAAAAGACCGATAGATTTAGTTCTATAAAATTTTGAAACGTTGTACGCAGAAAGATGTAACCCAAAGGAAAATAAACAAATGGTAAAAAAAAAAAATACCTGCCTCGGGGTGCCTGGGTGGCTCAGTGGGTTAAAGCCTCTGCCTTCGGCTCAGGTCATGATCTCGGGGTCCTGGGATCGAGCCCCACATCGGGCTCTCTGCTCAGCAGGGGGCCTGCTTCTCCCTCTCTCTCTGCCTGCCTCTCTGCCTACTTGTGATCTCTCTCTCTCTGTCAAATAAATAAATAAAATCTTTAAAATATATATATATGTCTGCCTCAACTATGACGAAAACTGAACCTCCAGGTTTCCTAAAGCACTCATGCAAATGGATCAGAAAAACACAACACGTCCCCCAAAGATAAATGGACGGGGACACCACGCAAGAGGAAATGGAACGGGTGAGTACGCACACAACAAAATGTTCACCCTCACAAGTGGCTTTGCTTTTTAAGTGCAAATTAAAACAATCACATTAGTGAAAATTAAAAACAAGTAATTACCGGGCTGGCATGAGGACAGTATAATTGCAAGGATCTTTGGAGAAAGGTTTTTGGCAATATGCATACACTACTGCAAAGTGTTCAGACTCTTAACATAGTGCTCCTTCTCCAACAGTTATTGCCGACCACTCTCGTGGACTGACTCGAGACGCACCAGTTCTTCCAAATGTGAGTCCCCAGCCCGGATCGTGCACCTGAGCTCAGACCTGCGTCTATAAGACATCTCTGATCTGATGTCCCCCTCCTCAGCTGAGCATCTCACTCACACCAAGAACGCCTCCTCCTTTTTCCCAGTGAATGCACCAGAATCACGAAGCCAGAAACCTGGGAGTCATCCTAATTGCCTTTGTCCCTCACTCCTGCACATGCATCTTTTCCATCAGCTCCTGCCAATACTCCGTCTGCAATGTCTTTTGAATCTGCCTTTTCCTCCCCCCCGCCCCCACAGTCATGGATGTGGGTCTCACCTGCTGTTTCTTGCTTGTATTGTTGAAATAGCCCTGACCCATCTCCTCCAAGCCACTGACACTTCCTTCAAGCCATTCTACAGGGAGCCGTGGGAGTTATCTTTATAAAATACAAAGCTGATTCTGTGTCGTCCTTTGAATCTTTCAACGCGCCCCCCCCCCCATTGTATACCTACAGGCTAAAGTCCAAGATTCTTAAGCTTTAGCGGCCCTCTGTGCTCCAGACTGCCTCGCCACCATCTTTTCTCTGATGAGCTTCTCCTGGTGTTCTGTCCCCTCCTCCCAGCTTGCCTCTCCCATTGTAATGGGAATTCCTTGAGAGCCCAACAAGATCTTAATCATCTCTGCCTCCCTGGTTGGTAATACTGAGGTTGACACAGAGTAGGCGCTCAATAAATGTTGGGTGAAGAAATGGATTTCTTCTAAAGAAATCATTCAAAAATTAAAATTAGGGGCACCTGGGTGGCTCAGTCGTTAAGCGTCTGCCTTTGGCTGAGGCCATGATCCCAGGGTCCTGGGATCGAGCCCCGCATCGGGCTCCCTGCTCGGCAGGGAGCCTGCTTCTCCCTCTCCCACTCCCCCTGCTTGTGTTCTCCCTCTCTCTGTGTCTCTCTCTGTCAAATAAATAAATAAATAAAATCTTTAAAAAACAAAAACAAAAATCGAAAAACAAAAAACCCAAAAATTAAAATTTAAAAAAATCATTCGACAGAAGGAAAAAGCTTATGAAGGAAAACGATTCACTATAGCAGCATTCATAACACAGAAAAAGTGCAAAAAACTTAATGTTCAACAATAGAGAACTTTTATTAATTATGGGACAGCCATTTAACGGAATATGATGCAGCTGTTAAAATACTAATTATGAAGACTATGTAGCAACTCAGAAAGTGTTTATTATATAATAAAAGCAGAATACAAAATGGTCTGTATGCTAGGACTGAAATTATGTAGAAGTATGCATGCACACAGACCGATCAGAATGAGAACAGGAAAAGGAACAAATGAATACAGATGATGCGTTTAGGGTGTTTGGGGAGGTACTGTTTGTGATTTTCTTAAGCTCTTTGCAAATTCCCCTCGTTGTTGTTAGAATGTCTTTGTGCATAAATACAAACTGACAGAGGAAAAAAACATGTATCCTGAGAAAGGTACTTGGATTCCCTCAAGTCCTTGGACAAGCTGCGGTACAAAAGTAAATAAACCACTGACCTGGGAGGCGAGAGACCAGCTCCTCATCCCACCCCCACCCCTAGCTGGCTGTGTGATCTTGACTAAGTAAACTCTGCAGCTCTAGCCCCCACTTCTTTCTCCTACCCTCTCTGGCTGGAAGTCCCATGGTTATTCCTCACTCCTGAACCAAATCCCGTCATTTCTGTTCGCTGTACCACTATCTCCCCCAATGACTTCAGACTGAAAACCTCAGAATCCACCGTCCATTCATTGTCTCATCACCTCCAACTCTCTCTAATCCCCACCTCCAATCCACTGCCCCTCCTTTCCAATAATCATTTATAGCATGCTTCACTATGGGCCTGGTTTCAGACAAAGAGGAGTCCCTGCCCTCCTAGTTAGCACTGTCTGCTTGAGAAGAGCCGGCAATTTTTTTCTCTCTTGCACCTTTGCAGACTGCTGAGCGGTAAAGTGGGGGGTAGAGACACGTAAAGTGGGACCTCGTGAGTAATGAGCTTGACCCCACAGTGGGAGGAGTTTAGGCACAGGCTGGATACTCCGAGGGATAGTGTAGTAAGACTTGGTAGAATGAGTGGGCTGTTGACTCAATTTATTCATTCAACACGTACTTACCAAGTGCTGGACACAGCGCCAAGCTCTCTGTTAGGTGGCAAAGGGACTGCCCAGATGAATTAGGGTGGTCTCTGGTATGGGGATCACGGAGATGCTCACAGTCTAGTGCAGGACAGACGAGGACTCATTACACCGCAACGTGCTAAGTTCTGTCTCAGCGTTTGAACAAAGGGCTCCGAGGCAGAGGAATGTGGGATTGACCCTGCCTGAGGGGGCTGCGGGCTCACAGAGCCGGCAGGACTTGAGTAGTTAGGTATCTCCAAGGCTGAGGAGTGGGACGAGATACCCAAAAAGGGGAGTGGGCTGTCCACGGCAGTTCCAAGCTGAGGAATCATCAGGTCTGCAGGCAGGACGCTTGAAAGAGACAGCTTTCTGAGAGCAGTAAATAGTTTGGAGTGGCTTAAGCTTTGACATTTAGGACGGGGGAAGGGAGCAATGAATGTCCAGGCACAGTCGGAGGCAGGTGACAGGCGGTGAGACCTGAGAGACCAGGCAGGAGGGCCAAGGGCAGTTTCAAAGTAGGAAAGTAGTATGATTAGATCTAAGTTTTGGTGAGATAACCAGATGGTCTCTAATGTCTCCTCTCTTCCCTGAGACTTTATGGTAAGTGCCAAAAGTGTGGTATAGGAACTTAGGGGCAGGGTGCCAAGGTTCAAGCAAGGATCCTAACTACCCTCCTGCCCCCTACACTCCACCCCCTCCGCGATCTGGGAGAAGCAAGAGAGAATAAAAATGGTGGGTCTTCCCCGGGGGAGCCTGGGTGGCTCATATTTCCGTTCAGGTCACGATCTCGGCGTCGTGGGATCGAGCCCCTCCTTGGGCTCCACACTCAGCACCGAGTCTACTTGGGATTCTCTCTCCCCCTCTCCCTCTGCTCCTCCCCCTGCTCTTGTGCGTTCTCTCTCTCAAATAAATAAATATCTTTTTAAAAAAATGTTGGTTCTTCCCAACTTAAAGCATGGGCAGGTTGGCTGGCTCAAGGGAACTCGGAAAAAGGGACAGACAAAATTTGTTTCAGAACTAATATTGAATATCTATTAAGATACATTCTGCTGAGACTACTCAGGATGACTGATGAATCAGAGACCTGTGCCCCTGAAACAAATAATACATTATATGTTAAGAAAAAAACTACATTCTACCGCTTCTACAGTCTCGTGTAGGTGGGACTTCAAGTAGCCTCACTCTGCCCTGTCCTCTAAGGAAGGGACCACGTCTAGCTCATCTTGTATTTCCAGCAGCTAGCACTGAATCCCGCGCACCCGAGGCGCTCAGCAAATATGGGTTGTGGCGGGGGCTGGAAAGAGGGAGAAAATCGCCCAGGCTTCAACCCTCTGACCTCCCGCCAGCAGGTGGCAAGATAGAATCCGGGTGCGCTGGGAAAGGGCGGAACTGGGCGGAGCGTCTGCGGCTCCGGCGCGCGCAGCCTCCGACCCTCTTTTCTCGGGTACCGGAAGGAGGCGGTCCTCTTTTCGTGCCTAGCGCAGCCATGGTAAGGAGGCTTCTTCCCGAGCTCTCGGGGCCCATCAGCTTCCATCCTCCCAGAGCTGGGGCTGCCCGGGGCTCCGGGGTCCCCGCAGGGGGCGGCCGGGAGGAGGCAAAGGCACTGCGGCCTGCGGGTTGGCCCAGGCGCGCTCGAGGGCGAGGGCGAACGGCGGCCCTGGAGGAGGGGGGAGATCGGTGCCTCTGGCGGGAAGGCCTCGGTGTCCGGCCTGGCCAACGCCCGACCACGCATCCCGTGACCCCAGGAGGAAGGGCCTTCTCCGGCCGGGGGGCGGATGATGGGCCCGGGGCGGGTGGGTGCTGGGTACGCCGGGCCAAGAAGCGTTTTCTTAAGTGGCTGCTATTTATTTTTTTTTTTGGCACGGCCTGACTTGACGTAGTGTGGCCGGTAAGCACGTGTGCACGGAGTTAAAATGTTTCCGCACTTTAAAGTGAAAGTAGCTCTCGGCACGTGGTTTTGCTGAGAGCAGATGAGTGTCGCACTAGACACTTTGTAACCAGGTGGCGAAGTTGGGAACACATTGCTACGTGACTGATTAACCGAGTAGCAGCACAGATTGGGCTCTTGCCCATTTCTGTTACCGCCTCGCCCCGTGCCACAAGGTCCAACCCTTGGCCATTTCGCCAGAACAGTTTCTTAGGGAAAAACACAGCCTCGAGAAGCGGGCACGCTTTTAAGCGGTAACTTTGGAAATACTTGGAACAGTCCCCAAAGACAGTAATTCGTGATCTCTGTCCAGTGGAAGGGGGGGGAGGGTTGTGGTCGATGGAACCTATAGTATTTGCTAGATAACTGTATGCCTTTGCTTCTGTGCGTTGTCACTGGCCCCACACTTTATAACACCGTACACGTTTTGCTGGACAGGAAACAGGAGACTGAGTTCTTTAAAGAAGTTAAGAGAATTGGTAAGCTGCTCTTGAAACAACCTGTAACCGTTTTAACAGCAATGAAATCTAAAACCCTGAAATTCTCCTTCAGGCTCGTGGTCCCAAGAAGCATCTGAAGCGAGTAGCAGCTCCAAAGCACTGGATGCTGGATAAACTGACCGGTGTGTTTGTAAGTATTATATTGTGAGCATATAGGATAAATTGTAAGTACCTTAAGGGACATGTTCAGGGGACCTATTTTATGCTAGTTTATGTACCAGGCATTCCTGAGTACTGTATCCGGAAATTATTTGGGCACAGGATTATGGGAAGAGTGTTCTTGTCGTCCTCTGTTTTTGAAGGCCTTGTGCTTGCTAGCTGCACCCCACCTCGCTCTTAATAGCGTTGCCTCATTTATTCCATATACCGTATAGTATCCTTATGTGGACTCCGTACTCAAATGTTCCTAATGGGCCTGGACCTCTGAAATGGGAAGATGCTGTAAAGCTTTCTGGTCTAGAATAGTTTTACAAGTTTTGAACACCTCTTGTTTACCCAAATTCGGGGGCCGGTGGACAGACTGGTGTCTATTTTAATGGATTTCAGGACCTAGGAAGTGGGTTTGAGTGAATCCCAACATAGTTTAAGCTAATTTTTAAAAAAAATCATTTTACAGGCTCCTCGCCCATCTACTGGTCCCCATAAGTTGAGAGAATGTCTCCCTCTCATCATTTTCCTAAGGAACAGACTTAAGTATGCCCTAACAGGAGATGAAGTAAAGAAGATCTGCATGCAGCGTTTTATTAAAATTGACGGCAAGGTCCGAACTGATATAACCTACCCCGCTGGTTTCATGGGTAAGTGGTTAGTGGTGGGCATTTGGTGCCGGCTCCTTTTGGTTTTCTCTTCCTCTCCAAAATGGCGGTCGTATTGAATATTGATGGGCTTTTTTTAATCAGTCGCAGAAGGAAAGCATGACCTTCCCCTTCAGTTTCTTTACTGACCTAGTGTAGAGCTGTAAGCAATCATAAATCATTTCTCAAAAACGGATTTCAATTCACTTGGAGTTTTGCATGTCATAAAAACAGGGTTTGGAAACATTAAGAGATTGGCTAGTCGTCATCATTGGTCTTGGGAGTTCTTGTTGGTATTTGAAATGGGAAGCATATGGGGCGCCTGGGTGGCTCAGTGGGTTAAAGCCTCTGCCTTCGGTTCAGGTCATGAACTCAGGGTCCTGGGATCGAGCCCCGCGTCGGGCTCTCTGCTCAGCCGGGAGCCTGCTTTCCCCTCTCTCTCTGCCTACTTGTGATCTCTTTCTCTGTGTCAAATAAATAAATAAACTCTTTAAAAAAAAACAGAAATGGGAAGCATAGGTTTGTTGTTGTTGTTTTTCTAGTGGCTTGTGGTGGTTACTCAGCATGGGGTAGTGGGGCTGTATAGTAACCTTAAGTTACTGTTTGGATGTCAGATGTCATCAGCATTGACAAGACCGGGGAGAATTTCCGTCTGATCTATGACACCAAGGGTCGTTTTGCTGTTCATCGGATTACGCTCGAGGAGGCCAAGGTGAGCGTTCCAAACAGGCTGGGTCTTCATTCGGGAAAGTTACTTGGTTCTAAGTGAGAGCCTGGAGTGAGTGAGTATGTGGGCCTGGTCCGTTGCAGTGAGGTAGATAAGGATTACTTAACAATGGTATACCTGGAAATAGCCAGTTAAGTTTGGTGAGGTTCTGTTGTGTGTGCACTTTTATGTCCTGTTATTAGAAGTCCTGCTAAGTGGCATCACAGTTCGTTGCTGGATATCTAATAATCGATCCCCATTTGAAGTTAACACCTTCAACAGATTGTCTTATTTTATGGCAGAAAAAAATTCTAGCTTAACAGTGGCTTCCAGGTTGTCTTGTAGAGGCAAGGAGGGTGATTTCTAGGAACATTTATTAGTACCTGAAGTATGGGTCCTTTTAAGTATAAGGGACCAGAAAGCCAATATTAGTCCAATCTGATTGGCCCTTCGTCATGTCTCCATTTGTGGCTTTAGCTTTGCTCTGGGGGAAAGGAACGGTGTTAATGGAGGAGATCGGTCATCCTTGGGGCAATTGTTTTAAGATCGTTCCCCCAAAAAAGATTACAGACATTGATTGTTTAATCCAGTTTGTTGTAGTGGTTTTACACAAAAGTTTAAGGCCTCTTGAATTATTGGCTATAAATGAAGGTTAATTCAATTGGATGGTTCAGCTCCTAGTTTCCTTAGCTGCCTCGTTATCAGCACGCTGGAGGGCATGTCCAATGGCATCAAGGTGATTTGATTTACTTGGGGGAGGTCAGGGAGCGAAAGTCCAAGGTCGAAATGCTTTGTGTGAAATGTTTGTTGATTAGGGGAACTGGTAATGCAATTGCAGTTTGTGAGACAAAACTCCATTGTGTGAAAGAAGGAGCCGCCAAGAGGCACTTGTTAGGGGGCTGATGCAGGTAAGTTGGAGGGAAAACTTCAGGGGACCTCTGAGGCTGAAACAGCCTCGGGAAAGAAGGGTGATCAACCCACGCACCGAAGGAGTCCCACTGTTCTGTTGTGGGATTTGAAGGTTGTAGAGCCTTTGATCCCTTGGACTTGAACGTGGGGGTTGATGGAGTGTGGTACAAGGAAAACCCCTAACAGAAAGATCACCCTAGAGAGGGGCAGCACAAGAGAAATTTATGGAGGGTAGGAAGTAAAAGTCCAGGACACCGTTCTGTACTTTGGGAAATCAGCAGTTCCTGTGTAGGCCTTTCGCCTTTAGCTGCTGATGGCATTTTTAACACCGTGACTTGGGGTTTCGAAGTTACTCTTTCATACATTCTGGAGCGTGGTGCGCGTGAGCTAAACTAAATGTGGCTAACTTACGTTTCCAGTACAAGTTGTGCAAAGTGAGAAAGATCTTCGTGGGGACAAAAGGAATCCCTCATCTGGTGACTCACGATGCTCGCACCATCCGCTATCCTGATCCCCTCATCAAGGTGAATGACACCATTCAGATTGATTTGGAGACCGGAAAGATTACTGATTTCATCAAGTTTGATACTGGTAAGCAGCCTCAGTGCTACCTGGGCCTTCTCTTTCTTTTGTTTCTGGGCATTTTCTTTAAAGCCTGGGTATAAGAGCTGTTCTTTACTACTCCTATCTCTCTCTCTTTTCTCTCTCTCTCTCTCTCTCTCTCTCTCTCTGTTTTTCTCAGGAATATAATCAAGCATTAGGACTTGCACCGGGCCTGGGGTACAGGGTTTGGTTTGGTTTTGAGCCCTCTTAGGTTCTGATGTGCACCTAATTAGCAACCAGAGCTGCAGGTCTTTTGATGTAGTAAGGGATGGGGAGGGGGGCAACTCATGACATTTGAGGAAATGTGCAAGGAATGTGTAGAACTTGAAGGTGTGTCATTTCAGCATGGCTTTGGGGTGGTGGTAAGGGTTAGTGATGGGAATGTGTTCTGAATGGGGGGAGGAGTGGCCTTGGGGAGCTGTGAGGGGTTGAACAGGTTTCTCTTGGGTGGAGGGCAGAAACAAACACCCAGGTGTGTGTAGTATAGTATGTGCACTTCCAGAGAGGCCCAAATGCTCAGAATATTCTGGGTGGATCTTCAGGCGTGAGGGGGAGGGGTGGGGCAAATCCTAAGAGAGCCCTGAGAGTCCTTGCTTGGCTGACCTATCCAGAGAAGTGAATTCAAGCGGGAAAAATGGCTGCTTTTGTCTTAAGCCTCTCTCTCGTCATTTGTCACACGGGGTTATGAGTTGGCATGGTGCCTGGCCCTCAGCAGATGACTTCTCCTCCCTAGGGAATCTGTGTATGGTGACTGGGGGTGCTAACCTGGGAAGAATTGGTGTGATCACCAACAGAGAGAGACACCCTGGTTCATTTGATGTGGTTCACGTGAAAGATGCCAATGGCAACAGCTTTGCCACCCGACTCTCCAACATTTTTGTTATTGGCAAAGTAAGTCTGGGTTTCCCTGCACTCGTGCAGGGAGCACTGGGAGTGCCACTCCCAGCTCTGGCCGGCTCTGCCGATCCTAGTGGAGAGCCCCTTCCGGGGTCGGGCTCTCACAGTGCGGGGCTGGGGCCAACCTGGGATCTTGCGATATCACAGAATCCTGATCACCTTGCTTGGTGAAAAGTGCCAGTGATGGAGTGAATATGCCTTATACTTAGGTTCTCTAATTTGCACCTGTGGGGTTGAGGGGGGCGCTAGTAGTCCGCCTTGGAAGCTGCTTCAATAATTGTAAATCATTAACTACGAAGGGTACTGTAGTTTGCATCTAATGTTTGGGCAGCAAGTTTAATAGGGTGATCGCGGCAGCCCAGGCAGTGGATATTTCTGCTGAATGGGCATCTAATGTCTTAAGACTGCCTGGCTGTTGCTAACCGCGCTCAGGCCTCTGTGTCTTTAAGTGAGATGACCGGTGCCACGTGTGCCAAGCTGCCGGTGGGAGTTAGCACATGGTGGGTTGTAATGCTCCTTGTTTTCTCCTGCAGGGCAACAAACCATGGATTTCTCTTCCCCGTGGAAAGGGTATCCGCCTCACCATTGCTGAAGAGAGAGACAAGAGACTGGCGGCCAAACAGAGCAGCGGGTAGAATGGTCCCTAGGTGATGTCATCGGAAGGCTTTATACCTAATTAAAGGTCATACAGCACGATAAATTGTCTCTTTGGTGTTTGTTGTGGTTTGGGTTGGGCTTTTGTGTTCATTTACAGTTGCCCCCTGTTTGACTTATAACTTGAAAAGTAGATTGACTCCTCGGGCAAGCTTAGGCATTCTGTGATACAGGGCTAAGATACTATTTATTTATTCATGAGAGATGGAGGGAGGGAAAGGGAGAAGCAAGCAGGCTCCCCACAGAGAAGGGAGCCCGACGTGGGGCTCGATCCCAGGACCCTGGGATCATGATCTGAGCCAAAGGCAGACACTTAACCAACTGAGCCATCCAGGCCCCCCTTTGTCTTTTTTTAGACTGGACTCTGGGTGGTGGGAGGGAGGACACAGGATTTGACAAAGAAGGAGCAGCAACTAACCCGAGAGCCGAGAGAGCTGGTGCGGGGGCGGGGCCCAGAGTGTTGGCCAAGAACTCAGATGAGTTCTGTCCTATTGCTTCCTCACTTTAAAAACAGTAATAATCAGTGCCCTCCTTCCTCTGGTCTTCATTGAGGCTCATCTGTTTTTCCCATTCTTGCCCAGCTTGATCTCACCCAGGGTGGAAATCTCCAGCTCTGGACACGGTCAAATGCATGGGTTCTTGGTACTACAAAGCTATGCACTTATTTGGACTTAATCTAATGTCTCTAGCTGCCACTGCCGTCCTCACCTCCATTCCTCGGGGGACTGTAAAATAAAACTATCCTGTAGAAAGGCAACTTGTTCTTGCTTCCTAGAGTGTAGGGTCATGTCAGGCTTGCCCTACAATCTTTATTATTTTTTTTAAAAGATTTTATTTGACAGATCACTAGTAGGCAGAGAGGCAGGCAGAGGGGGGAGGGGAGCAGGCTTCCTGCTGAGCAGAGAGCCCAATGCAGGGCTCGATCCCAGGACCCTGAGATCATGACCTCAGCCTAAGGTAGAGGCTTTAACCCCCTGAGCCACCCAGGCACCCCCAATCTCTTTTTTGAAGATTAATTTTTAGAGGGGGAGGGAGAGAATCTCCCAACGCACCCCCCACTGAGCAGAGAGCCCAATGTGGGGCTCAATCTCATGACCCTGAGATGATGACTTGAGCCAAAACCAAGAGTTGGTTGCTTTACCAACAACCATCCAGGCGCTCCTTGCCCACCAATCTTTAAGATTTGTTTTAGAGGTGGGGCAGAGGGAGAAGGAGCGAATTCTCAAGCAGAGTCCCTACTGAGCGCAGAGCCCGCCCTGGGGCCCAGGTCCCAGGACCCTGAGATCATGAGCCTGAACCTGAGCCGGCTTAACCAATTGAGCCACCCAGGTGCCCTGCCCGCCAATCTTTTTTTAAAAGATTGTATTTGACAAAGGCAGCTAGAGAGGGAACACAAGTAGGGCGAGTGCTAGAGGGAGAAGCAGGCTTCCTGCTGAGCAGGGAGCCCAATGCAGGGCTCGATCCCAGGACCCTGGCATCATGACCTGAGCTGAAGGCAGATGCTTATCCGACTGAGCCACCCAGGCACCCCCCTGCCCACCAATCTTAATGATTGTTTCCCTTGCTATAAGGGGCCAGCTCTCTTGTTCCGTTCCCGTATAAGACATGCCTTCTGCTAAAAACAAAACAAAAACCACCTTTACCTCCTATAGCAGGGCTGCCTCTATACTATTGGTCCAGGTAACCCGGGGGTGGCTGTCCCGTGTGTTGTGGGATGTCAGACTGCATCCCCGGGCTCCAACCACCAGATGTTAAGAGTGTGCCTTCCCGGGCGCCTGGGTAGCTCGGTGGGTTAAAGCCTCTGCCTTTGGCTCAGGTCGTGGGATCGAGCCCCCCGTGTCGGGTTCTCTGCTCAGCAGGGAGCCTGCTTCCCCCTCTCTCTCTGCCTGCCTCTCTGCCTACTTGTGATCTCATTCTCTCTCTGTCAAATAAATAAATAAAATCTTTAAAAAAAAAAAAAAGTGTACCTTCCTGTTCTGCCCAGTTGTGATCCCAGAATGACCCCAGACATAGCCAGATCCCTCCTGGGGAGCAAAATTGCCTTGTGTTCTGAACCACTGTCCTATAGATCCTGCTGTGTCTCACCATCACTTTTATTTAACATCTTGTTGCAGAGACCGTTCAAGCTTACTAAATGATCCCACCGTGACAGGTTTGGGGGTCAAAAACCGTTTTGGACATCTTTTATCTGAGGCGCGATGAGCCTGGGTAAGGTCACTTTGCATGTCACACTGGGCACGGGGAATGGGCCTGGTACCCAAGTCTGTGGTCCGACAGAGAAGGAGGCCTGCTGAACATCTGGCTTGCACTGTCTTAGCCCCCCACCCCTACCCCGACCCCCGGACACTGGACCCTGGGCCTGGAGTCAGGAGCCGCAGAATACGATCTTGTCAACCGAGCAAGGCACGAACTAATCACTCAGCTAAAAGAGAGACGGCCCAGGACGCTCCCAAGCTGATTTGGCCCTGCAGAGCTTCTCTGCCTTTCATACTGCAGACTCCAAAGCACCATGGCTGGAGCTTGAGAGCAGGTGAACCCGGGGCCTCAAGACCTCAGCTTAAGCAGGCGAAAGGGAATTTCTGCAAGGACAAGGTCCAACCAAAGCACATCGGAGAGGGGTGTGCAAGTGGGCTTGCCAGACCCGTTGCTTCAGTGTGGGTCTCTTGTCAAGAGCGGAGCTCAGCCAGATAGGCAGTTCTGATGAGGAGCCAGGCCAGAAGTAATTTTTTTTTTTTTTTTAAGATTTTATTTATTGATCGATTTGACAGAGAGAGAGAGATCACAAGTAGGCAGAGAGGCAGGCAGAGAGAGAGGGGGAAGCGGGCTCCCTGCCAAGCAGAGAGCCCGATGCGGGGCTCGATCCCAGGACCCTGAGATCATGACCTGAGCCGAGGGCAGAGGCTTAACCCACTGAGCCACCCAGGCGCCCCCAGAAGTAATCTTAAGGTGCCCCTTGAAAAATAGGCCAGGGAGACATCGAAAGGCCCAAGGGCAGGAGTCCTTAAGTCTTGGTGGATTCTCTTGCCACCCCTCCTGCTCGCTGCCCCTGTGGCTGCTCTTTCTATCCTCAGCCCAGCAGATGATGGAAGTGATTTGAATTTTAGCTAAGGAACCAAAGCAAATGCGGGGAATGAGAGGCCTCCCAGTTGGTTCTTTCCACCCGCACAGGGGTTTCCTAGCTGCCTCATCGGCCAGGCATCTTGCACAACGGCAGTCTCCTCACATCACCAGGATTTTTTAAACGCTTCATTTTTTTTTGTATGCCTCTACATATAAGTTGATTTGGGGCAGGTTTTTAATTCCAGTTAACATGAGTTACCAGAGTTATATTCGTTTCAGATGTACAATCTAGCGATTCGACAACTCCACACAGTACCTGCTGCTTGTCACAAGTGTGCTCCTTAATCCCCATCGCCTGTTTCCCCCTCCCCCCCCCACCTCCCCTCTGGTAACCAGCAGTTGGTTTTCTAGAGTTAAGAGTCTGTTTCTTGGTTTGTCTCTCTTATTTTTTTTCCCTTTGCTCATTTGTTTCTCAAATTCCACATATGAGTGAAATCATGGTATTTGTCTTTCTCTGACTTAAGTCACTTGGCATGATACCCTCTAGCTCCCTCCACGTCGTTGCAAATGGCAAGATTTCATTCTTTTCTTATGGCTGAGTAATATTCCATCGTAAATATATACACCACGTCTTTTTTTTGTTGTTGTTAAGATTTTATTTTATTTATTTGACAGAGAGAGAGAGATCACAAGCAGGCAGAGAGGCAGGCAGAGAGAGAGGGGGAAGCAGGCTCCCCGCCGAGCAGAGAGCCCGATGCAGGGCTCGATCCCAGGACCCCGAGACCACCACCTGAGCCGAAGGCAGAGGCTTTAACCCACTGAGCCAGCCAGATGCCCCTATACACCACGTCTTTATCCATTCATCCATCGGTGGACACTTGGGCTGCTTCCACATCTTGGCTATTGTAAATAATGCTGCTATAAACACAGAGCTGCGTGTATCCCTTTCAATTAGTGCTTTTGTCTTTTTTGGGTCAAGAGCCAGGAGTTCGATCGCTGGGCCATAGGGTAGCTCTCTTTTTAATTTTAATTTTTAATTTTTGAGGCACCTCCATACTGTTTTCCAGAGTGGCTGCACCAGTTTGCATTTCCACTCACAGTGCACGAGGCTTCCTTTTTCGTCACATCCTCACCAACATCTGTTGTTTCTTGTGTTGTTGATGTCCACCATTCTGACAGGTGTGAGGTGATGGCTCATTGTCGTTTTGATTTGCATTTCCCTGCTGGTGAGTGATGATGAGTGATGATGAAAATCTTTTCATGTATCTGTTGGCCATCTGGATGTCTTTGGAGGAACGTCTGTCCGTGTCTTCTGACCATTTTTTAATTGGATTATTTGTTTTTTGGGTGTTGAGTTGTATAAGTTCTTCACATATTATGGATACTAGCCATTTATTGGATACGTCATTTGCAATTATCTCCCATCCCATAGGTTGCCTTTTAGTTTTGCTGATTGTTTCTCTTCACTGTGCGTAAGCAAACAGCATTTTAAATGTGTTTCATTTTTATTTGTTAAAGTAGCACAGGAATTTTTTTTATTAGCAACTAGCCCTAACGTGGGGAAGATTTCCACCCTAACAACCGGGTCATATGGGTATACTCCGCCAAAGCGGCCTGAATATCATCAGACTGAGCTACAGGTTTCCAAATAAAATGCCTCATGTCTTTGTAGGGCTTCCTAAGGCTTCCAGTTTGATTCATAAAATCTTAGAGCTGGAGGGAACCTTAGAGATCATTTCAACAGGGAGGCAGACAAATGGTTATTGAGGTGAAACCAACTGAGGCAAACAGACCTTTACTGGGTTTGGCTTACTTCCCTTGTGCCTTCAGTGGGCTGGGCCTTGTGCTTCAGTCAGGGAGCAGCATGGCACAGCTTTGAGAACAAGAAGAACACAGGGGCGCCTGGGTGGCTCAGTCATTAAGCATCTGCCTTCGGCTCAGGTCATGATCCCAGGGTCCTGGGATCCACATCAGGCTCCCTGCTCGTCGGGAAGCCTGCTTCTCCCTCTCCCACTCCCGCTGCTTGTGTTCCCTCTCTCACTGTGTCTCTGTCTGTCAAATAAATAAATAAAATATTTCAAAAAAAAAAAGAGCAAGTAAAATACAAACAGCTAGGATTTATGTAGTACTTCATAGTTTACAAAGAGTCATCTTGATTTTTTTTAAGATTTTATTTATTTGAGAGAGAGGGAGATAGCAAGAGGGAAAGTAGGAGGGAGGGTGGGGAGGAGTAGGCTCCTCGCTGAGCAGGGAGCCCAATGGGGGACTCGATCCCAGGCCCCTGGGATCATGACCAGAGCCGAAGGCAGCCGCTTAACCGACTGAGCCACCCAGGCACCCCAAGAGTCATCTTGATTTTTTCGATATCCAAATCCCGTGTTCCTGCTGCTAAACCAGACGTTACAGAAAGAATGATACCCTCCTGACTGCCTCCTGACCCATGCTAATCAGTTCTATCCATAGTCTTCCCCATCTCAGGTCATGGCAAACTGTCTTACCAATTACTCAAGCCAAACGCTTTGGACATGTCCTTAATTCATCTCCTTTTCTCACATGCCACACGTAATTTCATTAGAAAGTCCTGTTGGTTCTACCTTCAAAATATATCCTGAGTCCATATTTGGTGATATTTAGAAATTATTGTTAATATTTTTGTGAGATAATCATGAAATTTTCCAGAGATACATACTGAAATATTTGTAGAAGAAGTGACAAGCAGTCTGGAATTTGCTTTAAAATAATCTAGTGAGTGAGGAAAATCAAGACAACAAGATTGAGGGCACCTGGGTGGCTCAGTTGGTTGGGCGACTGCCTTTGTCTCAGGTCATGATCCCGGAGTCCCGAAGCGAGAATCATACCCCTAGACAAACGAGCCCCGGGATCGAGTCCCATATTGGGCTCCCTGCTCAGTAGGGAGTCTGCTTCTCCCTCCAACCCTCTCCCTTCTCATCCTCTCTCTCACTCTCTCTCTCTCTCTAAAATAAATAAAATCTTAAAAAAAAAAAAAGAAAGAAAGAAAACAAGATTGACCATATAATAATAATGTTGAAGCTGGGCTATGGTTACATGGGATTCATTATACTAGTTGTTCTACTTCTGTATCTGTTTGACATTTCCCATAATAAACTTATAAAGGAATGAATAAATAGTATGGTGTCTGCCCTCTCCGCCACCCCAAATAATATTGGAATATTTCTTTTCTTTTTTTTTTAGATTTTATTTATTTATTTGTCAGAGAGAGAGAGCACAAGCAGGGGGAGCAGCAGGCAGAGGAGAAGCAGGCTCCCCGCCGAGCAGAGAGCCTGACGCGGGGCTCGATCCGAGGACCCTGAGATCATGACCTGAGCCGAAGGCAGACGCTTAACCAACTGAGCCACCCAGGCACCCTGAGAATGTTGTACCGTTTAAACAATAAAAAATAAATAATAATAACAAAATATTCCCAAGAGACAACAAACATTGCTTAACAACAGCAACAGCAACGGAAAGAAGAAACTTTCCAAGAGCCAACAGCTTTTCAGTTTATTCCTGGGGTTTTCCTAGGGATATACTCTTACATTTTTCTTAGCCGTTCCAGCAACCGTGAACAGGTTTGATCACTGGTGTGCTGGTAAATGTTTAACAGCCAACTCTCTAAAAAAATGTGTACATATACATGTACATAGGTTGATGACGTTTCGCCGATACAAAGGGTGTGTAACACAATTTGCAGATAATAATGAAATAGGCAATACTCTTCATCGCGCGTTCCATATAGCCAGTCGGGTCTCACAGACTGCTTTCTTTGAGTTTTGCCAACTTCTTATAGCCGTATCAATCTACGATTACAGTTACAATCGACCAAGAAATGTAGTTTGGACAAAAGTGTTGGTTGATATTTGGGTCCGCATTAGCAAATGAGACGAAAGCGAAACAACAAAGACATTCACAAGAACTTCACTCCTTTGTCAACGACGTGAGCAACTTCTCTGCTGACTCAGATAAGAGTTCTTGAATGCGGAGAGAATATCTCCTTAAGTTTTTGTACTAGTCCTAATGTATTGGCTACAAGATACAACGCGCTTGAAGTTTAATCTGCATTTTAACATTTTCTCCATTGCTTCCTTAATTCTAGACCATCGACGAAACGATTCCTCAAGTCCTGATGGTAGTGTTTGCCAATTTCAAGCTACCACCGTGATGTCACTGAACAGGGAGCTGGGCGGAGATGAGCAGCAGCCCCCCATTACATAGCATTTCCACCACATATATACAATAGGCATAAATAATCTCGAGCGCATCGAGATAATAGTAAAATGTAAAATGATTTGGAAGTAATGAGCGTTTGGTGTTTATTGCCTTTGCATTTATATAATTTGCTTAATTCTAAGTTTATATATTAACATTTAAATATAGCTTTAATATTTATATTTTCTACATTTCTACCAGTGGCTGTTTTGGTTTTTTTTTTAAGATTTTATTTATTTATTTGTCAGAGAGAGAGCACAAGCAGGCAGAGCGGCAGGCAGAGGCAGAGGGAGAAGCAGGCTCCTTGCTCTGCAAGGAGCCCGATGCGGAACTCGATCCCAGGACCCTGGGATCATGACCTGAGTCGAAGGCAGCCACTTAACCAAATGAGCCGCCCAGGTGTCCCAACAGTGGCTGTTTTTAACAAGTGGCTCAGAAAAGTCCTGAAAATTTAACAGTCAGCTCTCAGGAGCTGGTATGAGCCAGTTCTAGCACACCACGTGGGCCATGCCATGAGACCCAGCTGGCTGCGCTGGTCCTGTTGAGTGTGCCTCCTCGCCGCCCCTTACACGTGCCCTCCTTCTCCATCCTCTCAGCCACCTGTGCCATGGGCGACTTCCTCTCCTCCCATCCAAGTCTCCCCACCACACACTGCAGCCCAGTTCCCAGAGCCCAGCTTGAATTGTGTCACTTCGTCTGCAAAACCTCTTGTGGGGAGCCTGGGTGGCTCAGTCGTTAAGCGTCTGCCTTCGGCTCAGGTCATGATCCCGGGGTCCTGGGATCGAGCCCCACATGGGGCTCCCTGCTCAGCGGGGAGCCTGCTTCTCCCTCTCCCACTCCCCCTGCTTGTGTTCCCTCTCTCACTGTGTCTCTCTGTCAAATAAACGGACGGAATCTTTGAGAAAAGGGGAAAAAAACAAACCAAAAAGCCTCTTGTTCAAAAGCATTGCCTAGGGGCGCCTGGGTGGCTCAGTCGTTAAGCATCTGCCTTCAGCCCAGGTCATGATGCCAGGGTCCTCAGATCAAGTCTGCATCAGGTTCCCTGCTCAGTGGGGAGTTTGCTTCTCCCTCTGCTTGCTGCTCCCCCTGCTTGTGTGCCCTCTCTCTCACTCATGCTCTCTCATATAAGTAATAAATACCATCTTTTTTTTTAAGATTGTATTTATTTATTTGACAAAGAGAGATACAGTGAGAGAGAGAACACAAGCAAGGGGAGCAGGAGAGGGAGAAGCAGACTCCCAGCCGAGCAGGGAGCCCGACGCGGGGCTCAATCTCAGGACCCGGGGACTATGACCTGAGCCAAAGGCAGATGCTTAACGACTGAGCCACCCAGACTCCCCTAAATAAAATCTTTTCTAAAAAATTCAAAAAAAAAAAAGAAAAAGGAAGCACTGCCTATAGACTCAGGTCCAAATTCCTTGGGCTATCTTTGCAAGCCAACCCCATTGTGGTCCTAAGCTATTTTCTCAATAGAACAACACAGTAGCTCCCAATTCCCAGGTCTCTAATCACCACACCTTCTTTCTTGGACCATCAGACCCTCACAGTCACCTGCCCCCTGGACATCTCCTCTTGGAAGGTCCCCAAACATCTCAAACTCGGCTTGTGTTTTTTTTTTTTTTTAAGATTTTATTATTTATTTATTTGACAGAGAGACACAGCGAAAGAGGAACACAAGCAAGGGGAGTGGGAGAGGGAGACGCAGGCTCCCCGCTGAGCAGGGAGCCCAATGCGGCGCTCGATCCCAGGACCCTGGGATCATGACCTGAGCCGAAGGCAGACGCTTAACGACTGAGCCACCCAGGCGCCCCTAACTTAGCTTGTTTTTAGAATTCATCCTTTTTTTCTCCCTCTCACCCCCTCAGTGCTTCCGTTTCTGTAGTCCCCGATTTTCTCTTAGGTCTTCAAATTTACATTGTTTCCATCTCTCTTCATATTCTTTTTTTTTCTTAAGATATCTATCTATCTATCTATCTATCATCTATCTATTTAGAGAGCACGAGCAGTGGGAGGGGCAGAGGGAGAGGGAGAGAGAGAATCTCAAGCAGACTCCCTGCTGAGTGCGGGCCTGACATGGGGCTCCATCTCATGACTCTGAGATCATGACCTGAGCTGACAAGAGTTGGACTCAACCGGCTGAGCCACCCGGGTGCCCTCTCTTCATACCCTTTTGACCCTTTTTTCTTCCAGGTACTTTTTCCACTCTCGGACATCCTTCAGGTCTCAACTGAGTTATTGTTTCATCTGGGAAACTGCTGGGAAGGTCAGGGGCCCTCAGCAATGAGTTTCTCTGTTCTTCCCATCCTAGATTCTACTGCAGTGTATTAAAATGGCCTATTTGGGGGCACCTGGCTGACTCAGTCGGTGGAGCACGTGACTCTTGATCTCAGGGTTGTGAGGTCAAGCCCACTGGGCGTAGAGCTTACTTAAAAAATAAATTGTCTATTTAGGGGCACCTGGGTGGCTCAGTGGGTTAAAGCCTCTGCCTTTGGCTCAGGTCATGATCTCAGGGTCCTGGGATCGAGCCCCCGCATTGGGCTACCTGCTCAGCGGGAAGCCTGCTTCTCCGTCTCTCTCTGCCTACTTGTGATCTCTCTCTCTCTCTCTGTCAAATAAATAAATAAAATCTTTAAAAGTAATTGTCTAACAATTATCATATGCTCTCTGATATGAGGAATTTGAGAGTCAGGGCGGGGGGTCATGGAGAGAAGGGAGGGAAAAATGAAACAAGATGGGACGGGGAGGGAGACAAACCATAAGAGACTCTTAATCTCAGGAAACAAACGGAGGGTTGCTGGATAGGGAGAAGGATAGGGTGGCTGGGCGATGGACACTGGGGAGGGTATGTGCTATGGGGAATGCTGTGAATTGTGTTAAGACTGGTGATTCACAGACCTGTACCCCTGAAGCAAATAATACATTATATGTTAATAAAAAATTGTCTATTTGTCTGTCTCCCTCAAGAGTCTGTGAGGTCCATAAGGTTAATCTTGCTCCCCACCTAATCCCCACTGTCTAGCCCAGTTACTGGTGTGTTACGGGTGCTGAACAAATGAATGAACGAATGAGGAAGAGGTATATCCCGCAGCTCCCCCTACAAACCCTCCCCTCTGTCTTTTTTCCCCACTGTTTCCCCGAGCACACCATGTATTTCTCACTTCCAAAAACAAAGCAAAAAAAAAAAGGAAGCCAAAGTTTTTGCTTGTGCTTAAGGGGACAAGGTCAGAAAATGTCACCTTCTGAAATTAGAACTAATAGAATCAACATTGAATAGATGAAAGCAGCCATCTACAAAATAATCCACTTTAAGGGCTGGTTTGTAAATGTGGTACCGGTGAGGCGAGGGCGCTTCTCAGGTCTCTATGGTGACCAGCGTGTTGAGATCTGCCAAATATAAAGAAAGCGATAATGTCAATCAGTCGTAACCTGATTGTTAATGATAATGCAGTATAAGTAGGAGGGCCCTTGTGGCCATGGGGTCTTGAAAAGACCTGAGCCAAAGAGCAACACATTTTCTGTGCGCGACCGCCATCGAGCGCCACGTGTGGGCTTGTACAGTTTACAAAGCACCTCCGTGTGTTACCTCAGTAAATCGCCGTGATGGCCCCACCAGGTGGACCTTAGTCCTCATTTTTTAAAAAATATTTTCTTTATTTATTTGAGAGAGAGATTGAGAGAGAGCATGAGAGGGGAGAAGGTCAGAGGGAGAAGCAGACTTCCCGCGGAGCTGGGAGCCCGATGCGGGACTCGATCCCGGGACTCTGGGACCATGACCTGAGGCCAAAGGCAGTCACTCAACCAACTGAGCCACCCAGGTGCCCCCTTAGTCCTCATTTTACAGATGACAGAAGTGAAGTTCATTGCACTTGAACTTCACTTTTGAGGCGAATCAACTTGCCCTAAATCTCCCCCTGACACACACACACACATTAACACCCATACCTTCACTAAGCCCACAGAGCATGAGATGGTTATGAACCCGAGGAGAGAAATACCCCGAGGGCAGAGACAGAAAGTTCTCGAAGTGACCAGTTGGTTAAACCACCCGCTTTGGTTCATTCTAATTCTGTGTTCTCAGGTAGAGGCTTTGAGCTCTGAAGAGTTTTGGCTCCAGGCCTTGGACCCCATGAAGGGAGTTGGGGGGGTGGCTAATGAGGGGGGAATGCAGCCAGACTTCAGCAAACATTTATTAGGCAACTACTGTGTGCCCAGCGGTGCTAAGAGCATGGGATGTAGTGGTGAATAAGACAGAGCTCCTCACCAAGCTGACAGCCTAATTACAGGAGTGTGACAAGAAATACAGTAGTACCTCCTTATCTTTTCTTTTTTTAAGATTTTTGTTTACTTATTTGTCAGAGAGAGAGAGAGTACAAGCAGGGGGAAGGCAGGAAGAGGGAGAAGGAGAAGCAGACTCCCCGCTGAGCAAGAGCCCCGATGCGGGACTCGATCCGAGAACCCTGGGATCATGACCCGAGCCAAAGGCAGACACTTAACTGACTGAGGCACCCAGGCGTCCCTATTCCCTCCTTATCTGCTGGGGATATGTTCCAAGACCCCCAGTGGATACCTAAAACTGAAGATAATACTGAGCCCTGTATATACGATGTTTTCTCCTATACGTACCTATGATAAAGTTTAATTCATAAAGAGACACAGTAAGAGATTAACGACAATGAATAAATAGAACACTTATGACAATATTGTGCAATAAATGTTATGTGAATGCAGTCTCTGTCTCCCAAATATCTTCTTGCACTGGACTCACTCTTCTTCTTGTGATGACGTGAGATGATAAAGTGCCCGCGTGATGACACGAAGTAAGGTGAATGACGTAAGCACCGTGACATAGCGTTAAGCTGCTACTAACCTTCTGATGCTATGTCAGAGGGAGGACCATCTGCTTCTGGACCACGGGCGACCTTGGGTCACTGAAACCATGGAAAGCAAAAGTGCAGATAGACTTACAAACACAACACGATAGAGGCTCTAAAGAGGGAGCACGGGGTGCTCTGGGGGCCCACGGAAGAGCCATCTACAGTGGTCTCGGGAGGGTCTGGGCAGGCTGCCCAGAGAAATCATTGCCTGAACTGATACTGGAAGGGACTTAGCAATACAAAAAGAGGTTGGAGGAATCAGGGTGGGGAGAGGAAAATTTAACAGGGAGACAGAGCGAGAAAACCGGGGGGTGGGGTGGGTGGAAATGTGTGACAACAAAAGACAAGGGAAGAGAGGTGGGGGGGTTGTGAGAAGTGCGGCTGGAGAGATAATCATAAAAGCCAAATTAATATAATCATAATGTATAGTACAATTTAACAAGATCCATGATGTCATGAATCATGATTATTAATCATTAGTTGATTAAATCAATAATAACGTATATGGCTGGTACTGATGACTTTATCCTTCTCTGATCTGACTGGCAGTGAGTGATTAAAGCACCTCGGTGTGGGGCACGGAGCTCAGCACACAACTCGCACCCTCACAACCATCCTCCTGGCAGCGTAGGAACCGTTCTTTCCTACCGGGCAAGTGAGAGAACTGCAGGTCAGAGAGGTGAAGAGTGGACCAAAAGTCACACTGGCTGTTATGTGGCTGGTTTGGCATCAGGACTGAAGTTTAATATAAACTCCAGAGCCCATCCTGGAAAATGGCTTGCTTACTAGCACAGTGCTGCATCAGAGCTATATAGGAATTTCGACTTAATCCTAAGAAAAATAAAGAAATCAAAGAGCTCTGGGCAAGGAGGAGAGACCCAGATTGCGTTTTAAAGAACTCACCCTGGGGGGGCGCCTGGGGGGCTCAGTCGGTGAAGCGTCTGCCTTCGGCTCAGGTCATGATCTCGGGGTCCTGAGATCGAGCCCCACATGGGGTTCCCTGCTCAGCAAGGAGTCTGCGTCTCCCTCTGCCCCTCCCCCTGCTAGTGCACACACACTCTCTCTCTCTGTCTCAAATAAATAGATAAAATCTAAAAAAATAAAATAAAATAAAAAAAGAACTCACCCTCACCCTGGCTGTGGGGTGAAGGATGGATTGGGAGGGGGAGAATAGAGGCAGAGAGGGCAGGGGGAAGGCTTTTGCCTTTTACTTGGTCTCTCTGATGGTTGTGGCTTGGACTAGAGAGGTGGCGGTGGGGATGGAGAGAAGGGAGTAGATTCACGAGATAGGTAGGAGGTAACATTGACAGGCCCTGGTGCCTGATGGGATATGGGGAGTGAGGGCAAAGAAAACTTGAGGATGACTCCCAGGGTTCTGGCTGAAGCAGGTGGATAAATGGCGGAGCCATTCCTGAAGAAGAGGGACACGGAAGGAGGAGAAGGTTCTGAGGAAGAAGATACCCACTGAGTTCACACAGCAGGTGGAGCGCTAGGTCTACGAGAGACATGAAGCCAGAGAGATGGTTGGAGAATTCAGAGAAGGGATATGGGCCAGGCGTCAGGATCAAAAAGGAGATTCCAGTCGTGGAGGGATGAGGTCTCCCGGGTGTGCAGGGTGAGAAAGGCGAGGGCAGATGGGCGCCACCGTTTGGGGGAGGAGGAGTGAAAAGCCTCCGTAAGGCACTGAGGAGGGTCTGCTTGCTCTCCTGGGAAGAGAAAGGTGGTAAGCCTGAGACGGAGTTGGGACTTAGAGGTGCCTCCCCAAAGAGGGGCGCTGGGCAGCCCCATTGCCAATTAGAGCCCTCATGTAGTTTTCAGTGAGGATGAGGGCTTGGGGCTGCCTCTCTACCCAGGACGAGGGCTGCTGAGAGCCAGTGCCACTCTGTTCCCCTTGGGATTCAAGGATCTCACAGAGTTTGATCCAACAGTTTGAAGAGACAGTAGCATCGTGATGGAGCACAGGGCCTTTGCAGCAAGACTGCGTGCAAGACCTCCACCAGCATTTGCCCTCTGTTTGACAGTGGGCAAGTCGCTTCACTCCCCTGAGTCATACCTCTCCCATCTGTAAAAGGGGGATAATAATTACACCAACCTCACAGGGTTTGTTTAGAGGATAAAATGACCTAGAACATTCCCTGGCGGGTAGTAAACGCTATTGAATGTTCGCTGTCCCTGGCCAAGAAGAATGTGTCTGACCTATTACAGTTTCTAAATCCATATTCTCCGGGGCCCAATTGCTCACCAAACATGCTGAGGGCATTCAAAAAGCTGGAACAACAACAAAAGTGTAGGGGGAAAGCATACGACAGTTGATATTTCAAAGGTCTCCATCGAAGTAGTCATCACAGGAAAAATCAGAACTTGGTTGGACTTTCTTACCCTTTTTACAGTTTGGTACGATTTTTCCTCTGAATCACCTAACGATAAGTGGTAGCATTAAGTGTGGAGTCGGGGGCGGGGGGTCAATCCGCTCTTCTCAGTACTTAATGCCTCTGAGTCACAGTCTCAGATAATCCCATTAGAGCCTTTCATCGAGCCTGCAAAGGAAGTGTCATTTATATTCTTCTTTGTGGAGGTGGAAAATAAGGCTCAGGGAGATCAAGAACAGACACAGGACTGGATGGGAACCCAGGCAGATGCTGTCGGAGCCTTCCGCGAAGTGAGGGGATCGGATGGTTCATGCTTCTGGGTTGGGGGGGGCGGTCCTCGGCATGGGCCTATTTGTCCCATGTAAGAGGAATGCGTGCTTTCGTGCAAGAAGTAAGGCAGTAAGGGGCCCCAGTGGAGCGATTCGGGCCAGAAGGCAAAGATGGCTCTCGAGGCCTTTTGGAAAGCCCCCTCCTTGGGGGCCATATGTTCGCAATCAGTGTGTGTATGGCCAGAGTTGGGGGGGAGGGGGGGCGCTGTCTTGGCCGGTAGCCAAGCCAGATGTTTGTTGCGTGACTCCTCATAGCACAGAGCTCAGTCAACCCCTCGCCGAGCTGGGAATTTGTATGCCATAGTTATGACCAACTTCGTCTTGTAACTGAGGTTTCAAAAGTCCTCTGGGCCAGGGCTGGCCCAAGGCAGAACCAGGGAGGCGGGACGTTAGCCTCCCATCCCCTCACACCATCTCCTTTCTTTGCACACGACTTTCTTTCCCTTATACTCTCTCCATGCTCGAGTGCTCCTTGTCTTCCTGCAGCCTTCTCCACCCCAGGACTTCCACTAAGGCTTGCCTGGCCATTGGCCTCATTCCCCATGCCCCACTTGTTGTGAAGAATGAACCCCTTTGCCACTCTATTTTTTTTTTAAGTAAACTCTACCCCCAACATGGGGCTCGAACTCACGATCCCGAGATCAAGAGTCAAAGGCTGTACGGACTGAGCGAGCCGGGAGCTCCACCTCCTCTCCACCTAACGAAACCCCACTCATCCTTTACAGTCCCTAATTTTGGGGGCACCTGGGTAGCTCAGTGGGTTAAAGCCTCTGCCTTCAGCTCAGGTCGTGATCTCAGGGTCCTGGGATCGAGCCCCGCATCGGGCTCTCTGCTCAGCAGGGAGCCTGCTTCCCCCTCTCTCTCTGCCTGCCTCTCTGCCTACTTGTGATCTCTCTCTCTCTGTCAAATAAATAAATAAAATCTTTAAAACAAAACAAAACAAAACAAAAAATCCCTAATCTTGGCTCTGCTTTGAAGCTTCTCCAACTTCCTCAGAAAGGGAGGGACGGGAGCAAGTGCTCAGGGAGCATCTACTCTGTGCCAGCCATGGAACCTGGGGTTTTATATCCCTCCCCTCATTAAATCTTCACAACAGCCCTCTAAGTTTCTACAGGAGAAAGAACCTGGGCTCAGAGATGGCAAGCAATTCGCCCAAGGTCACACAGCTGAAAAGGGCAGGGGGGCAGCTCAATTTAACTCATGAGTCCCCAGGACTTGAACTCTCTCCAGTTCATACTGCAATGCCTGTCCCAAGACATGTTCCCTCTTGATCTCCTCTGACTTCTCTCTTTTTTTTTCTTTTTTAAAGATTTTATTTATTTATTTGAGAGAGAGAGAGAGAAAGAGCACGAGCTGGGGGAGAGGGGCAGAGGAGAGAGAGAAGCAGACTCCCTGCTGAGCAGGGAGCATGACGTGGGGCTCCATCCTGGGACCCTGGGATCATGACCTGAGCCAAAGGCAGATGCTTAACCGACTGAGCCACCCAGGCACCCCTCCTCTCTCTTCACCCCACCACATGTCCGATCCGTCAGCAAATCCCGTGGGCTCTACCTGCAAAATATACCCAGAATCCACCACTTCTCATCATCTCCACAGGTGCCACCCCGGTCTAAGCTCCCATCACCTTTCACCTGGATTGCTGCCATAGTAATAGCCCCTAACAGCGCGCCTGCTTCACCCTTGACCCTCACCATCCTTCCTGCACACGGTCTATTCATTACTCAGAAGCTGGAGGTCCTACTGAAACACATGTGCAAATCCTGGGTCTCCACCTCGAAATCCGGCAATGGCTCTCGCTTCACTTGTGGTATCCATCCTCACGTTGGCCCACGTGGCCCACGTGTTCTGTTGCTGCGTCTTTCCTCACCCTCTCGACCTTCCTCACTCTGCTCCAGGTAGCCTGGACTCACCGCTGTTCCTCTGACACACCAGACGTGCTCTTGCCTCAGTACCTTTGTACCTACTGTTCCTTCTGCCTGGAACGTTCTTGGAAATCGGCATGGCTTGCTGCCTCATTTCTTTCTTTCCTTTTTCTTTCATTTGTTATTTTTAAAGACTGTATTTATTTATTTGCGAGAGAGCACAAGCAGGGGGAGGGGCAGGGAGAGAGGGAGAGGCAGACTCCCCGCTGAGCAGAGAGCCCGATGCGGGGCTCGGATCGGATCCCAGGACCCTGAGATCGGGACCTGAGCCAAAGGCAGACGCTTAACCCACTGAGCCACCCAGGCGCCCCTGCCTCACTTGTCTCAAGTCTTCATTCAAATGATACCTTCTCTCTGAGACTTTCTCCATCGCCTCATTTAAATTGGCAACCCTCAGGCCCACCAACACTTCCTATTCCTACTCCCCTGTTTTATTTTTCACTTGTCAGCAACTATGGCCACGCCTCTCACCGGGCTGTGATGGTTCATTTTATGTGTCAACCGGACTGGGAGGGGGGCTGAGGGTTGCCAATTTAAATGAGGGTATTTGGTTAACCATTATGTCTGGGCGTTTCTGCATGAGATTAACATTGGAATCTGTACGGGGAGAAAAGCAGATTGCCCTCCCAACGTGGGTGGGCTTCCCCCTAGTCCGTTGAAGGCCTGAATACAATACAAGATTGAGTAAGAAAGAATTCTTTCTGCCTGACTGTCTTGGAGCTGGGACATTGTTCTCCTCCTGCCTTCGGACTCGGACCGACGCTTCTAACATTGGCTCCCTGGGTCTCCAGCTCACCCACTGCGTATCGCAGACTACCCAGCCTCCAAGACTGTATGAAGTCATTCCTTACAGGAAATTTCTTCACGTATTTATACACAACCTATCGGTTCCGGTTCTCTAGAGGACCCAGACAAATACACCAACTAACTGTACACTTTTATTTATATTTTACAAAGTTCTTGTCTCTCTCCACTCCAACAGAAACTTCATGAGGGCAGGAATTTTGTCTGTTTTGTTCACTGCTGTGCCTGGCATAGCGTAGGTACTTAATAAATACATGTCGAATGAATGATGGCCCTTATAATTGCACCGTGTTTGTATATCTCGCTGCCTTATTTTATTTTATTTTGTTTTTGTCTCCCAGGAGCCTGTGAGCTGCTCCACCGCAAGAACTGGCCTTTGCATCCCCAATGCCAGGCAAAATGCCCACCACCGGAGTGCCCAGTACGCACCGAATGCAATGCCCTGAGAGGATCCATCCAGAAGACCATGCGAGTTTCCAGAACCACCCAGAACAGAGCGCTTTCTCAGTGTCGAATTCAGGAAGACCACCTCTCTTCTTCCCCTACCCCTCCCTCAAACCCCAGCCTTGGCAAGGCAGTCACCGCCTGCCTGGTGCTCCCCCCCCACCTCCCTCGCCTCTTGCCTCCCTTCCCCCTGCAAGCCCTCCTCGCCCGCCTGGGTACAGGCGATTATCTGGGGGTGGTAATTACTGCGAGTAAATTGGAAGTTGTTTTGTACAGGGCTGTGTCTCACGCAGGTCGATTTGTATGCTTCCTGGGCACTTGTGACACTCCAGAGATGCCATAGCAACGGCCCCGGTGCCGCCGGGCTCACTGACGGCAGGAGATGAGGCGGGGGAGTGGTGCACGCCGCGGGCACCGAGATGGCAGGCAGGGCCCTCCCGGAGCCTCAGTTTCCCCGTTGGTCCCAGCGCCAGAGGAACCCACCCCAAGGCCGTCGTGAGGGGGCAGAAAGGAGATCACGGCCCGAACAGTTTGTACGACGACCCTTGGTGCGCGTGGCATTGTCTTCTCTCCTGCTCTTCCGTCCCCCCGCCTTTCGGCCGCTCCCCACACCCCCCCCCCCCCCCCCCCCCCCCCCCCCCCCCCCCCCCCCCCCCCCCCCCCCCCCCCCCCCCCCCCCCCGCCCGCCCGCCTCGCCCCCGCCCTGCCTCAGTGCCTGCCAGATTCCCCCGCCGCAGGAGCGGGGTTCCTGCTGGCCCGCCTTTATTCCGTGCAAAAATCACTGCCCCTGGAACACCTTTTAGCGATGAGGCCCACAGAGACACCGCCAGCTCATCCCGCGGGGGCCGAGCCGCTGATAAATTGTATTCACTCTGCCTTTCGGTCATTCAGATTGGCTGGGACGAGGCCAGCTGGAATTAGTGACAAATTTGAAGCAGAGAATATTGACAAAAGAAGGCCGTTTTATTGCTTGCAATGAGACACGATAATTCAAAGGAGGCTCCCCAGTGTTTCCAAGGAGAGCTTTGGTTAGACTTTTTTTTTTTTTTTTTGCTAATTATTTGGATAGATGTGGACCCCGAGTACTTAAAATCAGTTTTGTTCCTTTCTCGGTGTTGAAAAACAACCCTTCTTTCTCCGATGGCCTCCTCCCTCTTTAAATCGGAGACCAGGAGGAGGCTTTGAAAACAAGAAAGCCCCACTGAACAGTTCATTCCTTCCAAATATTTTTTAAGCACCTACTGTGCCTCAGAACTAGTGTGGGTATTGGAGATACAAACAGGGAGCTAATGTTCTGGAGGGGGAACAGACAATGTGGAAGTAAACAGAGGAAGGAGAAACTTCTCAATGCTGGTAAGGGCTCCAAAGGACATAAACAAGATGAGGGAGGTGGGGTAGCTACTTTAGAGAGGATGAGTCAGGAAAGGTCTCACGGGAGAGCCAAGATCTGGATGCTAAGAAGGAGCCGGCCAAGCTAAGATTTTGGGGGAAAGTGTTCCCGGCAGAGGGAAGAGCAAATGCAAAGCCCCTGTGGTGCAAATGGCCTTGGGTGTTTGAAGAAGAGAAAGAAAGCCCATGTGGTTGAGGTGAAATGAACAAACAGGACGAGATTTGGACCCATCGGAGCGCTAGGGACTTGCAGGACTCTGTAAGGAGTTGGATGGTATTTTCAGGGCACTATGGACTCATGAAAGGTCCTAAGCAAAGGAGTGATGTGATCTGGTTTCTATTTTTAAAAAAAGATTATTGGCGGCTGATTGAAGAATGGATTAGATTACCCTAATAAGAAAAACGGACTGGGAAACAAGAATGGGAATAGGGAGGCCAATTAGAAAGTCACTGGCAGATGCCAGGTGGCTTAGGCTTGAGTGCTTGCAATTGGGTGGGGAAAAGTGGAGAGATTCAGGATGTATTTTGGAGATAGAGCCTGAAAGGCTTGGCGATGGGTTGGGTGAGGGACAGAGAAGAGACAACGTTCCTAGTTTCTAGGTTTGGGGCTTGAGCAACTCGGTGGATAGTGGTGCCATGCATAGAGATGGGAAAGACCGGAGCAGCTCGGGTGGGAGGGTGGGTTGGGAACCCATACTTCTGGGTATATTCAGTATGAGATATCAGGGAGGCCTTGATATGGGAGTCTGGGGCTCAAGTAAGAGGTCTGGATCAAAGAGAGACCTTTGGGAGTCCTTGATGCTCAGGAAAGCGTTCTCAGGATTCTTGGTGACTGGTTCAAAGCTAACCCTTGTTCTATGCTAGAACAGGTTAAATGCCTCCCTCTCTACACCCAAAAGGACACATTTGTTCTCCACTTGACCCGTCTCAGTGAAGACCTACTCTAAGGGGAAACGAAAATAAAACTATGAGGTATGACTTTTTAATAAGCAGAAGGGCAAAGATCCAAAGGTTGGAAACCACTGTCAGCAAAGGTGTGGGGAAACAGGCATCCTCGTACATTGCTGATGGGAACCGAAGCTCACCCATCCTTTACAGAAGGCAATTTAGCAGTTTCTATCCAAATGAGAAAGAAACCTACTCTTCGACCCCAACAATTCCACCTTTAGGAAATCATCCTACAGATAAACTCACACATATTCACAGGAATGCATGTACCAAGATATTTGTAATAGCAGATTAGAAAAATATCCACCAACAGGGTACTGGTCAAAGAAATTAAAGTACGCTCTCGCAGTAGAATATATGTAGCCATTAAAACTAAGGAAGCTCTTTGGGCGCCCGGGTGGCTCAGTCGTTAAGCGTCTGCCTTCAGCTCAGGTCATGATTCCAGAGTCCTGGGATCGAGCCCCGCATCGGGCTCCCGGCTCGTCGGGAAGCCTGCTTCTCCCTCTCCCACTCCCCCTGCTTGTGTTCCCTCTGTCGCTGTGTCTCTGTCTGTCAAATAAATAAAATCTTAGAAAAAAATAAAAAAAACCTAAGGAAGCGCTTGATTTTTTTTTATTTTTTGAATTGAGATGAAAATCACGTAACAGTATATTCACTATTTTAACCATTTCAAAATGTGAAATGCAGTAGGTTTATGGATTGATATGAAACATCTTCTGAGACATGGTAAGTGCCTACACCTGCCTACCTCTGCTGGTGATCCTAGGAGAGACTCTTCAATGGGCACCTTTGAAACGTCTCCATGACACAGGAGGCTGAGAGAGTCTGTTGCTAGGGGAAGGTGGTGGTAATGTTAATCAATGCTTCTCCGACCAGCTGCCCATGAATGTCACTTGGGGAGATTTAAAAAAGATCCTTGCCCAGGTCCCACCTCTAGAGATTTTGATTTAATTAGTCAGAGGTGGGCCAGGACATGGTATTTTTTTATTTGTTTATTTGTTTGTTTATTTGTTTATCTTTAATGGTCCATCTATTTTATTTATACGTTTGTATTTTTATTATTTAAATTCAACTAGCCAACACAGAGTACATCATTAGTTTCAGATGTAGTGTTCAATAATTCATCAGTCGTGTATAACATCCAGTGCTCATCACATCACGTGCCCTCCTTAACGCCCATCACCCAATTATCCCATCCCCCCACCTCCTCCCCTCCAGCAACCCTCAGTTTGTTTTCTATCGTTAAGAGCCGGACATGGTATTTTAAATTAAGGCACAATGTACACGCAGTAAAATGCATAGGTCCTAAGTGTATAGTTCAATGAATAGTGATAACTGTGGGCAGTGTGTATCCAGTGCCCCAATAAAAACAGGCCATTTCCGCCATCCCAGTCAATGCCCCCACCCCTTGCCAGAGGAAGCCACCATTTTTATTTCTACCATAGATTCATTCTGATTGTTCTTGAACTGCATATAAGTGGAACTGAGCAGTATGTGACATTTTGAGATCGGCTTCTTCCCTGTAGCATAATGCCTTTGAGACTCATGCAAGTTGTTGCACTGATCAGTAGTAGTCCCTTCCATTGCTAAAGGGTATTCCCTTGTGTGGACACACCAGTTTGTTTAGCCATCCATACATCCAGAGACATTTGGGTTGTCTCAGTCTTTCTTTTCTTTTCTTTTTTTTAAAGATTTTACTTATTTATTTGACAGAGAGAGAGAGATCACAAGTAGGCAGAGAGGCAGGCAGAGAGAGAGGGGGAAGCAGGCTCCCTGCTGAGCAGAGAGCCCGATGTGGGGCTCGATCCCAGGACCCTGAGATCATGACCTGAGCCGAAAGCAGAGAGTTTAACCCACTGAGCCACCCAGGCGCCCCCGTCCCAATCTTTCCACAGGCACGTGCATTCATTTCTCTTGGGGTGAATTGCTGGATTTATGTTGAACTTGCTTGAAGCCGTGTTTTCCAAAATCCTTGTGCCGATTTGCACTCCCACCAACAAAATATGAGAGTTACAGTTGTTCCACATCCTTGCCAGCACTTTGTATTGTCTGTCCTTTTTTTTTCTTTTTAAAGATTTTATTTATTTGACAGAGAGAGAGTGAGCACAAGCAGCAGGAGCAGCAGGCAGAGGGAGAAGCAGACTCCCTGCTCAGCAGAGAGCCTGACTCCGCCGGATCCCAGGACCTCGGGATCATGACCTGAGCTGACGGCAGACGCTTAACCGACTGAGCCCCCCAGGGGCCTGTTTTGTCTGTCTTTTAATTACAGCTATTCTCCTGCGTACATAGTGGTATCTCATTGCGGTTTTATTTTTTTTTTAAGATTTTATTTACTGGGGCTCCTGGGTGGCTCGGTTGGGTAAGTGTCTGCCTTCGGCTCAGGTCATGATCTCAGGGTCCTGGGATCAAGTCCCACATCAGACTCCCTCTTCCTCTGCCCCTCCCTCAGCTCATGCATGCTCTCTCTGTCAAATAAATAAATAAAATCTTAAAAAAAAAAAAGATTTTATTTACCTATTTGTGGGGGGAGCACAGAGGAAGAATAAGAGGGAGAAGCAGACTCCCTGCTTAGCAGAGAGCCCGACCCAGGGCTCGATTCCAGAACCCTGAGATCATAACCTGAGCTGAAGGCAGATACTTAACCGACAGAGCCACCCAGGTGTCCCTCCTTGTGGTTTATTTGGTTTTTTTTTTTAAGATTTTTTTTTTTATTTGACAGAGAGAGAGAGATCACAAGTAGGCAGAGAGGCAGGCAGAGAAAGAGGGGGAAGCAGGCTCCCCGCTGAGCAGAGAGCCTGATGTGGGGCTCGATTCCAGGACCCTGAGATCATGATCTGAGCCTAAGGCAGACGCTTAACCAACAGAGCCACCCAGAGGGTCGCTATTTCTATGAGTCCCCAAATATGCCCCCTGGCAACTATGCCTGATGCTTGGTTCTTCAATCCTGTGAATGTACAGGGTGGTGGGGATTTGGGGACTGAGGGGTGCCTCGTCAGGCTTCCTCCAGTGGATCTGTCTGGCTTCTTGGATTGGTTCATTTATCTGAACTGTTCTCTTATCCTCTGATGTGAGACCTTAAGGAAGTCCTTCATTGTCTCCACCCTAAAATTTCCCATGTATGAAATTTGACCTTATTGCCTGACGCATTCCTACTACCGGATATAATGTCCGTTAAAGGGTTAAAGACATGTTTTCTCCTGGATGGAGCAAGGTATGTCCTAGGCACGGAAGGAGTGTGACTTTCTACATCCCCTCCCAGCCATTGTCCTCAGACTGCCTACCTGCTCACTGAAAGGGAGAATCATTTTCTAGTAGCCTTGGCAACCATTTACCAAGGGTCTGGGAGTTGACACCCTGGTCCTGATCTTGGTCTCTTTGAATCTGCAGTGGCCGTACTTGCTGCGTGATTTTGTGTAAAGCAGTTAACCCTTTTGAGCCTTGGTTCCTGTGACTGGTAAAGGAGAACAGTAATTTCTGGCTTGTTGTGGGCCCGGCATGAAGTAGATGTTCACAAAGCCGTGAGTTCCCACGAAAGGGGAGCTGGGAAGGCTTGGCTCCGGGAGCAGCGCAGCTGGGCTGTGAGAGGTGCTCTCTGCTTGGGGACTCGCCGTGCCCTCACTGTGCCCTGGTGTCGAATATCTGCCCCTTTCCTCCACGCACAGTCTAGGAGGCCTAGGCTGGCCAAGATGCCGCCTGCTGTGTCGTCCTCACCCTGCCCTTCTTGGCTAATCTGAACAGAGCATCCGACGAGGGCCCCTAGGCTCTTTAAGCTCGGAGCAGATGGCTGGGAAGCCAATTCTCTGGGACATACAGTTCCTGAGTCAGATCTAGGCAGGGGGCCAAGGCCTTCGAAGGGCTGTAGAAAAATGTAACCCTCCATCCTCCCCTGAAGAGCTTGTAGATTTTATTGCCTGTCTCTTGTAGTGCCAAGGAGGAAGGGCAAAGGACCACGAAGGTTAAGATGAGGTGCCCCCAGGGGTCCCTTCTTGGGATGACACCAGGGAGAAGCGTTGACTTCCACTTTTCGGATAGGTGCCCATGCCGTGTAGGGAGCGTCTCTCTGCTGCTGCAGGAAGAAGGTGCGGGAGCCGAGGAGGAACTCATGGGAGCTTCCAGAAATGCTCTTGATGTGGGGAACGAGTGGGCACGGGGCATCTGGAGAATCCACCAACACTAGGCACTGGCTGGAGCCCATTCATTTCACAGCCAGACATGGGTGGCTTTCTCCCAGCACGAGATTTGGGAAGAGAATAGAAAGGGAGTATCCCATTCCTGGGCGTAACTCAAATTGCTCTGTTCTATTTCTGAGTCCTTCCCGAGGCGGGTGTAAGACAGAGTCAGTGCTGGCAAGGAGTGTGGCTGGGATGGGCAGGCTTGGACCTCACCCCTTCCTTGGTTCCTAGTCCCCACTATTGCTTTGGATCTATCACTCCTACCCAGGGCCTCACTATAGCTCTCCAACATGGTGTCCATTGTTCTCCCTTGAGACTAGGAAATTGACAAATTCGTCCATCCACCCATTCATCATCCATCTAAAAGTATTTACTTATTGGCTACTATGTGTAGGTACTGGGCTAAGCTCTGTGAAGCTATAAAGTGAAAAAGACAGATGTGTCCTTCACAGAGCTCACATGATCATGGGCGAGCCAGAGGTAACCGGGCAGCCACATTCCATGGACTAAATCCAATGATAAAGGCAGGGTGTATCACATTGTGTCCCAGAGGATGACTGTTGGGAAGGATTATGGAAGGGCCCTGGAAGATTTGAGCTGAGAGCCAAGCAGTGAGGAGGAGATAGTGAGACAGAAAGGAGGGGAAGAAAGTCCAGGCAGAGGAGACAGCACACAAGGCAAGATTTAAGAGGAAGTGCTTCAGTTTGAGACGAGTGGGCTGTGTGCGTGGGTGTGTGTGTGCGTGCGTGCGCGCGCGTGTGTGTGTGTGTGTGTGTGTGTGTGTGTAGGGGCCGTGGAGAAGTGAGTCATAAGGTAGGAGAAGCAGTCAGGGGCCAGATTAGGAAGGCCTTGAAAGCCACAGTGAGGAGGCAGGACTTGAATCGGAGGGCAAGGAGGAGGCTTTAAAGGATTTAGACAGAGCGATGACATGATTAGATCGGTGTCCTTGGAAGATCACTCTGGTTTCTGGGTGCAGAAACAGTGGGGAGCAGGCACAAAGAAAAGCAGGAAGAAAGTCAGGAAGCTATCGCAGTGAGCCAGGTGAGAGATGACCACGGCATAGACCAGAATGGTGGCAGAGGAGATGAAGAGAAGTGTTTGGGTTTGGGTTATATTTTGGAGACAGAGCCAACAGGATGCATTAGTGAAGTGGAAAGGTGCCTCCCAGTTTCTGACTTGAACGATTGGGGCGGGGGGTTGGCAGTGCCGTTCATGGAAATGAGGGATACTGAGGGAATAGGTCTCAGGGAGGGTGGGAGATGAGTTCAGTGCCATGCTGAGTTTGAGCTTCTGGGAAGATACGTTCCTGCAGCCAGTTGGTCATCTAGGTCTGAGACTCAGGAGAAAGGATGAGGCTAGAGACAGAACTGTGAGGTCTGGGGAGTGGATGAGGTAGTCCAAAGGGAGTGTTAGAAGGCCACGTTTCATGCAGCAGCATTCTCCTGTCAAATGATTCTCTACCCTTTGGTGTCTGCCTTCTTCAGCTCAAACCCCGGGAGGCAGGTTTAGAAGGCACTTACCAAAGACTGCAATTTAGTGCAAACACCCTGCGGATAATCCTAACTCTTGGCTCCCTCTTTCCCCTCAGTTCCTGTCATTTCCACAGCATGCTGGACCGACTTGACTTAGCTTCCATGAAGAATTTCCCTAGCCCGGGGGGCGGGGCGGGGGTGGGGTGGGGTGGGGCAGCCGCCATTCTTAGGAAGCTCGGTTTCCGGCTCCCCCTGCTGGCAGAGCTGGAGATGACGCGCAGCTGGGCCACTGAGCCAGAGAGCACCCCCCCTCACCTCAAAAGAGCAGCCGAGGACCTCAGCCCCAGTACTCTTCTCCAACCCTCCCCCGCAAATCCCACCCACTTTAGAACCCTTGCTAGAAATAGCCAGAGAAAAGCCTAATTAGGTATCTGGGAGTCACAAACTAAATTCTTCCTCTTTCTAAATTACTTCCCTCTTTTTTGGCTCCAAACTCACCATTGGTCTCCTTGCCCATGAAGATTTCATTTGGTTATCTATACCTATCTCCAAAAACACTTCTCTTCCATTCTCTGTCCCCGTGAGCAGTATTTGGCTGACACCCAGTTTACCTCCCTCCTCCTCCTATGCAGGAAAGCCATGATCTGTGCTGGAAAAGAGCACTGGGCTGGGGGGCAAGGAACCTAGGCTGAGTCCTGTTTCTGCCATTGATTCAGGGTGTGACTTTGGACCAGTCACTTCCTTCTTTCCCAGGGGCAGTTCCCTCACCTGTGACATTGGACCGGACTCCAAAAAAACCCTTCCGACTCTAGCGTTCTAGGCTTTGCTCCCACCACCGTAGCCTTTTCAGTTCTTCATGCGCATCGAGCTCTCTCCTGCTCCAGGACCTTTGGCTGTGCTCTTCCCTCTGCCTGAAATGCTCTTCCCTTTCCTTTTTTTGTTCCGTTAACTCCTCCTTATCCTTCAGCTCTCAGCTCAGATGTTACTTCCTCAGAAAGACCTTCCCAGCCCCTTCAGACTGGGTCAGGTACCTCATCAGATGCTCTCAGAACTCCCTGGAGCTCTCCTGTGCCCTCATCATGGCTTGCGCGATTATTATTTCAAGCCCCCCCCCCTCAAGCCCCATCAAACTTCAAACTCTTTGATAGCAAGAACTGGTCTGTTTTGCTCACCACTGTATCCCAGCACCCAGATGCTTGCCCGGCCATCTAGTAAAGGCTCAATACATATCTATTAAATAGATGAATAAGTACATGGATGAATGAACCCTTATCTTCACCCATCAGCTGCTTTCTACATCTAACTAGCATCATTTTTAAAAAAGATTTTATTTGTTTATTTGACAGAGAGAAAGAGATCACAAGTAGGCAGAGAGGCAGGCAGAGGGGGAAGCAGGCTCCCTGCTGAGCAGAGAGCCCAATGAGGGGCTTGATCCCAGGACCCTGAGATCATGACCTGAGCGGAAGGCAGAGACCCAACCCACTGAGCCACCCAGGCGCCCCTAACTAGCATCATGTTTAAGAGCAAAGTATCAAGGGGCCCCTGGGTGGCTCAGTCGGTTGGGTGTCTGACTCTTGGTTTTGGCTCACGTCATGATCTCAGGGTCCTGAGATCGAGCCCCGCGTCAGGCTCCCTGCTTAGGGGGCAGTCTGCTTGTCGCTCTCCCTCTGCCCCTCCTCCTCTGCCCCTCCCCTTCTGCCCCTTCCCCTGCACACTTGAGCACTCTCTCTGTCACTCTCTCTCAAATAAGTAAATAAATAAATAAAATCTTTAAAAAAAAAAAAAGGAGCAAAAAGTCAAAAGTCAGAGTGCCTGGGTTTGGAACCCAGCTTTACCACCCACAAGCTGTGTACACTTGTATAAGTTATTCTATCTTACTGTGCCTCAGTTTCCTTATCTATAAAGGACGGTTAATAATAGCATACCGAACAAGGTTGTTGTGAGGCTGGAAAGACTTAATATATGTAAACTGTGTAGAAACAAGGCTTGGCACTGAAGTGCTAAATTAGTAATAGCTGTTGTTCTGATTCTGCCTCATCCATCTCTCCATTTACCCATTCTGAACTCTCCCACAAGGCCCCATTATCTTATTTCCGGTCTTTGAGTGCGGGTGACTCAGTGTTATTTTGCAGATTAGATAGCAAAGTTTTTTAAAATTTTTTATTATGGAAAATTTCAAACGGGGAGAGTAGAGAGAAGAGGATAATGAACCTCTGTAACAAGCTTCAACAATTATCAACATTTTGCCACTCTATGTTCATCTTTCCTCCTCTCATTTTTCTCCCTCCTGGAGTATTTTAATATAAACCCCAGATGTCATATAATTTTATCTGAAAATACTCCACTATGTTTCTCTAGCATGTAGGGGCTTTAAAAAATATCATACCATTATCACACTTAAACAAATAACAATAATTAGGGAAGGTTTTTTTAAACTTCATCCCCTTGAGAGGAGCTGGGGGAATGGGAACCCTCACTCTGGGGGTAGATGTGAAATGAGGAACAGCCAAGAGAATTAGTGTAAGTCTAGTGCTTTGAACAGGGCCTGATGTAGTAGTAACTATTATTTCGATTCTCCTCCATTTTCTCCATTTATCCACTCTAAATCCTCCCCACCGTCTCGCTTATTTCCAGTCTGTGAATGTATGTGACCCTTTACAAAGGAGGACTAGGAGTCCAGGGTGGTGAGTTTCCTGGGTCATTGGCACCGCATGGTGAGAGCTGGGACTCTGGAAGGCACTGAGAAGGGTCCAAAGGAAGCGACCGTGGGACTGAGGAAGAGGGAAAGAGGGCTGGAGGACTAAGTGGGTTTAACGAAGGGGAAGTCCTCTGGCTGTGTGAAAATGGCACTGAGAAAAATCCAGTAGCCTAAGGGCAGGCAAGCAGGAAGGTTGGTCCTTTCTTCCTAGTATTCAGAGCCTTTGGAGATGACTGACAGCTGAGAAGCAGGGAGGGGGGGGGAGCCTGGGTCCTGAGGGAGTTCCTTCTAGCTTTTCTCCACAGCCCACAGAAGGGCAGCTGCCTAAGACAGTAATCAGGGTTTCGCTCTGCTTCATTTTGAGTTCTCAACCGTTCCAAGGATATATAAGTGATGATGGTGGACACTAGCCAAAGGACAACTGGAGATAGACTTCCCCGGGTTGGCGATGAAGATTTTGGTGCTCCTGTCTCTTTTTTTTCCTTTCTGTGGAATTCTCCACACCAGCCCTTCTCATCACACTCACACTTTGGGTACCCAGTGCACCTACACACTCCACCCACCCCCATCCAAACTTGCCTCTAGGAAAAGAAGTGATTCAAACTCCTCAACAGGGTAAACAAGCTCTTTCACAAACCGGCTTCCGACTACCTCATCAACCGCATTTCCCACTGCTATCCTCTTCTTTCCAGTAATAGGCAGTGGACACGGTGAATGAGCACCAATTTTTGTCCATATAGGCCTGGTACTGAATTCTGGCTCCTCCCGTTTCCCAGCTCTGGAAGCTTAGGCAAAGTCACTTTATGTCACTGAGTCTCAGTTTTCATGTCTGAAAATGGGGAGAATAGTATACTAAAACCCCTCTTTTTTTTCAGTTATTCTTTTTTTTAAATTAACATATAATGTATTTCCCTCAGGGGTACAGGTCTGTGAATCATCAGTCTTACACAGTTCGCAGCACTCACCATAGCACATACCCTCCCCAATGTCCATCGCCCAGCCACCCTATCCCTCCTCCCATCCCAGCAACCCTCAGTTTGTTTCCTGAGATTAAGAGTCTCTTATGGTTTGTCTCCCTCCCGATCCCATCTTGTTTCATTTTTTTCCCTCCCTACCCCCTACGGCCCCCGCCCTGCTTCTCAAATTCCTCATATCAGATAGATCATATGATATTGTCTTTCTCTGATTCACTTCTTTCGCTTAGCATAATACCCTCTAGTTCTGTCCACGTCATTGCAAATGGCAAGATTTCGGTTTTTTGATGGCTGCATAGTATTCCATTGTATATTATATACCACATCTTCTTTATCCATTCATCTGTTAATGGACATCTAGGTTCTTTCCATAGTTTGGCTATTGTGGACATGCTGCTATAAACATTCAGGTGCATGTGCCCCTTCGGATCACTACATTTGTATCTTTAGGGTAAATATCCAGTAGTGCAATTGCTGGGTCGTAGGGTAGCCCTATTTTCAACTTTTTGAGGAACCTCCATACTGTTTTCCAGAGTGGCTGCACCAGCTTGCATTCCCACCAACAGTGTAGGAGGGTTCCCCTTTCTCAGCATCCTCATCAACATCTGTTCTAAAACCCCTCTTAACAGAAGGCTTAACGCCTTATGAAAATATGCTTTAAGGTCACGTGAACCAGGAAAATAGCCCCTATTCTCTTTTTAGAAGATCCCTTTTTAAACTCCTAATGATCTATGAAACTTACAAAAAGCTTAAAATCCTCTGGACTTGGGATGGGCATAAATGGGTCAATAGGTGAGTTTTCAAACAGCGAATGTTAATTAATGTTCTGAAGAGTCACAACGTCCGTTTATCAGTATAAGAACAAGGGCAATTTTTGTGGGCCCACAACCTTCTATTTAGGATCCCCCAAGCAAGCCACTTAAACTCACCGTGTTTCCTGCCCCAAGCTCTGAGCTCTGCGTTTGAAAATGATTGCATCCTAGTATGGAGCTTCTAAAGAAATGGTGACCACGCGTTACAGCATTACTAATTTCTTAAATGACAGCTTTGGCTTGGCTCTTGAAGACCTTCTTCAGTGTGAGTTTAAGTCACGGGGACCATGGCTCCCCGGGTGTTTGAATTCAAAGCCTGCGCAGCGCCACGCAATGGAGAGCATGGAATGGATATTTGGGGAGAGCAGGTTATGGAGAAGGTCTCTGGGGGCCACTAAAGTGACTGAGGTCATATCAGGCATTTTACTTCACTCACGAGGATAGCACACGCACACGCACAAATGTGCAGAAACACGGTTTGGACTGGACTGAAAACTCGAGAGACAAGAGGACACAAGCCCATCTCGCTCCGCTGGGGCTGCGACCGCCTCTTAGCTCCGGAGCGCGTAGGCGCAGGCGCGCGACCTTCGTGGGCGGGCTCAGGCGTTGGCGCGGTGGGCGGCGCTGCGGATTGGCCAGCCCGAAGGCCGACAGTTGGCTCTGCCTCGCCTCCAGGCGCACAGCGCATGCGCAGGGCGGGAGCGAGCGAAATTCAATCGCCGGCTGATTTACCTGGAACCCAAGCCGAGGGACATGGAAGCGTCCGGACAGTTTGTGGAAGCCGCGGCCTTAAGCCCAGAGCAGGCCGCCCTTTACCAGAGGTATGTCTGGGCCCTGGGCGGGTCTCGCTCGCAGGGCCCCGGCCGGGAGTGGGGGTGGGAAGCCCTGGGACCCTCCCAGCGGCCCAGACTGCTGAGGTGGAGCCTGGTGAGACGCGTACTCGCGTTCTCCGAGTAGGGCGTGGGAATCTGCTCAGATTTCTAAATCGAAAGTCTGGGGAGCCTCCCGATGCCCCCCCTTTTTTCTTTTTGCCAAATAGCTCTTTTAAAAGCCAAAACTTCCACCGATCAAGCCTTTCTTGAGTCTTTACCAAACACCAGGCCTGGGGGTTACAGAGACGAGTAGAACATTGACCCTGCCCCCCAAATTGCCTATCATTTGGTAGTGGAAAGGGATAGGTAAACCAAGAATCGCTATAATGTTTGATAAGTGCTGCAACAAGTATAATGGGCAAGGCATAGTAAGGGGATAAAGGAGGAAATGGCCAACTACGGCTTCACAAGAGGAGGAGACGTTGGTGTTGAAGAATGAGGGAGCGTTCACCATATGGCTAACGGTGGGGGATGGGGTGATGTACGAATGCGATTTAAACTTTTTTTTAAAGTTGCGATAAAGTAGGCACAACGTCCAATTTACCGTCGTCACCATTCTTAAGCGTACAGTTCAGTGGTGTTAGATACATTAGTGTCATGTTTCAGCGGCGGGGAAAGGATAAAGGAGAGACTCAGAGGCGGCAAGTGGTTCGTAGGCTTTAACGGAGGCGGTCTCGGGCGAGGTTCCCCGGTCCGCCAGCAAATAGAGGGCTGAGGAAGTCACACGCGGGGATAGGAAGTCCGGGGATAGGAAGTCGGGTTTTTATTTGGGACGGGGTGGGTGGGACAGGGTTATTTCCTTATATGGCAGGGTTTCAGCACCCCTCAAGTGGAGAGTCCCGGGGTGCAAGGTCCTGAGGCACCATGTTGTCTAGCGTGGCAGACATTTTGTGGCGTCTCCCGCACCCCTGGGTCCGCCAACCCAACAATTAGTACTGTTGTTAAAGCACCACCTCATCCATCTCCAGAACTCTTCGTCTTTCAAAACTAAAACCGCCTGTTAACACTTATCTCCCCGCTCCCCCGGTCCTGGTAAACATCATTCTACTTTCTATCGCCCGTGAATTTGACTCTAGGGACCGCCTACAAGTGGAATCGTACAGTATTTGTCTCTTGGGGACTGGTTTATTTCACGTAGCATAATTTCATCAAGGTTCATCCATACTGCATCATGTGACAGGATTTCCTTTACAGGACTGAATAATATTCCACTGTATGCACATGTCACGTTTTCTTTATCCATTTATCCCTGCTGGACACTTGGGTTGCTTTCATCCCTAGACTGTTGTGAACAGAGCTGCTTTGAACATGGGTGTGCAAATATCTCTTGGAGATCCTGCTTTTAGTTCTTTTGGATATCTAGCCGGAAGTGGGATTGCTGGATCACATGGTAACTTTATTTTTAACTTTTCTAGGGTCTTTTATTCCAGCTGCACCATTTTACATTCCCTCTAACAGTGTACAAGGGTTCCAGTGTCTACACTTGTTATATTCCGGTTTTGTTGTGGTTGTTACTAGCCATTCTAATGATAACGAAGTGGTATCTCATTGGGATTTTTTTTTTTTTTTTTGCATTTCTCTAATGATTAGTGATGTTGAGCATCTTTTCATGCACTTATTGGCCATTTGTGTATCTTCTTTGGAGAAATGTCCATTCAAGTCCTTTGCCCATTTTTTAGTCAGGCGGGTTGTTTTTCTTCATGTGTTCTGGATATTAACTCCTCATCAGATATATGGTTTACAGATATTTTCTCCCATTTTGTAGGTTGCCTTTTCACTCTGTTCGTAGTGTCCTTTGATGCACGGAAGTTTTAAATCTTAATGTGGTACAAAGAAATACATTGGGGCAGTGAAATAATTCTGTCTCCCTTTCAATAAAAGTATGCTTTAAGGCTGTTAAAAGCTAAACGGTTTCCTTACAGAGGAGTCAAATCATATTTTTGGACTGTGTTACATGACTTCTTTAAAGAAGATTTGGGGAAAACAGTGAGGCAGTGTGGTGTGGTAGAGTACTAGCTTTAGAGTTGGCCCATTTGGGGTTCACATGATGGCTCTGCTACCTGCTAGCTGGGAAACCTCAAATGAGTCACTTGACTGTTCTGAGCCTCAATTTGGAAAAGAGGGCTATAGTAAGGATCAAGCCCTTCAGCTCCCTCCCGTCCTTCCCCTCCCCCCAGCAAGTCAGTACACTGATTTCCCCCACACCGCCTCCCACACGGGCACCTGTCTCTTACTTGCTCTCACGTGCTCTTTCCTGACTGAGCCACTGGGCGCCCCACGGTCATCATCTTCTGCTCTCACAATCCCACTTTGCCCTCACAGCCTCCCTGTCTCTCACCTCACAAATTCTTTTATTTCTCCGATTTTTTTCTCAATCTCTCCTGCCCTCTTCCAAATCTGCCTGACGCTGAGAGCCCCTCACACAAAGCATCGCCTTCTCTACCTTCTTCACTCCTCATTGCCCTCCTTGGCACACTCCTCTCACACAGTCTCTCCGCCTCTCTTTCTCCCTCTCTCCTCTCCCCCTTTGCTGTCCCTCCGTCCTCAGCTCTCTGCCCCTCCTGCCTAAGAGATGAAAGAAGACTTTGAAACTTGCTCTCACACACTCTCTGCACACACGTGTCCTCTTCGACACACCTTCATCATCGGCCATACACAGTGACTCTGTCCCACACTCTCAGTGTCAGTCATGTTCTCCCTTGGTGATGCCCACCTGCCACCTCCTGTCTTGCCCTGCGTCCCCCTCTCCCTGCTTCTGTCCTGTCTCTTCCTCATGTTACTCATGACCTCTCCCTCTGTGTCACCCGCCTTTGTCGCTCACTCTCCCTCTCTGACACTCATATTTTCTGGCTCTCTCTCTTCCATTGTCTCTCTGTCGCCCACCACATCTTTCTCTCTGTTGCCCACTTCTCTCTCCTGTCACCCGTCTGTTGACACTGTCATCTACCTGCCCATACTGTTGTCCATTTTGTCTCATTCATTTACTCTTTCTGCCATCCCACCCTCTTTCTGTTTCTGTCACCCTCCCCACTGTTGCCCCTTCCCCCTTTCTCTGTCACCCATGATCTCTATCACCCACTCTCTACCTCTGTTACCCCCCTTATCCCTGTCACCTCCTTTCTCTCTGTCACCCAGTCTTTCATTCTCACCTACCCTCTTGCTCTCAATCACTGTATCATTCTGGGTCCAGTCAGGAGGTAGAAACCAGACAGCATATTAAAACAGGCATTTCACTATAAAGAATCATTAAACCGATCAATGAGTGACTGTAAGAAATAAGGAAACTCCCTATGGTGTCCTTGGGCTAAGGGAGTGTGCCCAAGGCAGGACAAACTTGGAAGGGGCTCTCCTCCCCAAGGCTGAGGTTCAGACCTCATGGGAGAAGGTGTCGTTCAGCCCGCTGTACAGGAGAGCTGGTCTGTGTCCCCCGGCCTGCAGGAAGCAACCTTCCAGAGTGCGGGTGGTGAGCGGGCCATCAGCAAGTCTTGGTGCATATGGGCAGGAGAGGTGGGGGCCCGGGGCACAGGCAAGCTACTGGGGGAGCTGGGGTCCGTGTCAGAGGGCTGCAGGAAGGTTATCGCCAGGCCAGGTGGAGGCTTCAGGGTCGTGGAGGGACTGCGTGTCCTGGGCCTGCGGCAGCCGGCCTGCGGCAGCCGGCCTCCACAGGAGAGCCCCTTCCTCCTGCAGTGTCCCTCGGGCGCCCTCTACTGAGGAAGAAGAGCATCGTGTTCACTATGCAGGGGAGCTGCTTAAAGGACTTCTGTCCGTTATCACAGAACAGGTATTAAGGGGTGAACTTGGAACCGAGAGGCAGTAAGTGATGACTGGTAGAGTCATGCGGCTTCTGTTCATCTCTGTCACCCGCCCTCTGTCTCATGTTGCCCACCTTTTGTCTCTCACTCACTGTGTCACTCTCTCTCTCTCTCACCCATTTGTTTGTACTCTGTGTTGGCCACACTCTCTTGCTGTCACCCGTCTGCTGCTCTCTTTCTCAGTTCTCGGCAACACACTTTCTTCTTTCACTCTACTCAAACTGCTTTTGTCGAGGTCACTAATGAGTTCGTAAATCTAATGGTCACCTCGTAATCCTCATCTCCCTTGAGTTCCTAGCAGTATTTGACAGTGTTGCTCACTTCTCCATGAAACGCTTGATTCCTTTGGCTTCCAGGGCCCCTGACTCTCCTGATTTTCTTCTTACCTTACAGGTTGCTGCTTCCCAGATTCTGCTAATTCCTCCTCATAGCCTCACTTTTTTTGGTCTAACATACTTTAAAGTAAATGCTTGGGGCGCTTGGGTGCTTGTGCTCTCTCACTCTCTGTCAAATAAATAAATAAAATTAAAAATTTTCTCAGACATCATGGTATTCCATCCTTCAAATTCTTTTTTTTTAATTTTATTTATTTGTGAGAGAGAGTGAGCAGGTGAGCGTGAGCACAAGTAGGGGTTGTGGCAAGCAGAGGGAGAAGCAGGCTCTCTGCTGAGCAGGGAGTCCGACACGGGGCTCAATCCCAGGACCCTGGGATCATGACCTGAGCCGAAGGCAGACGTTTAACCGACGGAACGACCCAGGCGCCCCACCGACTTTTACTTCTATGCCAATGATTTGGATTAGTCTTATGAATTCCTTGTAGTGTCATTAGCTTGTTTTCCTGTCTCCCATAATTTAAATTTAAAGGCTGGATGGAATGGATAGAGAAATGTGCTCTATACACACAGTGCTTCACACACACACTAGAATAATCTTTAGCAATAAAAAAAGAATAAAATTTTGCCATTTGTGACCACATGGATGGACCTTGAGGGCATTATGCTAGGTAAAATAAGTCAGACAGAAAGACAAATACCATATGATCTCACTTACATGTGGAATCTTAAAAACAAAACAAAAAAACCAAGCTTATAGATACAGAGAACAGATAGATGATTGCTAGAGATGGAGGGCGGGAGGGTGGGCAAAATGGGGGAAGGGAGTCAAAAGGTACGGACATCCAGTTATAAAATAAATAAGTAATGGATATGTAATGTATTGCATGGCTATATAGTTAACTATATAACTAGTTAATAATACTGTATTGCATATTCAAAAGTTGCTGAGAAGTAAATCTTAAAAGTTCTCATCACAAGAAAACAAATTCTATAATTATCTATGTGACGGATGTTAACTAGACTTATTGTGGTGATGATTTCACAATATATCCAAATACTGAATCATTATGTTTTACACCTGAAACGAATACAATGTTGCATTGTCAATTCTACCTTACTACAGATTTTTAAAAACTATGCTGGAGAAAGAAAAAAAAGATGAAGGGTCAATATATTTGACATGAATATTTCAAAGGTGAGGCTGTGTATTTCTTATTGCATCACATCAGGAAGCATATAATGTCTGAGATTCCTACTTTTAGTAATGTTAAGATTGGTCAGTGGGTTCAGGTGGTCACAGGCTGATTAGTCCTTTGCAAAGCTGCATTCCCCCCTTATGATGAATAAATCCTATGTTGGGGATACTTTGGCATCCTGTGGGTACTCCGTTCCCCATCAGCTTTTCATCCATTGATAATCATTGCCCAAATCAGTTATTTCATTAGAGATTACAAAGTGGTGATTTTCTAACTTAACCATTGTTTTTGTATTCATGAGCCGGAATTCTTCTGTAAATGTTTTTATTGCTGCAGTGTTGGAGTACCACGTTTCGTTGTTTTGTAATTATATTCCTTCCTTTGTTCTGTAATTATATTCCTTTGGTGATCTTATCCAGGTTCTTGGCTCATCTTTATGCTGAGAATTATCACATTTTTGTCTGTAGTCCTGACCTCTTCTGAACTGTAGACTCCCGTATCCAGCTGCATACCTGACTCTTCGCTTCACAGTAGGCATAGCAAACTTGTCCAGAACCAAAGGACAAAGCCGTATGTTCTTCTCAATGGGTGCAGAAAAAGCATTTGAGAAAATATAGCACCTGGGGGGTGCTATATTTGGGGGGCGCCTGGGTGGCTCTGCTGGTTAAACGTCTGTCTTTGGCTCAGGTTATGATTCCAGGACCCCGGGATCAAGCCCCATGTGGGGCTCTCTGCTCAGCGGGGAGTCTGCTTCTCCCTCTCCCTCTGCTCACATACCCACTCACTCTCCCCGCACCCCCCACCGCCATGTCTCTCAAATAAATAAATAAAATATTAAAAAAAAAAAAAGAAGATATAACACCCTTTAATAAAAACTCAACAAACTAGGAATACAAAAATAACTTTCTCAGGCTGATCAAAGATGTCTCCAGAAACTCGAAGCTAACAATGGTAAAAGACCGAAAGCTTTCCATCCTTCTATCAGGAACAAGACAGGATGTCTGCTCTCGCCACTTCTATTCAGCATTATAATTCAACATTATAATAGATGTTCTAGCCAGGGCAAACAGGCCAGAAAAAGGAATAAAAGGCATGCAGATTGGAAAGAAAGAAGTAAAACTGTCTATATTCACAGATAACATGATCTTTTATATAGAAAGCCCTAATGGATCCACAAAAAGAAAAATAAGAGCTAATAAAAGAGTTCAGCAAATTTGCAAGATACGAGATCAATATTCAAATTCAGTTGTATTTTGGCAAGTAACGTTGTACAACTTTTGTTCTAAATTATCAGATATATATAGGAAAATGTATAAAACAAAAATTCAACATAATGAATTATTATTGCAACCATCACCTGGGTAATGGTTTTTAGATTTTTATTTTCGTCTTTTTTTTTTTTTTAAAGATTTTATTTATTTGCCAGAGAGAGAAACAGTGAGAGAGGGAACACAGGCAGGGGGAGTGGGAGAGGGAGAAGCAGGCTTCCCCCTGAGCAGGGAGCCCGACTCAGGGCTCCATCCTAAGACCCTGGGATCATGACCTGAGCTGAAAACAGATGCTTAACAACTAAGCCACCCAGGTGCCCCTATTTTCCTCTTTTTTTTTTTTTTTAAAGATTTTATTTATTTATTTGACAGAGAGAGATACAGCGAAAGAGGGTACACAAGTAGGGGGAGTGGGAGAGGGAGAAGCAGGCCTCCCGCAGAGCAGGGAGCCCAATGCGGGGCTCGATCCCAGGACCCCGGGATCATGACCTGAGCCGAAGGCAGATGCTTAACAACTGAGCCACCCAGGCGCCCCCCTATTTTCCTCTTAATGGAAGGTCTTGTCTACTTTCCCACCGAAGTGGCCTGAAGGTGAATTGAAGGCAGACTTGAGGGTGCAGGACTTCGTTCCAAACAACCCCAGGTTTGTTCAAATTCCGGAATAAGTGCTTGCTTGAAGCCCCGGAGTTTTGCACTACCATGCAGCGGTTAACCAGATAACCTTGGGCTGGCCGATTGGGGGCTGGAAGTACTGAAGGTCTGTCCCTACTCGAAAAGAACATACTATTGTTCCTGGACAATCTTTCATTTTTAGTTAGACTGTCTGAAAGGGCTGGTCAGGATGTGAGCCTCCAAATGCTCTCCCAAATGATGAAGCCATTTCCTGCTGAGGAGCATTGGCTGGTATGATCCATCTGGGTGCCAAAGCACATCTGCAGGGCCAGAAAAAAAAGATAATTTTGGTTTTGACATAATTATTAATTAGCTGTTTTTTCCGGAGTAATTAGCCAGCAAATTCAGCTGCTTTCTGAGGGCATGTTGTTAACATGTAAGAGGCTGCTGTCTTCCTGTGTATTCTGGCAGAAGCGTATTTGCCTCGTTCAACCAAAATTTTCAGGTCTGAGTAACAGGGGAGGGGGACTAGGTCCCTACCTGCCTTTACGCACTTTGAAATCGGTCTTGCTCTCCCTGCCTGTTTGCGGTCTCTTTGTGACAGGGTATAAAGGACCCGAAAGAGCATAGAGAACCTTGGATCTCTTTGGGACCGTGTGGTTTGGTCCATAGTTCTCATCTGTGGAATCCAAAGCCAGTGACACAGATAATGAATACTATAGAAAACCTTACACTCTTTTTAAGCGATTGGTCTTATAGGTGAAACAGAGTATGTAGGTGGACAGTGTTGTTTTTATTTGTTTTAAGATTTTATTTATCTATTTTTTGCGGGAGAGAGAGAGAGAGCACGAGCAGGGGGAAGGGCAGAGGGAGAAGCAAACTCTCCGCCGAGCAAGGAGCCCAACTCGGGACTCAGTCCCAGGACCCCGGGATTATGACCTGAGCCAAAGGCAGACGCTCAACGGATTGAGCCACCCAGGTGCCCTAGATGGAAAGTGTTAAGCTCCAAACCAAACCTTGTTGTAGGCTCCTATCCAGAGAGTCGTAGGCCTATTTTTTAGGAGGAAGCATTTGGAGAGGAGACCCAGCCAAAGCCAGTGGCACTTCTTCTAGCTGAAATAAGCCAGAGGTCACAAAGTGGCAGCCCATCAGCCATGTTCAGATATAAGTTTTGTTTGTTTTGCCCAGTGTTTTTTCTTTTTAATATTTCATTTATTTGAGAGAGAGAGAGCATGAGTGGAGGGTGAGAGGCAGAGGGAGAAGCAGACTCCCTGCTGAGCAGGGAGCCCAATGTGGGACTCGCTCCCCGGACCCCAGGATCATGACCTGAGCCAAAGGCAGACACTTAACCGACTGAGCCACCCAGGTGCCCTTTGCCCAGTATTTTTAAAACTTATGCATTGGTTACCATTTAAAAATCAGGAGAAATCCCATAAAAATCCCAAGTCAGATAGGTTAGAAAACAAAGAGCAACTTCAGGGGTGCCTGGGTGGCTCAGTCATTAACCGTCTGTCTTCGGCTCAGGTCATGATTCCCCCAGGGTCCTGGGATCAAGTCCCGCATCAGGCTCCCTGCTCAGTGGGGAGCCTGCGTCTCCCTCTCCCACTCCCCCTGCTTGTGTTCCCTCTCCCACTGTCTCTCTCTCTCTCTCTCTCTCTCTGCCTATTAAATAAATAAATAAAATCTTAAAAAAAAAAGCAACTTCAGTTGCTTTGCATGTGAAGCAAATAAAGTTTTACTGGGTCTGGGTCTTTGCATTCGGTTCCATATACCATCATATTCCAGAAGCGTATCATAGGGAATGTTCCGAAGGACCCTCCAGAACCTGGTGTTTGTCTCTATATAATCTTTCTGTACGTCCTTTAAGATAATCCTTAAAGGGAATCATGTTCTAGGCATGTAATTTCAGGTACAATCATGAAAATATAAAGATTTTTGTTTTATTGTCCCTTGCTATGGAATGAAAAATCTCTCTTCTGGGTTGACAGTTTTGCATCTGAATAGTTCTTTAACATATCGGAACCTCATGTGTTAAGTGCCTTTTTTTTTTTTTAAGATTATTTATTTATTTATTCATCAGAGAGAGAGAGAGAGCACGAGCAGGCAGAGTGGCAGGCAGAGGCAGAGGGAGAAGCAGGCTCCCTGCCGAGCAAGGAGCCCGATGTGGGACTCGATCCCAGGACCCTGAGATCATGACCTGAGCTGAAGGCAGCCGCTTAACCAACTGAGCCACCCAGGCGTCCCTGTTAAGTGCCTTTTAAGTAGTTACGAAATTGGTAAATGAAAATAAAAACTGGCCTTCTTCCATGCTCTAGCACTGTTTTTCTCCTTGTTCTGCTCGAGAGGAGTTTCTTTCTCCTGAACTGGTTACTCTTCCCTTGTCCCCTTGGCTCCCAAGGAGGCCTGGCTTCTTCCCAGCCATGCCCAAGAAGAATAGGGGAGTGATTTGGGGAAAAAAATAATATATGATCCCATGAAGTGTTAAGTTCTCCAGATCATTAGGCATCCTGTGTGTTAGAGATGGACACATGATTGCATTAGCAGTAAAAAATGACATTCTTCCTTTCAAGCCCTGGAAAATGGAAGTGGTCAGAGGTTGAGCGGCTAAATTAAACTGTATTACAGAAAACACTGTAGTCTTGTAAATAACCAGATATCCAGGATGGCGCTGTAATAGGCAGATTTCATACCCCCCCCCCCCATCACCAGTTTCATTATAGGGCAAGAATACTGTCCTGGGTCTGACTTCATTGGTGGAGCAGACAGGGTAGAGGGGAAGAGCTGAGATGTCGTATTAGACCCACTAACTCAGGTGGAACAGGGACTGTGAAGCAGCTTGGCTGACGGCTTGGACGCAATCAGAAAGTGGTGGTGACCAAGGAATGCTATAAATTCGAGTTGTGGTTCAGGCAGAAGGTTGACAAATGTGGGAGTGCCAGAGGATGGGTAGAGCCCAGCAATACGAGTCTTAGGCTGGTGGTAAGACGTCTAGGCAGACAGCTGCCATTTAAAAGGTTGGCGTATGATTTTGGGGAGCCTGGCCCAGAGCTGGGGTTCACGGGCAGCGCTTCACTTTCTGGGGAGGAGGCCTGGCTGGAGTTAGAAGCCCAGGCTACACAGGGTTCGGGATACTGGGTAGGTTACCAGTGGAGGAATTTGGAAACGATCTAATAGTAATAAAAAATGATGTATTTTCTCCTTCAAGCTCTGGACCACAGACCAAGCCAGAAGACCAGTTGGCCAGGTGAAGGCACCTGGCAGGTGGGAAGGGCCGGGAGGAAAGGGAGAGCGGAGAATGAGTTCAGGGGCTGGCACCAAGGCGGAGGAGTCCAGTGGTTGCCGCTACGCCCTCAGGTTCAAGAGCAGAGTAATAGGGAATGTAACTTATTTCTACAGCCCAGCAGAGTTGGGGAGGTGGACAGCTGACCTGCCACAGAAGGAATAGCAGAGTCTTGCCGCCAGCAGGCTCTTTTCTTCCTCCTTTCCTCCTCTTCCTCTTTCATTCACTTGGCTTTCACTGAGTGCTCTAAAACCTGATCCCTATCCCTGCTCTCAAGTTCAGGCAGATAACACAAACAGATGATTTGGCGGGGGGATTTAAGTAAAGGTAATGTTATTTATTTATTTATTTAAATATTTTATTTCTTTATTTGTCAGAGAGCACAAGCAGGGGGAGCGGCAGGCAGGGGCAGAGGGAGAAGCAGGCTCCCCACTGAACAGGGAGCCTGATTTGGGACTCGATCCCAGGACCCCAGGATCATGACCTGAGCTGAAGGCAGACATTTAACTGATGGAGACATTTAACCCAGGTGCCCCAAGTAAAGGTAATTTTAGAGTAGTTTTAGATTTGCAGAAATATTGCAGATATAGTGCAGAGGGTTCCCACATACCCCACACCAAGTTTCCCCTCTTGTTACCATCTTACATTAGTATGGTACAGTACTCACGGCAGTGAACCAGTACCAGTACATTATTATTAACTAAACCCATCGTTTTAGACTTACATAGTTTCATGTAGGTCCTTTTTCTGTTCCAGCATCCTATCTAAGACAGCACGTTACGTTTAGTCATCTGTCTCTTTAGGTTCTTGTCTGTGACAGATTCTTGGACCTTTTTTTTTTTTTTTAAAGATTTTATTTATTTATTTGAGAGAGAGAGCACGAGCACAAGTAGGGGGAGTAGTAGGCAGAGGGAGAGGGAGAAGCAGGCTCCCCATTGAGCAGGGAGCCGGATGCGGGGCTTGATCCCAGGACCCTGGGATCATGACCTGAGCCAAAGGCAGACACTTAACCGATTGAGCCACCCAGGTGCCCCGGACTTTGTTTTTGATGACCTTGACAGTTTTGAGGGCTGTTGTTTAGGTATTTTCTAGAATGTTCTGTCAGTTGGGATTTGTCATTGTTTGTCATGATTAGACTGGGGTTTTTGGTTTTGCGGGCAAAGACTACAGAGATAAAGTGCCCTTCTCATCGAATTGTTATCAGGGCACATACTGTTAACGGGATAGATCATTGTTGATGTTGACTGTGCCCTTTCCCCCTCTCTCTGCCCCACCGTAACTTTCCACACTATACTTTTTAAAAAAGATTTTATTTATTTATTTGTTAGAGGGAGAGAGCACAAGCAGGGGGAGTGGCAGGCAGGGGCAGAGGGAGAAGCAGGTTCCCCTCTGAGCAGGGAGCCTGATGCAGGACTCGATCCCACGACCCTGGGATCATGATCTGAGCCAAAGGCAGATGATTAACCGACTGAGCCACCCAGGCGGCCCCACGCTGTGCTTTTTGGGAGGATGTTAGTATATGCACTCTACATTTAAGGAGTAGGAGTCATGCTCCATCTCCTTGAGGGCAGAGTAGCTACATAAATTATTTGAAATTCTTCTGCATGGGAGATTTGTCTCTTTATTTGTTCATTCATTTTTCTTTTTTCTTTTTTTTTTATTTTTTAATTAACACATAATGTATTATTTGCCCCAGGGTACATGTCTGTGGATCCTCAGGCTTACACATTTCACAGCACTTACCATTCATTTTTAACAGTGTGGACTCATTTATTTTATATTTTGAGTTCTAATCCAGTACTACTTTATTTCATTGCTCAGATTATTCCAGCTCTGACCACTGGGAGTGCTTTCATTTGGTTCCTGTGTCTCTTTGCCAGACTCACATCATTGTGGGGGGTTGTTGGTTTGAGCACTTCCTCACTTTCTGACAGTACGAGATGCCGTGGGCTCCTCTGACATATTTCCTGCTACGGTCCTAGAATCAGCCCAGGTCCTTTTTCCAAGGAGCCCAGGTTCCTTTTATCTTAGCATCATATCTAAGAAACCATTGCCAAATCCAAGGTTACAAAGATTTATGCCAATATTTCTTCTAAGGGTTTTGTAGTTTTAGCTCTTATGTTTAGTTCTTTGATCCATTTTGAATTAATTTTTGTGTATGGTGTGAGGTAGGGGACCAATTTCATCCCTTCGCACATGATGATCAGTCAAAAAGACTATTCTTTCCTCAGTGAATTATTTTGGCATCCTTTCAGAATCAGTTGGCCATAAACCACAGAATTTTCAGCAGAAGAGTGACATGATTTCTTTTATGTTTTTTTCTTCTACATTTTAAGACCGTATCACTGGCTGCTGTATAGAGAATGTATTGGAGGGGCCTAGAGTGGATGTACGGAGATCAGTGAGTAGGAAGTTTCCATTACCCAGGCCAGAGGTGATGGTGACTTGAACCACAGTAATGGTAGTCGAAATGGAGGCACAGGTTATACATTGGTTATACTTCATTGGGAAATGAAGTTAGTAGGGTTTGGGGATTGTCTGGCTGTGGGAGGGGGTGATTAAAAGAGGGGAGAGGTCAAGGATGACTCGTGGATTAGAGTCAACGATGATCTTCAGATGATCTTCAGATCTTCAGATTTCTAGCTTGTATGGCTGAGTTGATGGTAGTGTCACTTGCTACCATGTAAATGGAGACACATGTTTTTAGAGGGGAAATAATGAGTTTAATTTGGGATTAATTGAATTTGAGGTGCCTATGAGATGTTTTCAGGTGGAGACGTCTGGAAGGCAGTTGGAACGTGGGTCTAGACTAGAGTTTGTGGGCAAACTGTGGAATGGGGAGAGTGATTTCATGAGCACATTAGGTGGGGGTGGAAAGCCAGAGGAGAAAGTAAAAGAATGAGAAGGCCCAGGCCTATGGGAAGAATAGGAGCCCAAGGACACAGAAGAAATGGCCAGTAATGGGGGAGGAAACCAGGAGGAATCTAAAGGAATCCAGTGGAAGGAGGGAATTTTAAGGAGGGAGTGATCATTAGTCTCAAATGTATCACAGAGGTCCAGAAAAATAAGGACTGAGAAATGAGTGCCCATGTATCTTTCCTGTCTCCACGCTCCCACGATTTGGGTTGGTCGCTTGATTTTACAAGAAAATATCACTCCATACTTCTTATGGGTGGCATTTTTTTTAAATACCGTGGAACCAGTAACCTTTGCACATACGCTTCTCACAAGCAGTGCCTGAAATTGTTGCTGGCAGTGTCTGGTGGGCGTGTGTCTTAAGTGATGTCAGCTTTCATTGGCATCTTCTGTGCTAATCTTTCGCATCCTGAATTGAGGATATTAAAAGCCCGACTGCAGTTTGGATTTCAAAATGGACCCTAAAGTGTTCTTAGATTGAATGTTCAGTCTGTTTCCTTCCTCTAATCTCTCTCTCCCTATATATCTTTTTTTTTTTTACCTTTTTTTTTTTTTTTTAAACAGATATGTGAAAGAGGCCAAAGCAGCAACTAAGAATGGGGATCTGGAAGAAGCATTTAAACTTTTCAATTTGGCAAAGGACATTTTTCCCAATGAAAAGGTGATAAGCAGAATCCAAAAAATACAGGAAGCCTTGGAGGAGTTGGCAGAGAACGGAGCTGATGAATTCACAGATGTGTGCAACTCTGGCCTGCTGCTTTATCGAGAACTGCACAACCAACTATTTGAGCACCAGAAGGAAGGTGTAGCTTTCCTCTATAGCCTATATAGGGATGGAAGAAAAGGCGGCATCTTGGCAGATGATATGGGATTAGGGAAGACTGTTCAAATCATCGCTTTCCTTTCTGGTATGTTCGATGCTACACTTGTGAATCATGTGCTGCTCATCATGCCAACCAATCTCATTAGCACGTGGATGAAAGAGTTTGTTAAGTGGACTCCGGGAATGAGAGTCAAAACCTTTCACGGTCCGAGTAAGGATGAACGTACCAGAAACCTCAGTCGGATTCAGCAAAGGAATGGCGTCATTATCACCACATATCAAATGTTAATCAATAATTGGCAGCAGCTTTCAAGCTTGAATGGCCAAGAGTTTGTGTGGGACTATGTCATCCTTGACGAAGCACATAAAATAAAAACCTCATCCACTAAATCAGCGATATGTGCTCGCACTGTCCCTGCCAGGAATCGCATCCTCCTCACAGGAACCCCAATCCAGAATAATTTACAAGAACTGTGGTCCCTGTTTGATTTTGCTTGTCAAGGGTCCCTGCTGGGAACATTAAAAACTTTTAAGATGGAGTATGAAAATCCTATTACGAGAGCACGAGAGAAGGATGCTACCCCAGGGGAAAAAGCCTTAGGATTTAAAATATCTGAAAACTTCATGGCAATCATAAAACCCTATTTTCTCAGAAGGACTAAAGAAGAGGTACAGAAGAAAAAGTCAAGCACCCCAGAGGTCGGACTTAATGAAAAGAATCCAGATGTTGGTGCCATTTGTGAAATGCCTTCCCTTTCCAGGAAAAATGACTTAATTATTTGGATACGTCTCGTGCCTTTACAAGAAGAAATATACCGGAAATTCGTGTCTCTAGATCATATCAAGGAGCTGTTAATGGAGACACGCTCACCTCTGGCTGAGCTAGGTGTCTTAAAGAAGCTGTGTGATCATCCTAGGCTGCTCTCTGCACGGGCTTGTCATTTGTTGAATTTAGGGTCTGTGAAATTCTCTGTTCACGGTGAAAATGAAGGAGAAGATTCCTCAGATGTGGACCATATTGATCAGATAACTGATGATACACTGATGGAAGAATCTGGAAAAATGATATTTCTGATAGAGCTGCTGAAGCGACTGCGAGATGAAGGGCATCAGACTCTGGTGTTTTCCCAGTCAAGACAAATTCTAAACATCATCGAACACCTCCTAAAGAATCGGCACTTTAAGATACTGCGAATTGATGGGACGGTTACTCATCTTGTGGAACGAGAAAAAAGAATTAACTTATTCCAGCAAAACAGAGAGTATTCTGTTTTTCTGCTTACCACTCAGGTAGGTGGTGTTGGCTTAACACTGACTGCAGCAACCAGAGTGGTCATTTTTGACCCCAGCTGGAATCCCGCAACTGACGCTCAAGCCGTGGACAGAGTTTACCGAATTGGCCAAAAGGAAAATGTTGTAGTTTATAGGCTAATTACTTGTGGGACTGTAGAGGAAAAAATATATAGAAGACAGGTTTTCAAGGACTCACTCATAAGGCAAACTACTGGCGATAAGAAGAACCCTTTCCGGTATTTTACGAAACAAGAATTAAGAGAGCTCTTCACCATTGAGGATTTTCAGCACTCTGCAACCCAGCTGCAGCTTCAGTCTTTGCATGCTGCCCAGAGGAGATCTGATAAGATACTGGATGAACATATTGCCTACCTGCGCTCTCTGGGGATAGCTGGAATCTCAGACCATGACTTGATGTACACACGTGATCTGTCTGTTAAAGAAGAGCTCGACATGATCGAAGAATCCCACTATATTCAACAAAGGGTTCAGAAAGCTCAGTTCCTTGTGGAATTAGAGTCTCAAAATACAGAGCTCTTAGCGGAAAGACAAAGAGCTGGAAATGAGGGGACCTGGCTGACAGAACCCCTCTTTCCGTCTCAAACGAAGAAGAAATGGCCTGAGCTGAATAAACCACAGCCTCGGCCCTCACCCCTTCTACCTACTTATCATACCCAGGAAGAAGAAATCAGTTCCCAAATGGCGGGTGTCATCATTGATGATCTGCCCGAAGAGAGTGAGAATCAAGACGTCTCCAGTATAAAGATGAATGTTACCGTCTCGCAAGACGGTAGTCACCCACTCGAGAGGACATCCGATGCCGATTCTGTAGCTACTTTACCCGAGGGATGTGGGAGTGTAGATGAAATCTGGACCGACTCGTTGGGAATGGTTCTACAGACGGAGGCATTGCGAGAGGGGCCAACGCGGGGGACGCTGCAAGAGAACCCTCTGGGAGATTTTAACTCTTTACCAAGCAAAGCAGTCAGAGCTGATCTGGGGCCAAATCCGGAGCAACCAGACGCTGCTGAGATGTTACCTCACTGCAACCCCTGGCCCGTCAGTCCCATGACCGGTGAAAGTCAAAATACAGAACCGAACGCATCTGTAATTAGAAGGGCTGATGGCGACTCGTCAGCATCCCACAGTGCACTGCAGGACGCTCAAGCAAATGCAGCCAAGTTGGAAGAGGAACATTTAGACTCCTCATTGCAGTATGCATGTGATTTCAATCTTTTCTTGGAAGACTCCGTAGACAGTGGACGAAATCTTTCCAGGCCATCTTCGCAGCATGCTGAGGACGAAAACAGCCTGTGTGGTTCCACAGCTAATTCTCACGCAGAGCTTGAGCCAGATAAAGCACATCTCAGTGTGGATCTTTTGGAGACTGACACCGAGCCAGAAGAAGTAGTGGGTAACATGAAAGGCAGAAGGAAAGCCGGAAGGATCGTTTCAGATGGTGAAGATGAAGATGATACTTTTAAAGATACTTCAAGTACAGATGCACTCAGCACCTCTCCCTTTCCGTTCTTACCTGTGAAACAGTTCGATGCTTCGACTCCAAAAAGTGACATCAGTCCCCCGGGAAGGTTCTTCTCACCGAACATCCCCAATAGTATAAGTAAGTCCGTCCACCCTAGACGATCCCTGGCTTCTAGGAGGTCTCTCATCAACGTGGTTTTAGACCACGTGGAGGATATGGAGGAAGGGCCTGACAACAGCAGCGGAGCAGAGGCTGCCGGAGATGATCTGGAGGAAGGAGCAGAGGAGAGCAGTGGCGAAGCCTCGGAGAGCACAGAAGGGCCTCCTGGCGGAACGCTGCCTTCAGAGAACGAGTCCAGCCGGTTAACTACCCCTCCCGGTGATCCCGAGCCTTTGTCCGGCAGGCAGTCGGTTGATTCTCCCGAGGAGGAGGCCGTGGAGGCGGGGACTGACTACGAGACTCTTGTAATCCGTGGGAAAGAACTGAAGGAGCGTGGGCAAATACAGGAGGCCTTAAACTGCTTAGTGAAAGCACTTGACATAAAAAGCGCCGACCCAGAAGTCATGCTCATGACGTTAAGTTTGTATAAGCAACTTAATAAAACCTGAGACTCCAGCCTGTGTGTTGGTAAAGTGAAACCCCGAGTGTGAATGCATGCATTCCCGTGACTGGGGTCTCGGGGAGCATGAAGCGTTTAGGCTTGAGGTGAGAGAGGTCTCGAAAAGCAAGGTTTTGTTTTTAACTGTTCTGTACATTCGGCCTTTACCCCGTACTCCTTCCTACCCCCTCTCCTCCATACATACATTCTGGTATTCTGAACACTAGGCTAATACTGCTTCCCTTAAATAGTCTTACCCTTTTTCTTTTAGGCACACTCGATACACTCAACTCTGTTATATCTAGGAAAGTTTTGTGAAGTTATTCTGGCCATTCTTAATTTTATTCTGGAAGTGATCCCTTCTGTCCATCACCGAACAGTTAAGAACGGTAAAGGTACTTTTCTCAAGTGTTTCCTTTTCCATTCACTTTCTTTCGCTGAGATGACACAAGCAAGCGCATATAGAAGTTCCTGAGTTTAAGCAGGAGCTTACTAGAATTACAAATCTAAGGCCGGCTTATTACCGTGCTATTTCATGCCCTCGGCTTTACTACGTACAGCAGAAGGCTGGGCTCAGGTCCCCGGGGCTAGGTTCCGTTCTCCCCGGCACCCTACTCTGAAGTCGCTTTGCCGACAACTTTGCCATTCTTCACTCGCCCCCAACAGCGCTCTGACCCAGGCCAGCACATTAGTGTCTTTGGGTGGTGGACTGAAAAGGAGTTTGGGTGCTTCTCAGAAACCGCAAGTGCTGTGTAGCACTCCGCACCCTGCACCCGAGACCGGGAACTAGCATCTGTGGAGTACCTCCCGTGTACTGGGTACCCTGCATAGGTTTCTTATTTAATCCTCACCATTGCCCTTTGAGGTTGATGGTGCCATTTACATTGTTTTAGTGGAGGACACTAAGGCTCGAGGTGGCTGTGACCCGCCCAAGATCACATCGTAGGGGGTGAAATGGGTTTTTTTTTTTTTTAACCATGTGTTACCTAGTGAAACGTTATAATAAACTGTCTTTACTGCACTGAATGTACTGAGCCGTTTTTACTGACAACCCTTCGGACCCCAAATCTGTGGAGGTTTTCCAGACCAAACAGCCCCTCCGGTTCTCTGCAGAGAGCCACTGGGTGTCTCACAGTTCAACTCAGTTTGGACACTACCTGGAGTTAGGGTCAGACTCCACAGCTTTAAGGGCGCACTCCCGTAAAACTGCCCTCGCTCCCGATGCCAGTTGCTAGTACTGGGTCCCCCTGTCATCCATACTTCCGCCCAATGTGGCTACAAATTGAGGACTCCCCTGACTGTACCTTCAGGTTCAGTAATTTGCTAGAACAGCACACACAATTCAGGAAAAATGCGTCATATATATATAATTTAAATATATGGATTGGGGGGGCGCCTGGATGGCTCAGTCAGCTAAGTGTCTGCTTTTGGCTCAGGTCATGATCCCAGAGTCCCGGGATCGAGCCCCGCGTTGGGCTCCCTAGGCAGGGAGCCTGCTTCTCTTTCTCCCTCTGCCATTCCCCCTGCTGTGCTCTCTGGCTCTATCTTGCTGTCCAATAAATAAAATCTAGATAAATAAAATCTTTAAAAATAAATCAATAAATACATGAATTATCTATATATATGAATTATCTATAAAACAGTTTAAAAACTATAGTTAACCCTTGAATGACGTAGCAGAGGTAGCAACCTCCCCACACAGTCGAAAATCTACATACAACTTTTGACGCCTCAAAAATGAACTACTAGGGGCGCCTGGGTGGCTCAGTGGGTTAAAGCCTCTGCCTTCGGCTCAGGTCATGATCTCAGGGTCCTGGGATCAAGCCCCGCATTGGGCTCTCTGCTCAGCAGGGAGCCTGCTTCCCCCTCTCTCTCTGTCTGCCTCTCTGTCTACTTCTGATCTATGTCAAATAAATAAAATCTTAAAAAAAAAATTTACTAGTAGCCTACTGTTGACCGGAAACCTTACTAATAACATAAACAGTTGATTAGCATACTTTTCATGTTATCTGTATTACATACTGTATTCCTGCAATAAAGTAAGCTAGAGAAAAAGTTAAGGAAGTCATAAGGAAAATACATTTATAGTACTATACTGTGTTTATCAAAAAAAAATCTGTATAAGTGGACCCACATGGTTTAAATCTGTGCGATTCAAGGGTCAACTGTGTTTTGATTACTGTTTCAGTATAATTGGTATCCTTTGTAATCCTACGTATTTTACTTTATTCATTTATTTTTTTAAACATTTTACTTATTTGACGGAGCACAAGCCGGAGGAGTGGCAGGCAGAGGGAGAGGGAGAAGCAGGCTCCTTGCTGAGCAAGGAGCCCGATGGGCTCGATCCCAGGACCCTGAGATCATGACCTGAGCCAAAGGCAGACGCTTAACCGACTAAGCCCCCCAGGTGCCCCTACTTTATTTATTCAAAAGAAACTTTCTGAGAAGGGATCCACACACTTGGGCAAACTGCCTAAGGTCTCCATGGCACAAAACAGATGAAGAGCCCTGATCTAAGGGCATGAGATAAAGTCTCTTACCTACTCCAGCCCCCCAGTTCTGGATTGCCACTCCCAAGGACCTGCTACGTATGGCCAAGCACAAGTACACATGTGTATATATACGTTTTTACTCAAATGATAGCATACTATACACCCTGTTCTGCACCATAGTTCTTAAGTTCTTAACACAGCTGTATGATATCTTATTGAATGGGTATATCATTTATCATTTATTGATGGATATTCAGTTTATTTCCAACAGACACTTGGTGAATATCCTTGTACCTTTTATACATATGATTATACCTACAGGATAAATTCTTAGCAATGGAGTTTCTGGGTCAGAAGGTATATTTATAATTTTGATAGGTATTGCCAAACTGTTCTCCATAGAGGTTATAATAATGTACATTTCCACAATTAACGAATACCTATTCCCTCATTCCCTCGCCAACAATATATTAAATGTTTTGAACTTTGCCAATCTCATAGGTAAAAAGCAGGATCTCATTTTGCTTTTAATTTGCAATTATTTTACCCCGAATGAAGTTGGTTCAATAAGCATTGAACTTAATGAAAAACATGCAGTTTCAAAGCAGGATTGAAAGCATGCGCTGTAATATGTATAAATCAGTATAAATCCCTAATTTTCTTCATTTATCAACTCCTTTAGGACCTTAGTTGCCAGTTCAAAGTTAACTTGCCAAGGGGTTTGCTTGGTATCAGAGACCCATTCCTGCTCTACTTTCTCACAAGCTAGCTATAACTGCTTTCTCTCTCCATGCCACAAATCAGTTTGCTTTTTCTACTCTACCTTTCCAGCACTCTGGCTTCTTTTTGTCGGTGACACCTATGCAAAAGGCATTCACTTAGTATCCTGGGTAAGCCAATGTCCTGAGCGAAGGATGCCAACTAGATCATGTCTCATGCATATAAGGCTTTTCAGGATTTTCAAAATTTTCAGAATTTATGGCCCTTATTCAGAGACATGGTTTCGAATGGGGTTTTTGAAAGTTTCATCATCTTATGTCTACTATTTTGAACATGTCTCAGTATCATACTGGTTTATCTATACTCAGGGACTGGGGCATCCATTCGTTAGTCTGCTCCGTGGGGAAAATCTCACGGAGGCATAACCTGCTGGAAATGCCCAGAAACTCCTCTAAAATTAGAAACTTATGTGTCAAATGCAGCTGAGCGAGAAAAGTGTGTTAAAAGAATCACTGTTAAGAATCACATTGTGGTATTGGCCAAGTTTTATTTTATTTAAAAACAATTTTTTTTTTTAGGTAGGCTAGTGTGGAGCCTAACAGGGCTTGAACTCAGGACCCTGAGATCAAGACCTCAGCTGAGATTAAGAGCTGGATGCTTGACTGACAGCCACCCAAGCACCACTGGCATAATTTTATTTCTGAAGCTGTCTAGTATTTCTAATATTCCTTGTACTTTTTTGGAGGTCATACATATGGCACTGTAAAACTTAAAAATGCAGATACACAGAACGCTGGCTGCTTAGTCAAGTACAACTGGTAGAACTGACTGCCTTTTTTCCTCCGGGAAAGGTTTATTTAAGAAGAAGAGTTCATACTGATTTCACTCATATGTGGAATTTAAGAAACACAGGGGAAGGGAGAGACTCTTAACTATGGGAAGCAAACAGGGCTGCTGGAGGGGAGGCAGGTGAGGGATGGGGTAACTGGGTGGCGGGCATTAAGGAGGGCACTTGACGGAATGAGCACCGGGTGTTATATGCAGCTGATGAGTCAGTCACTAAATTCTACCCCTGAGACTAATATTACACTATACGTTAGCTAAGTTGAATTTAAATAAAAAATTTTTAAAAAAGAAGAGTTCGTTAAAAAAAAAAAAAAAAAAAAGAGTTCAGGGGCGCCTGGGTGGCTCAGTTGATTAAGCGTCTGCCTTTGGCTCAGGTCACGGTCCTGGGGTCCTGGGATCGAGCCCCATATCGGGCTCCCAGCTGCTGCTTGTGTGCTCTCTCTCAAATAAATAAATAAGATCTTTAAAAAAATTACATAATAAAAGAGTTCATGTTGAATGGCCATTATATAGTGTATAGTGTTATGACAACGGAGCGAATCACTGTCCTGGCAAATCCAAGTTGGCTAACAGAAAACAAGTGTCTAGGAACTTATTTTATGATTTTCATATGCTAATCCATCTATTTGATGTCCAGCTCAATGTGTGAATAGTGTGAACTAGAACCCCTAGAGATGGTTTTTATTTTTATTATTTATTTTTTTAAAGATTTTGTTTATTTATTTGACGGAGGGAGAGAGATCACAAGTAGGCAGAGAGGCAGGCAGAGAGAGAGAGGGAAGCAGGCTCTCCGCTGACCAGAGAGCCCGATGCGGGACTCGATCCCAGGACCCTGAGATCATGACCTGAGCCGAAGGCAGAGGCTTTAACCCACTGAGCCACCCAGGCGCCCTAGAGATGGTTTTTTTTTGTTGTTGTTT
>CM052901.1:54920379-55059938 GCA_028534135.1 Potos flavus
GGAAGAGACTACAGGTTAAAAGGCGTCTGCTTGACTCATCTTTTTTTTTAATTATTAAGTAAACTCTGTGCCCAGTGTGGGGCTCGAACTCAGAACCCTGAGATCAAGCGTTGCACGCTCTACTGGCTGAGCCAGCCAGGTGCCCCTGCTTGACTTATCCGTGAGAACACCTGCTACAGTGTACGCTAACCTCTCTCCACCTAGTTTGTGCCAACAAAGCCAAATGACAGAGTTCACAAAATACAAGGATTACTCAACACCCTTTAAAGAAACAAACAGAACGTATAAAACACATTCAGTCTTTCGTACAATTTTATTTTCTCCCTTCAACCATAATAATATGATATCCAAACTTTGTCTTAACCGGAGGGTCTGTAAACACAGGCTTATCCAGCCCACTGACAGGCAAGGCAAGTGCTGCTTCTTGAAACGGCCCCACCATGGAACCTCTGGTCATCCAGCCCAAGTCGCCCTGAAAAACCCAAAAGATATGCGAGGTCAGGTGGCCCTGAAGAGGACACAGTTCTACTGTACTACCACGGCTTGAGGATTTCCCAACACGAACGCTGAGGTTCCTAGGTTCATTCACCTGGACTGCAAAGACATGGGCTCGCCAAGGACAAATGGGTGGCCAACCCCGGACTGAACACAGTACGCACTCACAATGTTGCTGGGTGTCTGGTAGTGGTGCCCGTTTGGTAATGCCTAGTTCTAGACACAGGTGACCGGTGCACAACTGTTCACAAGTTGCATATTTCTGCTTTTTTAGATCTTTAAGCCAAGATATGGCTAAAATCAGTGGCAGAACATAAATAATCCCTACTGCTGTGTGTCCTCCATGGGGGAGAGATTTTCTTTTTAAGATTTATTGATTTGAGAGAGAGAGAGAGCACGCAAGCAGGAAGGGCAGAGGGAGAGTCTCAAGCAGACTCCGCACTGAGCACAGAGCCCGACGCGGGGCTCGATCCCAGGACCCCGAGATCACGACCTGGGCCGAAACCAAGAGTTGGACGCTTAACTGACTGTGCCGCCCAGGTGCCCCGGGGAGAGATCATTTTAAATGACAACAGCACCGTACCCCTTGCCTGGCTTTGTCTTCACTATACTGTGTGGCCACTTCATTGAATCGCATTCCAGACTTTAACTTTTCCATGGCTTCCATGATTTTCCCATGTTTTTCACACAGAATGTGTCTGACCTGCAAGGAAAAAGTACATTCACATAGTATCTGGGAGACCCAGATGATTCCCTTTCTCACAGTACAGCAGTCATGTCTAGATAACCCCCATTAGTGAAACACACACATCAGGTTCACGGCAACAGAAAATCCTGGCAGTCTGCTCAGCTGGGCGACGGCAACAAACCCATTTCTCACGTCAAGACACAACCTCGGAACTCTGACTGAGACGGCAAATGGGCACCGGGCTGGGGGAAGCTCCCATCTTTACCATGTACTTCAACGGTAACAGGAAGAGGAGATATAATGGTTGAAAGCTTGGGCCCTCGAGTCAAATCCCAGCTCTGCTGTGTGATCGTATATAAACCTCCAAGTGTTTCCCCGTTTGTGCTCCAAGACAATAACAGTTCCTTCGTGTTCTCTCAAAGGGTTGTGAAGACTGAGATAATGCAGTTAGTACTCCATAAATGTTAGCCGTTACTTCATCAGAGTGGGGAAGATATTAAAAAACCCACTAGGAAATCCTTTTTTACCAAAAGAGGTCCAACGTATAAAGCCTCCTCACAATTCGGCACTTTGAAAAAGTATGGCAGGTTGAGTATTCTTAATTCTTTAATACAGTAGTAGTTAAATTTGACCTATGTTTACATAAAGCCATGTTATTTAAAAAAAAAAACAAATCATTCTATCTTTAGAAATGATTTTGTTAAGGGAGCTCTTCTGCAGGATTCCCAATTTCTCATTCAAACACAATCCACGGTTTCCTACTGTAAATGATACACCGGGATGGGGGCTAGAGGTCTCTCCCTTATACATGCAGAGACAAGCAAATCACAGTTGGCCTCAGGGCTCAACTCCTAAAATTAGGGGCAAGGGGATTCTAGACCCAAAGGAATATTTCCTGACTGGAGGAGCTACGCAGGAGATAGGCACATAGCAAAGGAAAGAATCTGTCAAAAGACAGGGCTCAGAGAGGCAGACTTCTGTAGAATGTGTCCAGCACTGTCCAGGGAAGACAGGGACAAACAGTCTGGACACTAGAGAGATACGTGTTGGGAAACAAGGATGGTTCATCAGACCTCAGCTCGGCCTAGCTACAACCGCTTCAAGAATGCCTCCCTCTTTATGGTTCCATACTCACAAAGCAACCTTCTGGTTGGTTCAATTGCTGGGAACCGAATTACAGCATTTATGATCACAGAAAGGGGATACCGCCCAACACTTTACAACTGAACAAACAAGTATTCTGGTCTGGACAGCCTGACGGGTTAGACATACCGAGTCTGAAGCACCTGTGGGCTCTGCAATGTGACTGACCGACCGGCAACTGTGGAGGACGGCGTCTTTGAGAGAGCCGACCCCCAGACGGGATCTGAGAGTGATCAGTGTGGAGGTAGTAAGCTGACACTACGGGAGCTGAGGACACGACCCAGGGATGGTACACGCAATGAGAAGAGGAGAAATGCAGGCTCAAGACTCCTTGGAAAATATGGACATTTAAGCCATAAGCCAAGAAAGATGCTCAATAAAGCCGAGCACAAAGGAAAGGCCAGATGGGCAGGAGAGAAAGGCATGTTAACACAACCACGGCAATAGACAGTTCCTTTCTTTTTTTCAGATTTTATTTATTTATTTATTTGAGTGAGAGAGCGTGCGAAAGAGCACAAGCAGGGGAAGGGGCGGGAAAAGATAGAGGGAGAAGCAGGCTCCCCGCTGAGCAGGGAGCCCGATGCAGGACTCGATCTCAGGCCCCTGGGATCCTGATCTGAGCTGAAGGCAGAAGCTTAACCTGCTGAGCCACCCAGGCGGCCCGCAAAAGACAGTTTCAAGAAGGAAACGGGAAACGGTCAACAGACTTAAATGCTGCAGAGTGATCAGAGAAGAAGTAAATCAGTTTGGCACTGAGTGATCGATGACTAGAAAAAGCGGTTTCAGAAGAGCAGAAAGTGCAGAAGCCAGACTGTGGCGGGCAGCCGAAGGAAGTAATGGGAGGCGGGGGGGTCTCCCCCGGCTAAGTCAGAAAAGGACAAAGAGTTCTTAGAAGAGAAAGGTCACAGACACGTATCTATTTTAAAGGGCATAATCTCAGAATGAAGGGAAAGACGCAGTAAAGAGGGAAAGGCTGAAGAGAGAGCAATGAAAGAGTGTGGAGCTAATGAAGGAGGCTGCGTGGCATTCAGAGAACTGCTTGAAAAATTCATCGGCCTTAGAGGACGAAAGCTGAGAAGACAGCGGAGGGAGGTGTGGGTGAAGAGAACTTTGTTGGGAGGGGGCTGGAAAGCCAGTGAGTTCCTGATGACAGGTCTGGTTTCCATTTTCGTGTGAAAATTTAACAATATTTACAAGTTAGTATCTGCTGGGTACGTGTGAAGCACTTTCTGTGTGTTCTCACGTGAAATCCTCACATCAATCCTGTGAGACTGATCGGTGTTTCTCCACCCCGGCAGCAGGTCAGAACCATCCTCAGCGCTGCTAAAAAATCCATCAAAGGGGGCTCCTGGGTGGCTCAATGGGTTAAAGCCTCTGCCTTCGGCTCAGGTCATGATCTCAGGGTCCTGGGATCGAGCCCCGCATCGGGCTCTCTGCTCAGCAGGGAGCCTGCTTCCTCCTCTCTCTCTGCCTGCCTCTCTGCCTACTTGTGATCTCTCTCTCTGTCAAATAAGTAAATAAAATCTTAAAAAAAAAAATCCATCAAGGTCCAGGCCCCACCTGGACCTTCTGAGGCAGCTGGTCCGGGGTGGGACCCCAGGCACTGGTAGTTTTAGAAGCTGTCTAGGGGAATCTGACGTACACTGGGGTTGAGAACCACTGGACGAAGTTATCTGCTGACTAGAGCAGGGTAGTGGGCGGCTGCAGGTGAGCAGCAAAGGACCGCTGCACAGTACTGAGGGCCTAGCGAAGGTCAGAGACTAGGAATGTGGAGGTCCCAATTCCCGAGGCTGTGTCTCTCCAGCAGGGCCCAGCACCTCTGGGCTTAAATGTAAAGGAAGCAGACCACTGGACTGATCCCGAGTTGTAGTCTGGCAGGCGGATGCAGCAGATGGCCAAGAGAAAAAAGAGTCGGGGCTCCCAGAGCCAGTGGTCGAGCTCTCTGATCTAACTTCCAGCTCACAGGACACACGGGGCTTGGACAACAGACACGAAGCCGGGGAGAAGGTGGGGAGAACAGGTGGGCTCGAGGGCTTGAGGTCTGCGTGGAGGGAAGGACAGAACAAGATCGGGGGAGGCAGGAAGTGATAGGGGAAGGAGGGAAGCTGTGGTCGGCAGGTGGATTTCAGAATCTGGACAGCTCTAGAGACAAAGGGCAAGGTGCGGGCTCAGGAGGGGGTTGAAAGCAGAAGGGCAAGATGTGGAAGGAGCATAGCCCCGGAAAGGCTGGAGGATTCCAGGGTCCCCTCCTGGCTGGGACCTTTACAAACACTGGAAACAACCCAGATGTCCTCTGGCAGGTGAACAGTTAGAAACATTATATGGCACATTCATTCCATGGCACGCTACTCAGCCATAGAAAGGAGCAGACTACTGGTACATAAAACAACTTGAAAGAGATCTCCAGAGAATTACACTGACAGTAGAAAAAGCCAGAAGGTTACATACTGCATCAATCCGTTCATGTAACATTCTTGAAATTATAAAATTACAGCAATGGAGAACAGATTAGTTGCTGTCGGGGGTGAAGGATGGAGGGAAGGTAGGCGAGGGACGTGGGCATGGCTATCAAAGAGCAACAAGAAGGATCCTTGGGGTGATGGAAATGTTCGGTATCTTTACTGCATCAATGTCAATCTTCCGGTTGTGTTATTGTTCTAGAGTCTGACGTAGGATGTTACCATTGGGGAAACAGGGTAAAAGATATATGTGGTTTGTTTTTTTTTTTTACAATTGAGTGTGAGTCTAAAATTGTCTCAAAAGAAAAAGCGTTATTAACAAGAGAATTGAGCTCTAATCAACTTTCCCACCTGATAACATGTCACTTCTTTCCACATACCACCTGCACAGCCACACTGAACTTATTTTTTTTCCAGAAAGGGCAAGGTGCCTCTCGAAATTCATATGCAGTGGAGCAGTCTCTGAGGCTGGGTGCTTGGAAAAGTCAGCACGTGGCCAAAATGACCCTACGATATCCCTCATGAAGATGCTCTACTAGAGACCAACACGTCAGCCCTCATTAAACCCAACACAGCTTGTCTTCCCAGCCCGTGGCGACAACGGCCACTTCTTCAGCTGAAAAGCAGATGAAGTCCTTGGTTGGTTTTTAGGGACCCGCTTCATGAAGACCTATCTTCGGATGCCAGAATCCCACTTCACGTAACTGGATGCTCATGCGAGAACAGAGGTCAGCTATGGAAAAGCAGATTCACGTCTCCCATCTCTTCCCCTGGTTCGTGCACTAGAAAAGCGGGTAGAACGGCTCACACTATATTCTCTCTCTCTTTCCGGCCGCACGTGTCTGGCTGGATGCAAATGCACTACGGCACTTACTGTGCAGCAATGAAATGTATTCCTGACCTCGCTGCTCTAGCAGCAGTGTGACAACAGAGACCATCTCTTACCTCCTGTTTTTTACATACTCAGAACTTCGGACACTGCTTGGCGGAGGGGCGGATGTCACTAAATCCCTACTGAATGAATAAATCCAAGTACGGGATCCCACACCCTGACTGCAATATGGATACTGCCTTGTTGCATAGCGCGAAGCAGTATGGTTGTCCGCAGACTGTATTTTCCCAGGGCAGACGCTCATCTGGGATGGGGTCAAGTACTTCAAGTAATGATTTGTGATTGTTCCCCCACCCTGGTTTGCACGATCGGGGCCCTGGCCTGTAGCTTACCCATGGGGGAGCTATCTGAGGGAGACCTGTGCCTTTGCCTGTTTATCTAAGCCCTTGATTTTATAAAATACCATTTCCTTCTGAGAAATGGGTCATTCACTTACTTATTTTCTTCGTACTTTGTATTGTTTCTTGATATGTATTAAGGGTACTTAATACTTTTGTGTTGTTAATATTCTATCGTTTCTTGAAACGTACATACATTTCAAGAAACGATACAAGGTATAAAGAAATGTGGGATGTTTGAGAAAGTTTTGAGAAAACACTTAAAAGGAATTACCTTGCATACGTGAAATTGGTCCCTATCTTCCAATTTTATGTTCTGTTGATCCTACATCCGCATTAGGCTAGCCTCTTACAATGAGTTCAGCATACTGTCTTTTTCCTTTCCTGGGTCCCAAAATAACACGTGTATATATGTTACTTATATTGAACATTATATTTAACATTAAAAAAAAAGGAACGAGTGACTCACCTTTACTGCATTGCCACCACCTTTGGGACCCTGAGCCTTCTTGTCAGAATTGTCACTCCCAGAGGCTGCTCCCCCTTTAGAGAAGAGATCACAGGTACTCGTTTAAAATGCATCTTGATACTTACACAAAGGGCCAAGACAATAGCACCACGCTTCAAAAGGGCCCTCTGCCAGACACCCTACTACATGAGGCTGAATTCGTCTGTGAGTCACCTCTCTCTTAAAACAAGAAATGTGTGCCTTACAGAAACCTTTGTGCGAAAGGGATAGACAAGTGAGTGCGCTGATGGGTGAACGAGAGTGCCAAAAGCCTGGTCCAGATTCTCTGGACCCAATTTGAAAGCCTGCCCAAGAAGAGCAAATCCCTGAGCTCTTGTAAGATGTCGAATAAGACAACTTCTGTGTTCACGGCAGCATACTTACTGTCAGGGGCTGATGTTCGTAAGAACTATTGTTGGATTAAATGTTCGGTTCTAAATGACTACTAAGTTCCAGACACTGGGGATACAAAGATGAACAAGCCATGGTACCTTCCTTCACGGAGCTCATAGTGTACTGGGGAAGACAGATATGTAAACTGATCACTTCAGGAGAATGATCTACGATCTACGGACAGAAGGCTGTGGAAGCACAGAGGACCATTTTAGCCACTCAGGGAAGGTTTCCTGGATGAGCAAAAGCTGAACAAATGAAGGACAAGGATGAGGAGACAACGCAGGGTAGTGGAACAACATGGGATGTGTCGGAAACTATGGATGAAGCCAAATCTGAGGTGGGAGCGTTGTGAGATAAGCCCAGGGGAGGGAGCTGAGAGTTGGGGCACACGGGCCTATGAATCCCACTAAGGAACCTGGAATTTATCCTAGAAAAGGGAGCCACTGAAAAGTTTTAATCAAGAGACTCTATGTTCCTTGTCTGAGTATCTCCAATGCCTAGCACAGTACCTGGCACACAAGAGTTGTTCAATAAATATCTAACTAAACTGAAAACCCAAAACACTGACCACCAAATGCCTAAGAAAATGTTACTGCCAAAGGAGTTTTATTACACCAAACTCTTAAGTGGGTTTGCTGTATGTTCGCTCTCGAACGATGATGGCTTCCAGTCATCCCACCCTCTCCCCTGCCGGATGCTGCCATCTGACTGCCACCTCACTCCCTCTAATTGAGGATTCTGGCGGCAGTTTCGGGATTCCTTTCCACACTTACTCTTGCCATCTCCTTGGATGACCTCACCACCTATGCTGAGGAACCATCCAACGGCCTAACTTCACACTTTCAGACCTCCCTCCTGAATGTCCATGCCTTCTATGCCAGGCCACCTGCTCCCAAGGGCACACGATGGGACCATGCCACCGAAAACTAACAGTTCAGTCCCCGACTACAATTTCATGTTCTTCTGGCCTTCTCATGTCTCACTCCCACAACACTGGTTCTTGGGCTTCACAGAAACCACTCTCCACGTTCGTACCTTTATCCTGCTACGTTCTCCTAGACTATGAAATTTCTGGACCCCAGGCTTGATCATTTGTGTTCCCACTGGCACCCTTAATTACCTTGTTTTGCCATTCTATTATTGTTCAACAAACCCTCAACCTTGGCTCAAGGCTCCACCTGGCTCTTTTCAATCCTATATTGTGCCAGTTGCAGGTTACCAGGTAAATCATGACTGGGTGAATTGTGTCCCCTACAGATTCATGGACTTCCAACCTTAGGCTCTCAACCTTGAGGGCCAGTTCTTTTATTAGTGCTCTGTTCCCTTTCCCATCACTCCCAATGGCCACTCCAAACCTTTACCACTCTCAAGACCCCCACTCAGTCCCTGCTCCTCAGTCTTAAAAATTACCCTTGCCTTCCACTTTAATAAGAAACCGAGACCATTAATCATGATACCCTACGAATTCCACCCTCCACTTCGGCCCCAGTTTTTACCACTACGCCCATCCTCGTTTCTTTCCCTATGACCTCAAGCACAACGTGTCTCTTCTCCTATTCAAAGGTCAACTTCTCCACCTCTGACCTGGACCCCATCTTCTCAAATCTCACTCCTCTGAACCCATACCTCCCTAACTCTACTGGATCCTTCACGTCAGGTTTTCTCTCAGAGAAAAACTCTCAGGTTTTCGCCATTCTGAAGAAACGAACAGAACTTTCCCTTCATCCTCTGTCCTCTCCTATCTACCATCTAATTTCCATGCTTTTTTCAATTAAGGCTTTCTACAGAAGTCCGCACTCATCGCCTCCAACTTCTCACTTCCGGGTCAACCCTCCTCTAGTCACTGGCCACCAGCTGCCCCCGTCCCGGACCCCGGGGGTCGCCGGTCGGCTCCCTCCCCTCGCTCCTCACCCGACCCCATTCTCTCTGGTTGCTCCGGCCGCTCTACCTTTCCCCCCTTTCCCGGAACCACTTTTTCCCTTGGGCGGCATCTTCGGAACTTGCGGCAGAACCCTCAACGGCTTCGTTTGCCGCACAAAGCCCCTTCAGGCCCCACGGGCATGTCCGGAACACATGCCTGAAAACGGCACCGAAACGGACCGTTTTTGCTGCGGCCCTGGAAGCAGGCATATCCCGGGGCAGACCCGGTCCTTGGGCCCTCGGACCAATGGAGCCGAAGATGGCTGACCAATGAGAAGTTTGGGTCGCTCGGGGGGCGGAGCCAAGGATAGAGCAGGGGCGGGAAACCCCGCCTTTGCGGTTTTTTTTTTTTTTTTTTTTTTTTCTTTTTTCTGGTTTCTTCTGTCACACGCCCTTATTTCCGCCAGCTCCCATGCTCCCCCACTTCCCGGCCCGGCTCCTCTACGCGTGCGTAGTGGATGGCGCGGGCCTCTGCAGTCCCTTGGCGCCGGCTCTAGCCAATCCCGCGGGACCTCCAGACAAAGGGAAGGGAGGAAGAGCCGCGGTGGCAGCTCCCTCCTCCCGCTCCCTCCCACGCACAGGCCTGCCCCTCGTTGCGGTTTTTCATTTTGCAATTTTATTCTGCGTTTGTAGCTGATTCGATTTAAAAGGAAGTTTTATTAAAAAAGGCTATCACCCCTCTGCCTCTTGCAGAACTCTGTCATGGAGAAAAATTGCGAGCGGGCTAAGTGTCCCTCCGTAGGGTATTGCTTAAATAAATAATGTCTCAACCACACAAAAGGATATGCGCCATTTAAAATAACGAGTGTAAAGCTGTCTGTAGAGACGCAGGAAATGGCCTTAAGGAAGGTTACGGACCAAGCTATGGAATAGAATACATTTTTTTTTTTTTAACAAAAAGTATGCATGTGAAAGACAGGAAGGCTATCCAGCAAAATGGGACCAGTGGTGCTAGTACAGGTTGTTGTGTGCGTTTCTGTGCGCCAAATTTCTGTAATGGCGCAGCATAAAATAGTACTTAAAAGCATGGATTCTGGAGCCAGCCTGCCTCAGCTCCAATCCCTGCTCCACCATCTGGCTACTAGCTCCGTGACCTTGAGGAAATTACCTCATCCCTCTTTGGCTCAGTTTCATCATCTGTAAAATGGAGTCGATAATAGTACCTACTTACAGAGTGTTAAGAGCATTAAACAAGTTCAAATTTGTAAAGCACGTAAACCAATGACTAACTCATAGAATGGTAGCTGAAGATGAATGAGTTTTGAATTTGTGTCCCCCCACTTTCTTCCCTTACCTCCAAACTCTCTTCTCCCAATTTGTATGTAAGGTTGGGGCTTTTTCTTTGCTCCGTAAGATGGCTGTCCCTTGCCATCTTAAGCTACCCTGCTGGTAGTCTGCCACTGCCAGCCAGAATATACAGGTCCTCCAGTTCAGGGTTTAGTTTTTGGATACAGCCTTGCTGCACTTGGGATGCTTCATGCCCACACCAAAGGATCAGGCATTTTTGAGACCGTGCCCACCCCCAACTCGTACATAACAAGCAGCCCCCTTACATTGTACCGCTGTGGCATTTGGCCACAACACATCTCAGGCACTGCTTGTTTCCATTTGGGAGTGATCAATTGTGGGAAACGCATCCAATGCTGAGGGGATCATTGGGCCCCCGCTTCTGAGGTGGATCCTGCCCGCGTACTGACTTTCCAAGTTCAGCTGGGAGGCGGGGGTTGGGGTTCGACAGCGACAGTGTGGCCTCGTGTTCATCGGCTTATCCACAGCCAGGAGGCCCAGGAGGCCCCTTTACTTCTGGTTTTCCATAGTAACAGCCTTTCCTGTGACCACTGGCTATGGCATGAGGAGGGAGAATGAAGCGGAGTTCAGCTCCCAGTGAAAAGCCTGCATTAAATGGCAGATGCACCTGGCAGATGCTTAGTGCCTGGAACATTGTGAGAGCTCTATGTGTTCCAGCAGATAACAGCAGCGACAATAACAAGCAAGCCTCTAAGCGGCTGAACTTACCCAAAGCGGTACCTAGAGGCCAGTAGCTCAAAGGAGAAGAGGATGGACATAGGTCTGCTGGGGGGGTTTCAAGGTCAAAAACACTATAGGACAGTCAGATTCAAAATCATGTACAATCTCAACTATGCAGTATGCGTCACAAAAAGATGGGGAAGGAGATATGATAAAATCTTCAGTGTTCGGGGTGACTGGCTGGCTCAGTCGGTAGAGCACGCGACTATTGATCTCAGGGTTGGGGGTTCGAGCCCCAAGTTGGGCGTAGAGATTACTTAAAAAAAATTAAGTCTTTAGAGGGAGACAAACCATAAGAGACTCTTAATCTCAGGAAACAAACTGAGGGTTGCTGGAGGGGAGGGGGGTGGGGGGATCGGGTAACTGGGTGATGGACATCGGGGAGCATATGTGTTGTAATGAGCACTGGGTATTATATAAGACCGATGAACCACAGACCTGTACCCCAAAACAAATAATACATTTATATGCTAACTAATCGAATTTAAATAAAAAATGATTTAAAAAATTAAGTCTTTAAAAAAAATTCTTCAGGCACCTGGGTGGTACAGTCAGTTAAGCATCTGACTCTTGGTTTCGGCTCAGGTCATGATCTCAGGGTGGTGAGATCGAGCCCCATGTCGGGCTCCCCGCTCAGCATGGAGCCTGCTTGAGCTTCTCGCTCCCTCTCCCTCTGCCCCTCCACATCCCCCATTCTCTCTCTCTCTCTCTCTCTAAAATAAATAAATCTTTTAAAAGATTCTTAAGTGCTCAGTCTGGAATGTGCGTTTGTGCCTACCTTCCATTTTTTTTTTCCTGTTTATGTTAGATTCTGTTTATATCCATTGGCCTGCGTTTTTATTTTATTCAAGAAAAAAAAAAGCAATAAACATTATTTGTAAAACAAACACCAATAAAAGCTAGCTTCTCTACAGGGTTAAGTCTGCACCAGCCTGTGGAGGAGTCTGTGGAGCAGAGTGACAAATGAACAGAAGAGCGGGCAGGGGGGCAGAGGGGAGAAAACTTCAGCCTTGAAACCATGGTAACGACTGCGGGAGTGTGCACAGTGAGTCAGAGCCACGAGCGGCTGCCAGTTGTATTTTCTATTAATTATGTCCTCAGACTGATTCTTCCACGTATTTCTTAAACAAGGAAAATGGGGAAGGGGAAGCTGACATCCCTCTGCCCAGGACAGTTCACAACCTTGACCGAGACTCCCTGCCCTGCCCTACCTGCTCCACAACCAAGGGGCTGCGATTTCTTTTCCATTCTAGAGCCCCCCTCCCCCACGGAGGTTAAAAGAGGGGCTTGAAGCCACAGAGCACAGAGATCTCGTTGATCCCATTCAGAGGTGGTCAATCCATGGGGAACTCTGGGCCCCAGCTTCTGGGGACAAGGGTAGAAAAAGGTCACCTGTGGAAACCGAAAGCAAGAAAAATCAGTACATGGTGGACAAGATCAGCCACCTGCAAAAGTAGCCACCCATCATGGCAAACGGGTGCAGGTGCATTGCCCACGGGATGGATGTGTCTCCTGAGCACGGTCGGTGACCAAAGACCTTCCTAATCCTCTTCTTGCCATTGTTAACATGTCTGGCATGAGATAATGAACCTTTGAACAACTAGTTTTTAAAAGGGGGCTTCAGGGGCACCTGGGTGGCTCAGTCGGTTGAACTTCCGATTTTGGATTTCGGCTCAGGTCATGATCTCAGGGTCGTGAGATCTAGCCCCAAGTCGGGCTCTGTGTTGGGCATGGAGCCTGCTTAAGATTCTCCCTCTCCCTCTGCCCCTCCCCCTCCTTGCTCAGGCCTCGCAGGCGCTCTCTCTCTCAAAAAATAAGTAAAAATATAAAGGGCTTCAGAGAAGAAGATTCCATCTGTGTTTGTCCAGCACTGTCTTTTTTTTTAAAGATTTTATTTATTTATTTGACAGGGAGAGAGACAGCGAGAGAGGGAACACAAGCAGGGGGAGTGGGAGAGGGAGAAGCAGGCTCCCCGCTGAGCAGGGAGCCTGATTCCGGGCTCCATCCCAGGACCCTGGGATCATGACCTGAGCCGAAGGCAGATGCTTAATGACTGAGCCACCCAGGTGCCCCTGTCCTCGGTGGTCCAATGTCTCAGCATTGTCTAAGCGAGAGCTGCAGTTGCTGGCGAACATTAATATTCCGGTATCCGGTGAGGTGAATTTTTTTCTTTTTTTCTGAGGCAGCGTTCATTTGAGACAGTGGAAAACAACCAACACAAGTGGCATACATAGCGTGAGCCAGGTGCTTTCCCTTTGTTATCTCTCTGAGTTTTCACAACAGTCTTTTGTTTCAGGGTTTTATTATTATTATTTTTTAGATTTTCTTTATTACTTGACAGAGGGAGACACAGCGAGAGAGGGAACACAAGCGGGGGGAGTGGGAGAGGGAGAAGCAGGCTCCCCGCTAATGCGGGGCTCGATCGGAGTGCCCTGGGATCATGACCCGAGCTGAAGGCAGATGCTCAACGACTGAGCCACCCAGGCGCCCCCAGGGGTTTATTTTTAAGTAGTCTCTACTCCCAGTGTGGGGCTCAAACTCACAGCCCTGAGATAAAGAGTCACTCGCTCTACCAACAGAGCCAGCTGGGTGCCCCTGTTTTCACAACAGTCTTATTTGTCGAGACTCCGCATTGCCATTTGAGAGCTGAAGAAACAGGCTCAGAGGAGTGAGAGACGTGTGCAAGGTTGCACATCTGGGGACTGTGGCAGGGTTGGGCTCTGAACTCAGATCTGTCTGACCTCCAAGCTGGACGGTTGCTCCGGCATGATGCCACTGCCCTAGGCTTTGCCCTCCCCTACTCGAAGCCCAAGAAACACCCGGTTCCCTTTGTTCTGAGCACACGTTCAAGTCAGTTTCCCAGGCACCTGATGCCTTCCAAGGGGGCACTCCGCCCAAAAGGTGCCAGGGCCAAGTTATGCGCCCGCCATACAGAGATCAATTCGCCTCTGGTTTATGCATCAGTGTGTTGGTTCTGAGTAGTCTAGAAGGCGATCACCTCTGCCTACTGGACCTCCCAAGGCCAGAAGCACGGAGGCAAGAAGGAACACAGAGTGGGTGGGGGCCGGTGGGCAGAGTATTGTAGCCAAGGCGGAGGGAGGGGATAGTAGGGAAGAGGTCTTCTCTGTCCCCCCCCCACCTCAGGAACATGTCTCCGTGTCTAATGGATTCTGCCTTCTAAACAGCTCATCTCCCTGCCCCTCATTGTTGTGCAGTGAACAATGAACACTCTGCGGAGATTCACCAGGCATCTCTTGCCCTCGCCCCCCGCCACAGCCTTTTGCACATTCTCCGGACCATTGGCACTGACTCCACGTGTCGTCTCTCAGCCATCGGTCTCATCCCCTCTGGGCTCCGCTCCCCAGTGTCCGGCAGAGAGCTCTCAGAAACACAGATGTGACACTCATTCCCCCAATGAAGTCCATTCGGTGGCTCCCTGCGGTCTGAGAGGCTCCTTAGCCTGGAGACCCAAGAGCCTTTCTGCTGACATCTGCAGCCTCCTTTCTTGCCCCAGGGGGCTTCGACCATGTTGAGGTACCATTTACAGGTCCTCAAATGTATAGTGCCCTCTGAAGACTTCACGCCTTTGCCCATGGTGTTCTGTCTGCCTGGAGCGTTCTTCCCCCATTTCTTACCTAGTTAACTTTCACTTACCTTTCAAGATCGAGCTCAGGTGCTACTTCCTCCCGGAAGCCTTCCCTGACTCTCTTCTCTAATTCTCCCAGGCTGAGCTAGGCACTTCCCTCCACTGCCAAACCACCCTACGCTTATCTCCAGTATTTGTATGATTTTCAGTAAGAGTCCGTGCCATAGGGGCGCCTGGGTGGCTCAGTGGGTTAAGCCTCTGCCTTCGGCTCAGGTCATGATCTCAGGGTCCTGGGATCGAGCCCCACATCGGGCTCTCTCCTCGGTGGGGAGCCTGCTTCCTCCTCTCTCTGCCTGCCTCTCTGCTTACTTGCGATCTCTCTCTCTGTCAAATAAATAAATAAATAAATCTTAAAAAAAAAAAAAAAGAGTCCGTGCCATAGACGGATCGGTTTGTTTAAGCATTCGCTTGTTGAGAAACCTTTGGGGGCTATTATAAATAAAGTGGCTATAAACATTTGTGTACAGGGTTTTCTTTTTTCTTTTTTAAATTTAAATCCAATTAGATTTTTTTTAAAGATTTTATTTATTTATTTGTCAGAGAGAGAGAGAGAGCACAAGCAGGCAGAGTGGCAGGCAGAGGCAGAGGGAGAAGCAGGCTCCCTGCCGAGCAAGGAGCCCGATGTGGGACTCGATCCCAGGAGCCTGAGATCATAACCTGAGCCGAAGGCAGCCGCTTAACCAACTGAGCCACCCAGGTGCCCCAAATTTAAATCCAATTAGCCAACATAAAGTACATCATTAGTTTCAGAGGTAGAGGTCAGTAATTCATCAGCTGCATATAACACCCAGGGCTCATCACATCCCGTGCCCTCCTTAATGCCCGTCACCCAGTTACCCCCCCACCTCCCCTCCAGCAACCCTCAGTTTCTTTCCCGTACTTAAGATTCGAGCCCAGGATTCTCTCATGGTTTTTCTCCCTCTCTGCTTTCTTTCCATTCAGTTTTCCCCTCCCTTCCCCCATGATCCTCTGTGCTGTTTCTTATATTCCTCATATGAGTGAAAGCATATGATAATTGTGTTTCTCCGATTGACTTATTTCGCTCAGCCTAATACCCTCCAGTTCCATCCACATCGATGTAAAAGGTAAGTATTCATCCTTTCTGATGGCTGAGTGGTATTCCATTGTGTGTGTGTGTGTGTGTGTGTGTGTGTGTGTGTGTATACCATATATTCTTTGTCCATTCATCTGTCGATGGACATCTGGGCTCTTTCCATAGTTTGGCTATTGGGGACATTGCTGCTATAAACATTGGGGTGTAGGTGCCCTTTCGGATCACTACATTTGTATCTTTGCAGTAAATACTCAGTAGTGCAATTGCTGGGTCATACGGTAGCTCTATTTTTAACTTTCTGAGGCACCTCCATACTGTTTTCCAGAGTGGCTGCACCAGTTTGCATTCCCACCAACTGTGTAGGAGGGTTCCCCTTTCTTTACATCCTCACCAACATTTGTTGTTTTCTGTCTTGTTAATTTTAGCCATTCTGACTGGTGTGAGGTGGTATCTCAGTGTGGTTTTGATTTGTATTTCCCTGCTGCTGAGTGATGTTGAGCATTTTTTCATGTGTCTGTTGGCCATTTGTATGTCTTCTTTAGAGAAATGTCTGTTCATGTCCTCTGTCCATTTCTTGACTGGATTATTTGGTTTTGGGGGTTGAGTTTGATAAATTCTTTATAGGTCTTGGGTACTAGCCCTTTATCTCATATGTCATTTGAAAATATCTTCTCCCATTCGGTACTTTGCCTTTTAGTTTTGTTGACTGTTTCCTTTGCTGTGCAGAAGATTTGATCTTAATGAAGATACAGGTTTTTAGGTGAATGCAAGTTTTCATTTCTTTAGGATAATTTCCAAGAGTGTTATTGCTGAGATGTATGGTAAGTGTGTTGAGTTTTGTAAGAGATTGCCATGCCCTTTATTTTTTTAAAGATTTTATTTATTTATTTGACAGAGAGAGAGAGATAACAAGTAGGCAGAGAGGCAGGCAGAGAGAGAGGGGGAAGCAGGCTCCCTGCTGAGCAGAGAGCCCGATGCGGGGCTCGATTCCAGGACCCTGAGATCATGACCTGAGCCAAAGGCAGAGGCTTTAGCCCACTGAGCCACCCAGGCGCCCCTGCCGTGCCCTTTCTTAGAGTGGTTGTACCATTTCATATTCCTACCAGCAATGTATGGGTGATCTTTCTCTGCCTAGTCACCTGCATTTCGTGTTACCACAATGTTTTATTTTCCCTATTTGGATAGGTGTGTACTGATACCTCATTGTGGCTTTAATGTACATCTCCCTGATGGCTAATGATGTTAAGCATCTTTTCATGTGTCAATTTGCTGTCCGTATATGCTCTTCAGTGAAACAAGTGTCATGTTTTTTTTTTCCAGTTTCTGATTGGATTTTTTTTTACTGTTGAGTTTGGAACTCTTTATATATTCTAAATATGAGTAATTTGTCAGATATGTGGTTTGCAAATATTTTCTCCCAGTCTCTGAGCTTATTTTTTCATCCTCTTTGGAGGGTTTTTATTTCCAAAGAAAAAGTCTTTAATGTTTTTTTCTTTTATGGATTCTTTATGTTATGTCTCAGAACTCTTTATCAAGTCTTAGATCCCAAAGATTTTCTCCTATTTCATTTCTTTTTTTAAAAGATATTTTTATTTATTTGTGAGAGAGAGAGAGAGAGAGAAAGAGAGAGCACAAGCAGGGGGAGCAGCAGGCAGAGGGAGGAGAAGCAGGCTCCCCTCTGAGCAGGGAGCCTAGTGCAGGGCTCAATCCCAGGACCCTGGGATTATGACCTGAGCCAAAGGCAGACGCTTAACCAGCTGAACCACCCAGGCACCCCTCCTAATTTATTTCTAAACGTTTTATAGTTTTATGTTTTACACTGAAATCTATGATCCATTTGAGTTCATTTTTGTGGCAAGTGTGAGGTTTAGATTGAAGTCCATTCTTTTTTGCCTATAGATGTCCCATTGCTCCAGCCTCATTTAGTGAAAGCATTATCCTTCATTAAATTGCTTTTGCACTTCTGTTAACAATCAGTTGGCTGTACTTGTGTAAGTCTGTTCTACATTCTCTATTCTATTTCATTGGTCTATGTGTCTATCTTTCCACACTATCAAGCAGTCTTGATTAGTGTAGCTACATACTAAGTCTTAAAATTGGGTAGAGTGAGTCCTCCCACTTTATTCATTTTTTAAAAAGATTTTATTTATTTATTTGACAGAGAGAGAGAGCCAGCGCAAGCAGGGGGAGCGGCAGGTGGAGGGAGAGGGAGAAGCAGGCTCCCCCCTGAGCAGGGAGCCTGACTCGGGACTCGATCCCAGGACCCCGGCATCATGACCTGAGCCGAAGGCAGATGCTTAACCGAATGAGCCACCCAGGAGCCCCTCTTCTTTTTCAAAATCGTTTTAGCTATTCTAGTTCTTTGTCCCTTCCCATATACATTTTAGAATAATCTTGTCTGTATCAACAAAAAATATTGCTGAGATTTTGATAGGAATGATGTAATACCTGTATAACCTTTTGGGGAGAACTGACATCATTACCGTGTTGAGTCCTCCAATACATGAGCACAGTATGTCTCTCCATGTAGTTAAATCTTTGATTTCTTCCATCAACATTTTGTAGTTTCAGCATACAAGTCCTTTACATGTTTTCTTAGGTTTATATCTATGTATTTTCTTTGAGTGATTGTGGATCATATTGTTTAATTTGGGGTTTCACATGTCCATTTCTTTTTTTTTTTAGGATTTTATTTATTCATTTGACATACAGAGATAGAGAGAGAGATAGTGAGAGAGAGAGAGAGAGAGAGCACAAGCAGGGGGAGTGTTGGCAGAGGGAGAGGAAGAGGCAGGCTCCCCGCTGAGCAGGGAGCCCAATGCGGGGCTCGATCCCAGGACTCTGGGATCATGACCTGAGCCGAAGGCAGACACTGAACGACTGAGCCACCCAGGCGCCCCAAGAGAGAGAATCTTAAGCAGGCTCCATACCTAGTGTGGAGCCTGACGCGGGGCTCGATCTTCTGACCCTGAAGTCAAGACCTGAGCCAAAACCAAGAGTCAGATGCTTAATCAACTGAACCACCCAGGCACCCCTACAATTGAGTTTTCTATGTTGATCTGGTGTACTGCAACTTTGCTGAGCTCATTTATTAGTTCTAGGACGTTGGGTTTTTTGTTGTTGTTGTTGTCGTTTTTGGTTTTGTTTTTCATAAATTTCTTGTGATTTTCTATATAGACCATCATATACTTTCGGTTCCAGATTTCTAAGTGTTCCTTTTTATAATTTTTTAAAAATTATTTTTTAATTTTTGTTTCCTTATCGATATTCTTTGTTCATACAAAAATTTTCTGGTTTCCTTTAGTTCTTTGTTCATGGTTTCCCTAAGCTCTTTGAGCATATTTAAGAGAGTTGTTTCAAAGTCTTTGTCCATTAAGTCCAATGCTTGGATATCAGGCACCATCTCTGTCAATTTATTTTTTATTTGACTAGGCCATACTTTCCTATTTCTTTGTATGCCTCGTGTTTTTTGGTTGAAATTGGATGTTTGGATATTTTCATGTGGCAACTCTGGAAATCAGATGCTTGTCCTTCCTCAGAGTTTGCTGTTCTTGATCGTTGAAGGCTACAGTCATCGGTTCACTGAGCCACTTTTCTGAACTATTTTTGCAAAGACTGTATTCCTCTTGCGGGGTCTTTGATTTCTCTGTTCCTTTAGCTTGTGCACAGCTAGTATTTTAGCAGGTTTCCTTGAACATCAGGAACTAAAACAAACAAGCAAATAGCTCCTTTCCCAGTATTTGTGGGGTGGCTCTGTGCAGGATCACTCTTGCAATTTTTAGGCAGATCATTTGCAACTCTGCCATAGCCTTTGCTTACTGCTTGCACTGAGCTTTGGGATCACCCAGAAATGAAACCTTTAGGGTCTTTTCAGATCTTTTCTTTAAAAAAAAAAAAAAAGAGTTTATGTATTTATTTGACACAGAGAGAGAGACAGTGAGAGAGGGAACACAAGCAGGGGGAGTGGGAGAGGGAAAGCAGACTCCCTGCTGAGCAAGGAGCCTGATGCGGGACTCAATTCTAGGACCCTGGGATCATGACCTGAGCTGAAGGCAGACGCTTAACCGACTGAGCCACCCAGGCGCCCCTCAGATCTTTTCTGAGCATTCATTCTGCCCTGGGCACGCATGTGGCTTTCTAAGTTCTCTAGTATACATATGTGCTTTTGAATATCCTAATGTCCCAAAGAAACTCTCCCAGGCTTTAGGTGATCTATTGCATGTCTCAGGTATAATCTTTTACCCCAGAAGGCTGCCGCTTTTTCTTTGACCTTAACAAAGTTTTCGAGCAATACCTGCTACCTTTCTGTCGAGCAAGTTCCGAGCACAGAGAAATAAGCATTTTCAGTCAGTCCTTTAGCTAGTCCCCAGACAGCTTAGAACAGACAAACAAAATAACTTTCAAATGAGGTTTTCTCTACTCCCTCTGAAACCAGGGAGCAGGGCCTCACGGGTTAGGTTGTCATCTTCAACATCAACACCCAGGCAAGGAAGGAGTGGGGCAAGGGCAAAGCCAGAAAGTTTTCTTACCATTTTTAAGTTTCCTCTGTTTTTTTTTTTTTAAGATTTTATTTATTTATTTGTCAGAGAGAGGGCCCAAGGAGGGCATGCAGCAGGCAGAGGGAGAGGGAGAAGCAGGCTCCCCACCAAGCAAGGAGCCCCATGCGGGACTTGATCCCTGGACCCTGGGATCATGACCCAAGCCAAAGGCAAATGCTTAACCAACCGAGCCACTCGGGTATCCCAAGTTTCCTCTTTCTTGATTCAGCATTTGCTTAGTTGCTGTAAAACTGACTATTTTCCAGAGTTCTGACAAAGGTGATTCTAACAGTTTCTGCTTGTTTTTTGAGGTTTCTGTGGAGGGATGCGCATTTGGAATTGCCTTCATGGCCATTTCACTGACATCACTTCTCCAACCCTTTTATCATTATGTAATTTCCCTCTTTGTCCTTGGTAATGATTTTTTGCTCTGAAGTTTACTTTATCTGCTTTCAAGTTCACCAATCTTGTCTTCTGCAGTATTAAATCCTCTGTTAGTTTCACACGGTATATTTTTCATCTCAGTTATTTATAGGAAATTTCATCTGGGTACTTAAAAATATTCATTTCTCTTCTTATTATGCTATTCTTTCCTCTGTCTTCTTGAATATATGAAAAATATATTGTTTTAAAGATTTATTTGTTTGAGAGAGAGAGAGACAGAGAGAGAGAGAGAGGGAGAGTGCACGTGAGTGGGGGGAAGGGCAGAGGGAGAGGGAGAGAAGCAGACTCCCTGCTGAGTGCGGAGCCTGACTCCAGATCTCAGGACTCTGAGATCATGACCTGAGCTGAATTCAAGAGTCGAACGCTTAACAGACTGAGCCACCCAGGCACCCCTGAAAGATATTTTTAATAGCAGTTTTAATATCCCTGTGTGCTAAATATATCATTTGGTTCTTTCTGTTTATATTGATTGATTTTTCTTCCCCTGTGGGTTGTGTTTTTTTGCAACTTTACATGATATATTAGTTTTTTTTATTTTTTATTTTAAAGATTTTATTTATTCATTTGAGAGAGAGAGAGACTGGATTCTCCACTTAGGGTCTCACAAGACTGAAAACCAAGCAGTCAGCTGGTCTGGGCTCTTCTCTGGAGCCTCTGGAAAAGAATCTGCTTCCCAGCTCATTCAAGTGATTTCTTGGCACTTGTAGGACTGAGGTACCTGTTTTCTTGTTGGCTAACGGCCTTGGGCCACTCTCAGTCTCTCGGGGCCACTTTCATCTCTGGACACTTGGCTCTTTCCATTTTCAAGTTAGTAATGGTGTGCTGAATCCTTCTCACATTTGGAATCTCTCTCAGTTCCTCCTCTACTACCAGCTAGAGAGAATGCTCTGCGCTTACGATCTCAGTGATTAGATTGGACCCACCAGGATAATCTCCCTTTTGATTAATTCAAAGTCAACTGATTAGTATTCTTAATTACATCCCCCAAATGGCTTTTGTCATCAAACTTAACATAATCATGGGCACATTATCAGACCATCTTCACGGTTATTGGGATTAGGTCAGGAAGTCTTGGGGACCCATTTTGCAATTCTGCCTTATGCAATGTTATTATTTGATTGGATGCCAGACAATGTGAATTTTATGTTGTGTGTGCTAGATTTTTGTATTCCTTTAAGGATTCTTGAGCTTTATTCTGGGATGCAGTTAAGTTACTTGGAAACAGTTTGATTCCTTTGAGGCTCATTTTATTTTATTTTATTTTTTTAAAGATTTTACTTATTTATTTGAAAGAAAGAGAGAATGAGAGCATGAGCAGGTGGAGAGACTGAGGGAGAGGGAGAAGCAGACTTTCCGCTGAGCAGGGAGCCCCATGTGGGACTCAATCCCAGGACCCCGGGATCATGACCTGAGCCGAAGGCAGATGCTTAACAACTGAGCCACCCAGGCGCCCTATTTTATTTTATTTTTAAAGATATTATTTATTTATTTATTTGAGAGAGAGAGAGAGAGGGAGGGAGGGAGGAGAGAAATATAAAGCAGACTCCATACTGAGCACAGAGCCTGATGCGGGGCTTGATCCCACAACCACCAGATCATGACCTGAGCCGAAATCAAGAGTCAGATGCTCAACCCACTCAGTCACCCAAGGTGCACCAGAAGCTCATTTTAAAGCTTTGTTAAGTGAGGCTCAGAACAGGGGTGCCTGGGTGGCTCAGTGGATTAAAGCCTCTGCCTTCGGCTCAGGTCATGATCTCAGGGTCCTGGGATCGAGCCCCGCATCGGGCTCTCTGCTCAGCAGGGAGCCTGCTTCCCCCTCTCTCTGCCTGCCTCTCTGCCTACTTGTGATCTCTCTCTCTCTCTCTGTCAAATAAATAAATAAAATCTTAAAAAAAAAAGTGAGGCTCAGAACAGACTTCAGTCTAGATCTAATTTGACCCCACCATTGAGGCAATAGCCTTCTAAAGACTCTAATGAATTCCCCACAAGTTAGGAGTTTTTCAGCTCTTATTTGATAAGAACATCATCTACTGATCGCCCTAGGTGAGCTCCAGCAATTTTTGTCCCTGTTCCTTTCAGGCAGTTTCCTTCAAACTAATCAGTACTCGTCTGAATCCTTGAGGAAATACTCTGCAGATCTCTGAGGTTCTCTCTTTCTGTGAAGTGCCCTCCTCTCTGGAATACCGTCCTGCTAACTCCAGCTGCTTCGGTCTTCCTGGACTCTCAGCCCCATTTACTCAACGCAGAAAGTCCACCGGGCTCCTGTTGCGTTTCCCCTCCCTGCACCGCCTCCTGGGGACTCTCACGTAGTACTAAGCCCCGGCAATTGTAGGGCTCGCCTTGTTTGCTTCCGGTCTCTCAGGGGTCACCGAGATTTGCTCTTTTTCATCTACTGACGTCCAGTGTCCTGAAAACTGTAATCCAAAGTTTCATATATTCTACTTTTATTGTTGTTGTTATTTCAGACCAGAAGATAGATCTGGACCCTGTTACTCCATCTTGGCCAGAAAGGGAAGTTCCGAACTTTGTAGAGATGGAACCATATAGTAGGCATTCCTCTGTATCCGACTTCTTCTGTGAGTAGTAGCAGCAGTTTGTTTCTTTTTCAACCGCTGGTAGTAGTCCACCGTATGAATATTTCTCTCTTTTTAATGGCTGCATAGAATTTCATTATATGGATGTATCATAATTTATCTAACTGGTTTCCTACTGATTGACACTAAAGAGGTTATTTCTGATCTCTTGTGACAAACAGTGCTGCGAGGTACATCTTGAATGTACATCATGCACAGATGTGAGATATCTTTAGCATAGATTCCCACACGTGGAACAGCCGGGACAAAGGATTTTGAATTTCGAGTTTTGCGTAGTTAATTGTCGAACTTTTTTCCAAAGGGGGAAGACCAGCCAATGCTCCCATTGATCGTGTGTAAGGGTACTTGTTTCTCTTCACCGACTTGTTATTCTTCAAAGAGCGGCCTTGATCACTTAATTAGCTAATAGTATAACAAGATTTTCCTATAAAACTTTCTTCTCTGTACCCAGACCATAAGACTGCCTCAGGAAGGGAAGTTGCCATCTAGCAAGGGTATCTCATTACTTCAGAAATAAACCTCCTTTGGATTCCATCCAAGGCCTCTGGCCTGATACTAAATTGGCTTTATGGGGAACAGTGCCATGGCAAGGTTCCCATGTGGTAGTCTTTGCTCTGCTGCAACGACATTTCTTAAGCAAGGTAAATGAATCACAGGCCTTTGGGGGGCTTATTTCCTTTGAGAGTAGGATTACACCTAAAACGTTCCAAAATAGTAGTTGTTTTAGCGATGTTAGACCCATTACTCCTTTGTAACCTCAACAAAATGCTTGCTCCAAAAAAGATATGAAGTTCAAGTGGTCGAGGGGGTCATTGTAGTGTCTCAAAGTGTTTCCCCTTCTAACTTAATGAGGGGAAAGTTTGCTCGGTCTGCTTTAAGAGATTCATATGCAGTAGATAGTAACCCGCGTTAATGGACTTAAAACAACATAGAAGGTGATTATGATATATCCGTATATGTGAGTAAGTTTGCAGTGACTACAGTAAGGGTAGCATTGGAACCCAACTGTCTGTGTATGAATCCCAGTTTTGTCCCCTACTAGCTGTGACATCATCGGTGAGTTACTTAACATTTCAGGACCTCCTCTGTAAAACAGGGTACTACTAGTATCTTCTTCACTGGTGTTGGGAGGATTAAATCACGAATTTGAACAAAGCCCTTAGGAACAATGCTTGACACACTCTCAACCAACGTAAGCAGCTATTATGTTTGCATGAGCCAGTATTTTTTTCTTTTTTTGGTAAAATGTATCAATTCACGTATTCAAAGCTCTATGAGATAACATATTGGTGGATGGTGGGGTGTTTTACAGTGCAAAGGTGCCTTCTAGGGGCGCCTGGGTGGCTCAGTCGGTGAAGCGTCTGCCTTTGGCTCAGGTCATGATCCCAGAGTCTTGGGATCGAGTGCCACATCCGGCTCCTTGCTCATCGGGGAGCCCGGTCTCCCTCTCCCTCTCCCTGCTGCTCTCCTGCTTGTGCTCTCCCTCTCTGTCAAATGAATAAATAAAATCTTGAAAAAAAAAAGTTCAGGGATAGACTGAAGAAGACTAGAGTGGACTAGAGAGGACTAGAGAAGTGGATTTTGAGTAAGGTTTGCAGATTCATCTCCCTTTAGATCGTGGGCAACGTGAAAGCCAGGCCTCATATATACCATTTCTTTAGGCTGGAAATGATTCAGTAAATATTTGTTGCTGGAACTGGATGGAATTAGAATTAAACAGTCCAAGAATGGTGTCAAGAATTTCAAAACGAGCAAGAGCAAACAGGCAGAGTGGATTTCTATAGAGTGTCTGGGAATAGTATCCCTGAATGCAGCAGAGACAGATGGAGGCACGGAATTGGCAAAACACCATTAGAAAAAAATAGGCAACGAAACATTGCAGGCAAGTTGGAAAAGCTATCTCTAGTCATATCTCGGCACTAGCAACTACTGTCATTTTTTTTTTAAGATTTTATTTATTTATTTGACAGACAGAGATCACAAGTAGGCAGAGAGGCAGGCAGAGAGAGAGGGGGAAGCAGGCTCCCAGCTGAGCAGAGAGCCCGATGCGGGGCTCGATCCCAGGACCCTGAGATCATAACCTGAGCCGAAGGCAGAGGCTTAACCCACTGAGCCACCCAGGTGCCCCACTACTGTCATTTTTGTTTATTCCCCAGTAGCAGTTGTGTTGTGGTTCTTGTCCATATGCATATTCCTTTTAGCTCATTAATTTATTCAAGCAATATTTATTGAGCACATATGCCATGCATGTTCTGTCCGTGGGTGTACATGGTTGCAATCATAAATTGTATACCATTTCGTAACCTGCCTTTCCATTTGCTGTAGCAGGAGCCGGCATTTCCCTGTGCTTTGCTAAGCACAAGCTGTCCCATGACAAACAGGTTCTATGGTCATGAAGGCTTGGGAACACTGCATGTAAAAGCCCTCCTCTTGGCAGTTCACAACTCAATTTCCCATCTGGGTTGTCCCTTCTCTACTGGCCGCCTGAACATTGGAGAGCCCGAGAGCTCATCCTGCGTCCTCTTCTCTTCTCTATTTACTCTTGCTCCTTAGGGAAACTCATCTGGTTTCAGGGCTTTAAACCACTGAGGTTCCAAGGACTCCCAAATTTCTCTCCAGCCCTGAACTGCTAATCCACCCGGCGTCACCACTCGTATATCCTATAGGCAACTCAGATTTCATATACATCAAGCATAACTACCCAGTCCTCTGTCCCTCTCAGACCCTCTCTTTCGCAAATCTTTACCATCCCAATATGTGACACCACCATCCATACAACTGCTGAAACCCAAAACCTAGGAATCGTTCTGGATTCCTCCCTTTCACTTGTCACCCACTTCCAATTCACCAGCCAGTCCAGTTGGCTCAATACTCAAAATCTAACCCAAATCCTTCTGCTTCTCCCCATCTCTGCAGTCACCACCCCGGGCCAAGCCACTGTCCTCCCTGGCTGGCTTGCTGTAGCAGTCTCCTCACTGGTCAGCAGTCTCTTCGTTGGTCTCCTGCTTTCACTGTTACTTCAATCTCTTGGCCACAGAGCAGCCAGAATAATTTTCTTTTTTTTAAATCAAAGCATGTCAGTGACCCTCCTAAAACCCTCCAATGGCTCTCCTTTGCTCTTAGAATAGAATCCAAACTCCTCACCGTGGTCACTGTGCTTCACTCCTGATCCCCCAGCCACGCTGTGGTTCTTTCTATTTCTTGAAAACAGCAAACTCTCTCCCTCCTCGGGGTCTTTGAATTTGCTGTCCCCCTGCCTGGAAGACTCTCTCTGCAAGCCCGTTGAGGTCTCAGTTCGAAAGTTACCTCAGAGGAAACTTCTGTAATCAATCAACCCATCTGGACTAGCCCCCCCCCCCACTTCCCATCTGTCACGTCACCCTGTTAATTCTGCTGCAATCTGGGGTAATTTGGGGGTATTTATTTGCATTTTGCCTCAGCTGACTGGAATATAAGCTTCAAGAGGGCAGGAATCTTGTCTCTCTGGTTCATTGCTGTGTTCCCAACACCTAAGTGTCTGACACACCCAGTAAATACCGGTTGAATGAGTGAAAGCATAATAAAGGCTCTGAGAAGTCCAGGGGTAAAGAAACCTTTTACATCTGGTATTAAAAGAGAACCTATTCGTAATATCCTACGCGTTTGGGGGAAAAACACTTCAGGAAATGCCAGTAGAGGTTTTTTTTTTTTTTTTCACGTTGCAGTGTAATGGAGTGAAAAATACAGAGGTTTATTATTCAGACAGATGTGTACTCAAATCTTGGTTCTGCCACTCACAACTGTGTGATCTTTGGCAAGCTACCTCGTTTCTCTGAGCTTCAGTTTCTCTATGTTTATTTTTTTTAATTTTTAAAAAGGTTTTTATTTATTTATTTGACAGAGAGAGACACAGCGAGAGAGGGAACACAAGCAGGGGGAGTGGGAGAGGGAGAAGCAGGCTTCCCGCTGAGCAGAGAGCCTGATGCGGGGCCGATCCCAGGACCCTAGGATCATGACCCGAGCAGAAGGAAGACGCTTAATGACTGAGGCACCCAGGTGCCCCCCACCCCCGCTTTTTAAAAAGATTTTATTTATTAGTTTCTCTATGTTTAAATGGGAGAAATAGTAAAAAGACTTCGGAGATGATTGTATTAAACTAGATAAAGTAATACACCTAATAGATATAGTACCTGTCAAAAAGTATCACTCAATAAATGTTAGTTCCATCCTTCTCCATTTTCATAATTATGATTTTTACTAAGTGGCACTTAAAGTTGCTTTTCAATGGTTTCCTTGTTGAGGGATATTTGAGTCACTTTTAGACTCATTCATAGAGACTTTTCCTTCCTCTGCATAATTTTCCTAGCATAGATTCCCAGAAGTAGGATTACGAGTAAAATGGTATGATCATGTGAAATTTCCTGATGCATATTGCCAGATTTTATTTTAAAGGAATGGTATTTATTCATAGTATGAGCCTCCAGTAACCAGGCATCAATTTGGTACTCTTTCAGCCTGACATATTGTAATTTCTTCCGCCTCCCCTCAATTTCAGCTACTATAATAGGCAAAAAAATGGCCATTCAGGTTTTAAAATTTTGTATGTCTTTGCTCATTAAGGAAGAGTAGACATTTTCCCATATGTTTGCCTTCTAATAGTATTTATTCTCATCTGTTTGTGCCTTCGCTCATTTTTCTCTCGCGCGAGCATATTCCTGCTACGGCTGCAAGGACACAGGCTGGTGGCTCTCAGCCCTGCTCTGATGTGTTCTGCAGAGCAGGGCTGGGCGAGGGTTGGTGCTGTTGTTCGCCCCCTTTGGAAATCTGGGAGCTGCTTCTCTCTTGGTTTGCTGCCTGCGGTCTTTTCCTAGACTCCTTTTCTTTCAGCCCTTCCCGTAAATTTGGTGTAACTCACCCTTGTATCCTGGGTCTTTAAAAAATGTTCTTCGTATGAAATAGGACATACACACATGGAGAAAAGTGCTTCAAACAAATGGACAGCTGGTACACTTGTAAAAATAGTTACAAGTGCACACAAGTGTGACCACCGCCCAGGTCCAAAAATAGAACTTTGCCCATACCAGAGAATCCTCCCCTGTGTCTTCACCAATTACAGCTGACCCTTCCCCTTCCAAGGAGCCACTCTCTTAACATTTAGGATAACAATCTCCTGGCTTTTCTTTATCGTTTTACCATCTACCTCTGCATCCCTAAGGAATAATACAGTTTTTTGTTTTGTTTTTTAAAGATTTTATTTATTATTTGGCAGAGAGAGACACAGTGAGAGAGGGAACACAAGCAGGGGGAGTGGGAGAGGGAGAAGCAGGCTCCCTACCAAGCAGGGAGCCCAACTCAGGGCTCGATCCCAGGACCCCGGAATCATGACCTGAGCTGAAGTCAGACGCTTAACGACTAAGCCACCCAGGCGCCCCAGGAACAATTTAGTTTTGATGGCTTTTGCACTTTATATAAATGGAACCATCCTGTATGTGTTCCTATGCATCTTGCTTCTTTTGCTCAACTTTATATTTCTATGCTCCACGCATGTTGTTACAAGTGCTGTCGTTTAATTGTTTTTGCTGTATAGGACCGCACAGTTTGGGGGCGCCTGGGTGGCTCAATCAGTTGAGTGTCAGACTCTTGATTTTGGCTCAGGTCGTGATCTCGGGGTCATGAGATCGAGCTCCGAGGTAGGTGTGGAGCCTGTTTAAGATTCTCTCTCTCCCTCTCCCTCTGACCCCTTCCCCAGTTGCGTGCACTTTGTTCCCCACCCTTCTCTCTCAAAAAAATAAAAAGAATCCCACAGTTTGCTCATTCTCCTCTTGATGGACTGTCCAGTTGTTTCCAGTTTGGGCTGCCAAGCGCGATGTGCTATGAGTCTTCTATATCTCTTTCAGGAAAGATGTACACATTTCTCCAGGTTAAGTAGCTAGGAGTGGAATTGCTGGGTACTGGGAAATGTGTATCTTCAACTTTAACAGATAAACACAAACTGTTTTCCAAAGTGGTTGAAATCAATTCAGATGTCCATCGGCAGCGTATCAGTTTCAGTTCCTTCATGTCTTCCTCAACACTAGTTACTGCCAGGCTTAAAAATGTTTTGCCACTCTGGAGGTATGAAATGGTATGTCATTGTGTGTGTGTGTGTGTGTGTGTGTGTGTGTGTTGCAGCTTCGTTGAGGTATAATTGATATATAATAGACTGCACGTATTTAGAGTGACAACTTGATGAGTAAACGTCTGTGAAACCAGAAATTGAGATAATGAACATACCCATCACACCCAAAAGTTTCCCTCTGCCCCTTTGTAATCCATCCTCCCTCATTCCTCATGTCCCTGTTGATAGATGGGACTAAGCATCTTTCCATGCTTACTGGATATTTGGATTTCTTCTTTTACCATGAACCCATGTAAATCTCTTGCCCATTTTTTATTGAGTTCATTGTTTTTTTATTACTAATTTGTAGGAGTTCTTCGTGGATTCCGAATACTAGTTCTGTGTGGGTTATATGCATGCAGATATCTTTTCCTTTTCTGTGGCTTGCCTTTTCACTCTCTAAATGGTCTCCTAGTTTTATTTTTTTAAATTTTTTTATTTTTTTAAAGATTTTATTTATTTATTTGACAGAGAGAGAGATCACAAGTAGGCAGAGAGGCAGGCAGAGAGAGAGAGAGGGAAGCAGGCTCCCCGCTGAGCAGAGAGCCCGATGCGGGGCTCGATCCCAGGACCCTGAGATCATGACCTGAGCCGAAGGCAGAGGCTTTAACCCACTGAGCCACCCAGATGCCCCGGTCTCCTAGTTTTAAAGGAGCTGAATTTTATCCCTTTTCTTTTATAGTTAGTGGTTTTGTATCCTGTTTAAGAAATCCTTCTCTGTTCCGAGGTCATGAGGATCTTCTCCTTTTTTATCTTCCAAAAGCATTATAGCTTTGCTGTTCATATTTAGGTTTTTATCTACCTGGAACTGATTTGTTAGTATGGTATGAGACTCCTTTTTTATCATGTGAAATAAATGAAATAGGATGATAGGGTTCTCAACATTTACTGAGCTCCTATGGCAACAAATCGAACAAAGAATAAAGGGATACAAGAGAAATTTACATGGTAGAATCTGCAAAGCGTATTGGATGTTGGAAGAAGGAGACATCTGGGGACATGCCCAGCCCTCTGGTTTGTGCAAATGAGTGGGTGGTGATGCGATTCACCGAGGTAGGAAACAGGGAGAGGAGCAGTAGATGTGGATGACACGACAGGGAAAGCTTGTAAAGGAAAAGGGGAGAAGGCCTGGGACACAGGCCTGAGGAGTCCAGGGCTTCAAAGAATAGTGGAGGTAGAAGCAAAGGAAATTGTGAAGGAGTGGTCAGATAAGTGAGAGGGGAACCCAGGAGAGTGTGGTGTCAAGGAGGTCAAGAGAAGAAGCTTTGGGGGAAGAAGGCAGTGGTCAACAGTACCAAGTGCTTCAAAGCTACAAGATAAGAATTAAAAGCCTCACTGGGGGGCACCTGAGTGGCTCAGTGGGTTGGGTCTCTGCCTTCGGCTTGGGTCATGATCCTGGAGTCCTGGGATAGAGCCCTGCGTTGGGCTCTCTGCTCAGCGGGGAGCCTGCTTCCCCCTCTCTCTCTGCTTGCCTCTCTGCCTGCTTGTGATCTCTCTCTGTGTCAGATAAATAAATAAAATCTTAAAAAAAAATAAAAGCCTCACTGGATTTTTTTGACACAGAGATTTTTGGTGGTTCTCAGGACAGCGGACCTAGTGTAGGGATGGAGGCAGACGTCGGATCAGAGAGAGTTGTGAGGCATGTGGTCAGTATTGACAATTATTTTATGGCGTTTATTAGAGAGAGACACAGCGAGAGAGGGAACACAAGCAGGGGGAGTGGGGGAGGGAGAAGAAGACTCCCTACCGAGCAGGGAGCCTGATGCAGGGCTCAATCCCGGGACCCCAGGATCGTGACCTGAGCCAAAGGCAGACGCTTAACAGCTGAGCCACCCGGGCGCCCCATGTGGTGTTAGTCTTAAAGAGAGGAGATGATGAGACCCGGGATGGTAGCTGGAAAGGGATGTGAGGTCCAGGAAGAGTGATTTTTCAGATGTAGAGATGTGGATGTTTTTGTTCCAACTAGAAGGAGTTAAGAGAAAGGAATCCCCCTCCCCGCCCCCCCCCCCCCCCGCCCCGGACAGCCTATGGACCTCCACATTGCCTCATTATTTCCAGAGAGAGTGACCCCTCCCCCAAGAAGGCTGCACCATCTCAGCTGGTGGCTTTGCTTCCTATTTCACTGAGAAATTAGAAGCAGCCAGCAATGAACTTCCCCAGGCTCCTACATCCGCAGCAGTCCATATACTTGCTTCTGTGCCCAAATACTCTTCTTCTGTCTGTTTCTTCTGTCCTGTTTCTATGGAGGAAGTGTCCTCACACCTATAAAAAGTCTTCCAACCCTTCCTCCTATGTTCAGGATATTATTCACTCTGGCTTTTTTTTTTTTTTAATTTGAAGAAAGAGAGAGAGAGAGAGCACATGCGCAGGGAGAGGGGCAGATGGAGAGGGAGAAGCAGACTCCCCGCTGAGCAGGGAGCCCCACCGGGGGCTGGATCCCAGGACCCCAGGATCATGACCCGAGCCGAAGGCAGATGCTTAACAGACTGAGCCACCCAGGAGCCCTCACTCTCATCTTTTCAAGGGCTGCTGCTTCATCAATAGTTCTTTGCTCCCAGATGATTTCCATCTGTATACCAACGAGCACTCATCTCTCTCATCCTCAAAAATACTCTTTCCACTCTGTCTCCCCCACCAAATAATGCTCCTTTTGCTTTGCCTTCCTTCACAGCAAAAACTCTCCAAAGGCTCGTCTGTCGTCATTCTTTCCACTCCCTCTCTTCCCATTCTCTATCCAACTAGCTCCAATTGAGGTTCCATTTTGCAACTCTGCCGAAACTGCTCTCCTCCTCCATCCGACAACCCAGTGGTTACATTTCAGTCCTCATATTACTTGAACTCTCAGCAGCACCTGACACAGTCGATCACTCCTTCCTTCTTGGAAAACCTTCCTTGTTTACTTTCATGATGCCACATTCTCTAGGTTTTCTACTTCTGCTCTGTCTCAATTTTCTTTGCTGACCCCCTTTTCTACCCAGCTTCCAAGTTTTGGAAGGCCCTATGTCTCTGCCTCAATTCTCTCCTCTATCTACATTCTCTCCCTAGGTGAGCTTATTTGGAACCAAGGCATAAAACACACCTATATGCTTATGGCTCTTAGATTTATATATCTAGTTCTGACCTCTCGCCTTAGCTTCAGGTATAACCTGTTACCTACTTGATATTTCCAGCTCTATAACTAATAGGAATCCCAAACTTAATGTGTTCAAAACACAACTTCATTTCCCTCAGCTCAAAAGTCACCTCCTGACAAATGCCTTCCTGGACCACTGCATTCGAAATAGTTCTCCCGTATCACTTTCTATCATAACATTTGACAGTATTTCTTCAATAACCTAAAGTGATCTTGTTGCTTTGTTTACTAACATGTTGTCTGTTCCCTCACGCTGGAATGTACGCACCTGAAAGTCAGGAACCTTGACTGTTTTGCTTACTGTTATAGTCCGAGCTCCTAACATAGTGCCTGTCATACAGTAGGTGCTTAATTACTATTTGTTGAATAAATGTTCAATGAAAAGGAGAAGTTGGAGATAGAGAGGGGATGAGGAAGCATGCACATACAGATGGGATCGTGGATTTGCTGTTAGGAGGGTAACGGACTTCCTGTCTGATGGTTTCTACTTCCGCTAGGAAGTCATCTGCCAGAGAAGTAGCAGGGAGGAGGGGCTAGTGGAGGGTTTTGAGTCTGAAGAGAATGGAGGTTTGAAATTGTGATGAATAGGAAAGAGGGCTGATCATGGAACCAGAGAAGGATTTTTTTGAGTAGAGCTGCAGGCCCCTTTCCAGTAGGAGAACCAATGTCTTCTCCAGCAGCCTGGATGTAGGAACAGAGACGGTGGACAGTTGGATTGATCCAGGTGGGGTTGTGTCTGGCAGACGGGAGGAAGGACAATGGAACAAAAGTAGTTGAAGATGTTTGCAAGAGAGTGGTCAAGATTCTAGAGCTGAACTAATTGGTGAAGAAGTTAAAAGACAGACAAAGCCTGAGAGATAAGGGAACAGTAGGCTGAGCTCCACGAGAGCCGGGATTATGTTTATTCCATTCAAAGCTGTATCCCCAGTACTTAATGCCTTGTTTGTGGTAGAAGCCTACTGAATATTCAGTGAATGAATGAATGAATGAAGTTATTAGAGGTCTCGATGAAATTGGACAGTGTAATGTAATTGAATGAGAGAGAGTTAGAAAGATGTGAGGTTGTGGGAGATTAAAGTTAAGATGTCAGTGAGATGGCAGTTCTGGGGGATAACGAGGTCCATTTGTGCCCCTGAGAGTGGGTGACTGGAGCAGAAAGGGAGGTCATCAGAGATGAGTAGGCCAAAGAAATGAGAAGCCAGGGATTTGCAACGGGGCTCCCACATGAATATTCACGTGGTCCCAGATTTTGGCAAGTCTAGAAGTGAGATGACAGACTTCGTGAAGGGGAGTGACTGAGAAATTCAGCAACTATGGTCTGAAAGGTACAGCGGGGAGTAAGGAAGGGACCCACTCCACCGCCAGATGCAGAAGTACTTGTGGGTCGGGGGGACGACGGGGAAGGATCTCTGAGGAGGGGCCTATGGGAGAAATGGAGTTCTCAGGAGTGAGCCAGTTTTCAGTTAAAGAAGGTAATGTAGGGGGCCTTCTGTTTGGGTTGTAGGGCTATTAATCCCTAGAATTGGGGTTCCAGTGGGCCCAGTTGAAGAGGATGGGAGGGAGGGGAGCAGTGGAAAGCCGAGTAGCAGAGCAGAAGCTTAGAACAATGTGAAGAAAGTACTGAGAGAAAAGAGATGACCAGGGGCCCCTGGGTGGCTCAGTCATTTAAGCATCTGCCTTTGGCTCAGGTCATGATCCCGGGGTCCTGGGATCAAGCCCCACGTTGGGCTCCCCGCTCAGTGGGGAGTCTGCTTCTCCCTCTCCCTCTATCCCTCCCTCCCCCACCCCCACCCCCGCTCGTGTCTCTCTCACAAATAAATAAAAATGAATAAAATCTTTTAAAAAAGAAAAGAGCTGACCAGAGGCATTCATTTCCAGGGTGGTGACTCCTAGATAACAGGAACACGAGGCCCATTGGTCCCGGTCCCCGGGACTGCACCGTGAACTAGTCTCAGCCATGGCCCCGTTGGACGGTAAGGTCCTCGAGGTTGGGCGTGATGTGTGTTGGCCACGATTCTGCCCTCAGTGCCTAGCGCTCTGCTGGGCGCATAGACGGAGCTCGTCACAGTTCTGCTGACCGGATGGAGGAGCACACAACGCCTGGCCCATTGTAGTCGCTTGATACATGCCAGTGCCATTTTATTCCCGGTATTGTATGATGGATTGACTTATTTATTAGCACAGGTGACATGCCCTTGGAGAAGGTTTGTTACCAGGCATTAATGAGGCTTGTGAATCCCCGAGGTCCATTTAAGGCTCCTCACAGGTGACTCCAATTTAAGAAAGCCACGCATCTAATCCCACGAACTGTACTCTTGTCTGAGATAAGGAGTGGGAATCGGAAAATAAGAATTTGTGTTTAACTAGCCCCGTTTCTGGAAGAGACGCCTGTGATGGACACAGAACCGTGTTGCCCAGGTCCCCCTTTGAGGGCAGACGTGGTGCCCCGGCTGCTGGGAGTGCTGTCGGCAAAAACCGTTCTTTAGCCGTCGGCTCTCTTGGAGATTGCCTCAGCTAGAGAGAGTCACCTCACCCGAGGTCAGGCCCCTGATCGGGTGGCCCACAGCCAGTCACTGGAGCAGGGGTATGTATGAAGGCCTCCCTTTGGCCCAGGGCAGGACAACTCTGATGGGTCAGTGTGATGCCAGAGCTCACCATCGAGTCAGCCGAGGGCTCTGTGGTCCCCGCATTGCTGCCCTTTTCTCCTTCTACCGAAGCCTGTTTCCTTCCCTCTCTCCCACAGATGTCGATCCCTGGGGCATTCCCTAATAAATATCCTGCTCACCAAACTCCACCCCAGAGTGCTTCCTGGGGGCACCCCAACCCACAACCACACCTTGATGCAAGGGTCACAGGCTCATGTGCCCTCTAGGGCCGTAGCAGGCTGTATATGTGGACGAAGCTGGTTGGGTTACTGCAACAGGGGGTGGCGGGGAACTAGGTAAATTGGAGAAATCGTGCCCCACCTACATTTTTAAAAATTGAAAAACAAAGAGGGGCGCCTGGGCGGCCCAGTCTGTTAAGCATCTGACTCTTGGTTTCGGCTCAGGTTGTGATCTCAGGGTGGTGGGATCGAGCCCCACGTGGGGCTCTGCGCTCAGCAGGGAGTCTGCTGATTCTCTCTCTCCCTCTGCCCCTCCCCCCACTCGTGCGCACACACTCACTCTCTCTCTCTTTCAAATAAAATGAATAAAATCTTTAAAAAACTTTGAAAAAGAACATCATGTACTCCAGACAGCGTGTGTGAGCTCAGTCCAGCCCGCAGGCCACCTGTTTATGACTTGTGCTGTATTATTTTATTTTTTTCAAGATTTTATTTGTTTGTTTGTTTATTTATTTAAATTTTTTTTTAAAGTGGGCTCCACGCTGGGTATGGCCTGAACTCATGAACCTGAGCTCAAGACCTGAGCTAGGATTAAGAGTCGGACGCTTAACCGACTGAGCCATCCAGGCGCCCCAAGATTTTATTTTATTTTGAAGCGATCTCTGCACCCAACGGGGGGCTCGAACTCACAGCCTCAAGATGCAGAGTCGCGTGCTCTACCAACTGAGCCGGCCGGGTGCCCTGTGACCTCTGCTTTAAAGGTGTGTTCTCTTCTTGGTCGATTAATATACCATACCCTGCCTTTGACATGTCTTTTTTGAGTTCGGTCAGTGTGGGTCAGTCCCTAAAAGCTTCCCCAATTCATGGTCTGGTAGCGCAAGGGGGCCCCGACCCTGCCAGAGTAACCACCCGACTTGGAACCACACGGTCCCACTGACGTACTGCTTGCCACGAGGCCCCCCTCAAGCCAGCCTGTCTCTGACCTTTATCTTAAATCCTAACATCTGCCATCGTCTGAGCATTGCCTCGCCCTTCCTCCCCCTTCCCTTGTGCGCCTTCTACGTTGTTTCCAGTTCTGTTGTGTCTTTTTGGAAGAATAGCCTGGCATTGTCAGGGGTGCGAGCTAACGCAGGGCCTGGGGAGACAAGGATGCCGGCTACAAGGGCCTCGGCTTTCCACGCATGGGCCCGTGGGGAACGGACAACAAGGCTCCTTTCGGATGCAACTCAACCCTGAAATACAGCTGTCGCTACCTGCATGGTGGGATCGTACCCTTTTTGAGGGATGGTGATGGGAAGTGATCGGGGCTGCATCTGGTTTGTGGGGTTTTTTGTTTTGTTTTGTTTTTTTTGCCCCCCGCCCAGACTCACTCTGGTCTGCCCTGCTGGATGGCTTCATCGAGCCAGAGAACAAAGAGGGAGTGCGTGCCCTGAGCACAGTTGCCATGGCAACCTCCTCCTCTCGGGAGCCTGGCAACGGCTGCCCACTTCACCAGAACCCCACCTCGTCTGTGGCCCCTTCCACATAAGCGGTGGTTGTATTCGAATTCCCTAGACGAAGTCCTTGAACCCGAATTACCTGCCCGTGTAGCTTAGATTCGCCGATGGGTGGGCCAGGTGCCTGCAAGACACCATGTCCTGCATTATCGGCCTTGGGCTCTCGGGGGTTTGTGAGAATCAAACCCCCTGTGTGGGGGCCCCACACTTGTGTGGTCGGTGACACAGGCTCGCAACCTGGGCTTAGTGTCTGAATAAAGGCATCACTGCTACAATGAAAACCAGAGGGTGAGACAGAAAATGATTTTTAGCAGAAACAATTTATTTTGAGAAGACACAAACAGCTCTAGCTATATAAAGAATACGTTTCAATTGCTGGTAGCAAGCCAGTATGGAATGCTTAAAAGAAAGAAAGAGAAAAGAAAGAAAGAAAGAAAGAAAGAAAAAGAAAAGAAATACAAGAAAAACCCTTTGTCATATCTCCCCTCAGAAGGCTTCCTTCCATTGTGTATTAGAATTCTAAAAAAGACTGGGATGATGATCTCTCCTAGTTTCTGCTGCTTCTTGAAATTTTCATCCAGGGACACTGTCTCTTCACTGAGGGAATGGCCTTATCTACACCTTCCAGTATAGGACATTGGTCTGTAAATTCCGGTCTCCCTTATTTTTCTTAAGTGCATTGCTGGCATTTAGTAAGCACTGCATGCGAACGTGACAAAAGTCTGTCTCCTGACTATGCACAGTAGGACTAGTCAATCCTCCTTCCTCATTTTGCTTTCGGCAGGTATAGCTCTTTTGCTGCCTTAGAGATCAAAGCATGAGCCTGGTTCCCCTCCTCAGTCTGGCAATCTTAAACCAAAGGTGGGAAGAAACTGTTTCACAGATGCTTTCACGTAGGGAGATCCTGAAAAGTACTCGCTCAATGCCTCTGACTTTTTAAAATTTAGTTTTCAGGAACGGGGGAGATCTCTGGGCTCAAACGACAGGAAGCAAGCGGAAAGGTCCTAAGAAGCAATTTGCTTCGATAGGAAAAACTGCAGCCTCGGAGGTATGTCTGAGTGACCGAGTTCCTATCGAATGAAAGTCCTAGCGCTCTGTATGTCAGCCTGTCCACAATTGTCACAGAGGCGTTTCTTCAAATGGCTTCCTGAGAGAAGCCGGCACAAACCAGCAGAAAGAAGGGTTCAAAGACAAGAAAAAGGGAAATGCCTCTGGAGCCCCCACCATCCCCTTCTCCTTGACCAGACGTAGACCTGGACTAGAGACCTAAAGAGAACACTGGATGGAGTGTGTGCGTGTCCACACGTTGTGTCTGTGTGTGTGTGTGTGTGTGTGTGTAAGAGAGAGAGAGAGAGAGAGAGGGAGAGGGAGAGAGAGAGAATTAGTCAACGGGGCCGTCACAGTGCCAGTGGAGAAACTATGCTGACACGCGCAGGCACACACCTTCCTCACTCATGTCCCTCAAGGCTTATGTGAGCAAATGGGAAAATGTGAATCTGAGCTTCAGACTTCCAGGTAGCATGAGAGGTAGAGATGGGCACAAGATGGAGAGAGTTGTGAAGACGCTTGAGAGAATCTTCTTCTTCTTCTTCTTGTAAGGTCTAGGCCCAATGAGGGGCTTGAACTCACAACCCCAAGATCAAGAGTCATATGCTCTACCAACTGAGCCAGCCAGGCATCCCTAGGGAATCCTTTTAAAGATTCAGAAAACAGGAGGCGGTGGTGTGCCTCATGTTTGCTGGGTGTGGTGCTGCATGGGGCATCCCAAGGAGTCCATCCCCCTTGGGCCTGGGGGCCCAAGAGGCAGGGGGTTTAGGCAGGTAAACACTGTGGGTGCAGAATACTTTCTATACCTTGTTGGTTTTCTTGCTGGGGCTAAGTCTAGAACAGATCCAAACGGCATTATAGAAAATGGACACATAGACATTCTGGGTTTTAAAACCAACCCTGGGGACCAAGAGGGCTGGTGATTTTCCCAGGAAATTGTAGACTGGACTGGAACGTCCTGACCTGACCAGACTTTCCAGAGATAGCCCTAAACTCACGATGGTAGCATGCGGCAGGGCAGGCCAGATGACCCAGGGCAGGGGTGCCCAGCCACAGTTTGGGAGACCAGTGATGGGACAAAAGAAATAAAACTCAGAAATCCATTCTTCCCTGCCAGTTTACCCCAAACTCGAGGAAATAGAGGCACACTGGATGACCAGGACAGGAGGTCTGGAAAAATGAATGAGGGTTTCTACACCAACGTAGTCACTGAGAGAGAAAGACAGAGGCACAGAGAGACAGGGGGAGAGAGAGAGAGAGAGAGAGAGAGAGAGAGAGACCATGATGAAGAGCACCCTGTTAAAGAGTCATGGGTTGACATATGCAGCCCTTGTCCACCCACTTCTGTGCAGACTGGTGTGACAGTGTAGTAAGTAGATGGGAAGGCAGTGAGCCCCACCATCCAGCATACCATCCAGTTATCACATGGGGCCAGTCCCAGAAATGCCTGTCCCAGAGGATTGTCTGGACCAGGGGCCAGTAAACTATGACAAGCAGGTCAAATCCAGCTTGGGGCTTTCTGTGGCCCAAGAGCTAAGAATGGTATCTACATTTTTAAAGTGTGGTAAAACAAAGTAACAATAACAAAGAAGAAAAACGCTAAAAAACGCTACAGAGACCGCATGTGGCCCCCAAAAACCTAAAATACTAACTCTCCGGCCCTTCACCAAAAAAGCGTGTCAAGCCCCTGGGTCGAGATCCCACCAATCTCTGAGCATTCCTGAAAATGGAAACCAGAGGAGGTCCAGTAGAAACAAGGGAACAATGGAAATAACTGGAAATACCACTCCATATGACTAGCAGGGCCCTAAAGGGACACTGCCTGCAGTTCCACAGAATAATAAGGTATGCATGAACCATGAAAGGAGGCCCAAGAATAGCTACAGAGAGAGTCACACTAGGCAAAGAATGTTCCAGAAAAGAGAGTGCATGCAGAGCTCAGTACTGATTAGGGAATTCTGTTGTTTTTCTGATAAGATGGAGATAGAGTTTGAGCCCAGGGATTGACATAACATCAAGCTAGGTGAAGTTTCTAGAACACAACTGAAGACCTCATGAGCATCCAACAGTCCGAAAATATCTCATAAAGTTTAAGAAGGGAAGATAAGGTAGATTCTAGGAAAGCCTATGTTGGTTTGCCCTACTTTAAATAAATACCAATTACAAAAGTTCACGCTAAAAAGAAGTAGAGACATTAGGGGACATTGGATTCTTTGTTTCTCAAAAGAAGTCACCAGAATATTCCCCCACGTAAGAGACTTCTCTACCAAAAAGTGGAATTTGATCTACAAAAATTCATTTTCAAACATCTCTTAGGGAAAACATATACAAAGTAGGGAACATATACTGAATTTGGAGGGGCAATGAATGTTTCTAAATTGAAAATGAGATTTGCCTTCGGATTCAACTAAAGAAATCTTGAGCATTTTCCCTTAAAGCATGGATAATTAGCTCACTGAACTATCCGGGAAACTCATGTGTTGTAAAAGTAGAAGCCAGCTTGTGGGTCGTCTCTAAATGCAGTGCTTTAAATGCAAACACACTCCTCCCCAGAGGCAGGAGACCTGGGATGGAGGCCAGATCCCGCTACTGGGTACATGACCTTGTGTAAGTTATTTGACCTTTCTGGGCCTCATGTGTAAAATGAGAGGTTGGTCCCTTTCAGTTCTAACATTCCATGACTACAGATAAATATAGAAATAAGAGCAATACAACAACCTAGAAATAAGAAATATTCCCCAAAGTAAGCTTTGGAGTCCGTAGAAAAGAGTAGCACTGAAATATAATAAAAAGAGGAAAATTTTAACTACTAGCCAGAGTAAATATATCTCATTTAAAAATTAATTAAAAGATTTGTCATTTACAGTTGATCGGGAGAGGTAAGAACCTACAGATTGAGATTTCTTCACCATCATACATACGGAGGAGGAAATGAGTTTGGAGCGACTTATACAATGAGCACAACGCGGCGTCCGCATGCATAACATCTTATAACATTGGACGTTAAAAAGTAAAAAGCTGAACACCACATAAGGAATAAGTTCTATAAAGCTTGGCGTGAAGGAGAAGCTGAGAGGGGTTAACTGGTTGTTCCAGTTCAGATTTTGTTGGTGGATTTGTTGATATCAAATTCCACTATGTAGGCAAAATCTTAAAATCAGAGCCCTCGTCGAGAACAGCCACCACAGTGAAGATGAGTATTTAAGGGTTGGCAATACCGAACAAACAAAACACTTCTTCCTTTTTCCTATTCGTGAATTACAAAAAAAAAAAAAAAAAAAAAAAAAAAAAAATTAAACCCCAAAACAGGCCAGAAGTCCTGGCCGAGTCAAATCAAAGGTTTTGCAGGCTAAGCAAGTAATTGATTCAATCTGATCATTTCTTAACACCAGACAAATAAATGTATACCTGACCGACACGACAATATACATCACTTGGCCAGACACTGATCGCTCTAATGACAGCAGAAACGACGGGAAAGGCTGGAATCATCTGGACAGTCGTGGCTCTAGTGATTCAGGGGTTTGAAGAAGTAACATCACCGGAATAAACACAACGCGCGCGCGCACACACACACACACACACGCATCCCGGGGCTGCTGCTGCTGCTAGTTCCGAGATCACGCTCTGAGAACCACTGGCCTCGGTTTTGGGCTTTGCCGAACAAACATATTTACGTATTTCACACTACCCATTACTTTACGCCAGTGTATTTTTGCTACACTTATTAAAAGCGCCTCAAATATTTGTCTCTAACCATTTACTACTGTATTCCTATATAAGTCTGTTTCAGAATATTCTAGAACTTCATTTCCTGTCATTGTTTAGATTACAATTCTTGCTGCCCTTTGACGAAGGCAGCTGTTTGTACCTCTTTCCCACTCTCCTGTCCTCTTAGATCCCTAATACCTTCGTGACTTACAGCTGAAACACAGGCAAAGGCTTCGGAGGGACTGGGTGCCCTGGCAGAGATCTGGTCTTTCTCACACCAAGCGGGAGTGATAGCACAAAACATAAATAAGGGTAGGGGAAGCAGAGGCTTGTGTTCAGTAACGTTGTACCTCCGGAAAGTCTAATAATCACCACCAACACCGGGCAACCGACATCGATCAGGCATTGATTGGACAGTTTCACCTTTCACGAGCAGGACGCACTCTCACAAACTCTAACTCCTTGTGCTCTTTTACTAAAATGATTAGTATGACTTCCATTTGTGTAAAAATGTCACTGTACAATATGAAGGATCTCGGCCTTCTCCGTGGCTTTTAGGAGCCATTTCCGAGAGCCTCTTGGTAGATGTGGTCCCTTCGTCCCTTGTCCAAGAGGACAGCTCTGGGGATCAGGACTCTATAGCCAACCACCGGCAATGTAATGAAATAATTCCAGGAGACTATGGTATTTTCTATATTCTGGAGTTAGCTGTCAGGGAATTCGGCCTTTCCGTGGTGAAAAATACACTTCGGCAACTAATTGGTGCCTAACGTTCTACAAGTAGAACTTCAATTCCTTTGGCTTAAGGCTTTTCCCCTGTTACAACGCAAGTGACCCTCAAAAAAAGGTAGCGCTAAGCCTTACAATGTCAAAGTAAAGGACTTCATCCCTTTCCTGAGAGCGTGGTTTTCTGAGTGAGGAGAATAGACGAGGAGGCACTCAGGAGAGTTGGTGCTGGGAACCAAGGTCTGGTGAACATGAAGCAGAAAGAAGAGAGAGAGGGTGCCAGTGGCAGACCTCCAACTCATTCATAATCTTGCTGAAGGGCTGCCCCTGTCCGCATCCCTACCAAAATGGGGGCTAACTTGCCACTCGGAGCAGGTTGCTTGGAAATCAACCATGTTTTCTGATCATAGTGAAGGCTCTTTGACGTACAGGCATACAAAGGTTGAGAGCAATGGAAAAAGAGACGGTAACAAAATATTTGGTGCAACGGCAGAATAGGGAGTTATCGGTGGAACCACACTTGTGCACGGGAAGAAGATAAACTGATATTTATAGAGTGCAAAGTGCAGGGCTGGGACGAGGGCAAGGTGTGTGTGCGGCCCCGAGAGCGGGCGCCTCATTCACCTCACTGTGGTCCTGGCCCTGGCAGATCCGATTAAAGTGAAAGCTTACTACTGAGTTGACACACTCGGTGAGGATGGAAGGCTGTACCGGTGAGGACCAGAGAGCCCTGGCCATGAACTCGTCTTTTCTCAGGGGATAGTTTGTGAGGAAGAGGGCAGGTGCATGGGCACATCTGCTCAGACAGATAGGTACGGCGGGATTGCGAGCTGATCTGTGTCGTCTAGAGAGTTAATTAAGATGGATGTCCGGCGAAATGCGCATTGTAAGCCTTGTAGAATCTCCTCCATCTTTGGCCTTCCGACCAATTAGGTCATTAGGCTGACGTGAACTCTTTTGCTGCCTGCGGTCCTGCCTCCTCAAAGGGTACGGCATAGGCTAGGGATGCAGGTCACGGGAGTTGGGGCTGAGGGACAAGCGGGGGCCCGGTGGGAGGCCCAGGCGAGAGATGAGGCAGGCAAAGGAGAGGAGGCACCAGCGAGGCTTCCTGTTGTACCAAGAACGGCTCGCTCTCTCCCCTCAACATTTGAACCACAAACACGTAATGAACACCCACCTAGAGCAAAGCACTCCCAGCTACCCATTAACCAATCCTGGGGATGACTCCCTCTCCTCGTGACTAGGCTGAGGTCCGTCTAGCAGAGCCACCTGCATTGCTATGGCTGGAATCAGAGCAAACAAGAAGGATGGAAACAACTTGAATTGGCAGCTGACCTCCTGGGGCCAACTTCCTTCGCTCGAACCCCTTCTGATTTCCACCTTCAAAACCCGTTATTGTTATTATCTGCCCAAGCAACAGTGGCGGGAGAAGGTTCTCTGAAAGCCGGCCTGGAGGGCCTTTCAGCCTGTCTTCCCCAGTCTTCGCAGAGTAGGTGTACAAGGCAGCAAACACTGTGCTATGGGCCTCGGTGGGAGAGAGTTGGTGTTATGATAATCACGGTGGCGAGAGAGGTTGAGTGTTAAGAGCAGGAAAGATGTTTGGTGTTTTGGTCCTCACTGACTAACAAAGTCTACGGTTTGATGGTTTGTTTGGGATTAGGTCCCCTGCTGCAAAATACTAAAGGAATATTTCTAGTCCTCGGGGTTCCCTCTGGCCATACAATCACTGCCCCGAATCCTCCTGTGCTAATGGAACCACCACTGGGCATTTGAGCGCCATAATAATGATGCAGAAGACGTTCTAAGAATCCCATATACAGGTATACAGACCGCTGCAGAGGAAAGCAAGACTCAAGGCAGTGTTAAAACATAAAGGTGTCTGGGCATTCAGCTTTAGAACCTCTTGGGAAAACCACCAGGGATAGCAAGGCGAGGAGAGAGGCGAAACCCGCTTGGAAGTAGCAAATGAGAAGCTTCCAGAAAAATCAGCAGAAGTAACAAATCCTATACCATGTGAGTCTCTTATTCAAGGAGAAGGCCCTGGCAGCCTTTTGCTTTTGTCAGGCCAAGGCACAAATACCCCTTCATTTCCCTACGGAGGAAAATGTTTCTGTCATTTGGAATTCTGAGGCTGGGGCAGACAAAGTGTGGCATGTGTATATAAATCCAGGCCAGGAATGAGTCTATTTTATGTCAGGCAAACCCCCTGAAATTCGATCAGGACCTTCAAACCGAATAGTTGGGATGCTTTCGAAAACAACTGGGTACTCGCTGCTTATTATTTTAAGCGGCCTCTGCCTAAACCAGGGGCAAGTGCGGATTGCGAAGAAGTTGGTGAGCCCACCCTGTATTCAGAAGTCTAGAATTCAGAACTGTACCAGCCAAGGGCCCAGGCCTAAGGCTTCTAAGCGAGAGGCCCAAGTCTCCTCCGCTCTCAGTTTAGCTTTTCAGCTGCTCGGTCTGCTAGAGTGAGGGCAGTGGAGCTAAGAGCTTGCTTCTCATTGGTGAGCGAGGCGGCCTATCAAAATCGAGAGCTGTTTGTCTCTGGGGCAGGTTCTGCATCCTCCAGGAGGTTGGCCAATGAATCCGTTGGGGGCGGGGGGCGATGGCGGTGGTGAAGGAGGAAGGGGTCCAGGAAGCAGGCTACAATTTCATTTGACTTTGCTTTTCCCTTCTTGGGAACATGGACAATTAACCCTCCATTACTGGCCAGCCAGTTTTTGTTCAATGCGTCGTCTGTTCTATTCCCCCCACCCTCCCAACAACCAGACATGAAAATCAAATGAATCACTGCTCTTGCCCTGCTTAGAAAACTGAACTGACAAGAATAGTTAGTGCCTATAAGCTTGTGTGTGTGTTGGGGGGGGGTGGTTACAGGGATTGTTTTGGGGCTCTGCCAGCATCCTATTTTCCCCAGCCCCTCCACTCCCCCACAGCATAGTTAATTGAAAGTTGGTCACACGGTGGAACCTAAATGCCAACAACAACAAAAAAAATAGCCCTTTTTTTTGCGTTATGGGCCATAGCAACTTGCAAGGCAGCCTTTTAGGTTTGGGATATATCCTTTTTAGTCCATACATTCTCGGTTTTGGAACAGAGTAAGACTTCCTTTAACCAAAACAAAAGCAACCACACACCACAGTCTAAACCGAATGGAGGTGGACAAGTTACACTTACTTTCTCTCCTCCTTGAGCCTTTGATGATGCTGTTCCTTCAGCTAATTACTTCCTGTAATGAAGGTTATATGCAAATGAAACGAGGGTTCTTAGAATGCAGCATGAGCTGGGCACCGATCCTAGCTATCCTTGTGCACAGACACTTGAAGCATCTCAAGGCGCACGCACGAGTCGCCTCGGCTGGATCTGAGAGAACGCATGGCTGCCTCGTCTGTTGGCTGAACTTGGTTCATCCAAAGCAACTCAGTCCTGACTTTTCCTAGCTAAAGGGGTGGGGGGAGGGGCTCCACGTTCATGGAAACTCATCAAACTCATCACCCTGTTCTCCGCGTAGACAATCAAACTGAAAAAGGCATGAATTTCAAGACAGAGTCACATTCGTATTTTGCATGACAAAAGCCAGCCAATCAACCGGAAAAAAGCGTACATCCCCAAACCTCTCTGGGGGTGGGGTGCGGAGAGCTAGACTGCGGTTAAAGAGGCCTCGGAGGCTTTCTGCTTCTCCACACAGGGCCATCGAGGCCTTGCCCCGAAAGTGAATCATCGGCCCCAGCTTTGGCAGCGCCAGTCGGCCCTCACGCTGTGCTCCTCGGTGACGGAAGTCAGGGACGGTCAGGGACGGAGCAGCCCGGTCAGTGACCGAAAAGATGGCGCAGGTGCTCTTGCGCCTGAGAATTGCTTCTCGGGGCGCAGCACTGCGGGGAAAGAAGGAGAAAATCGGTAGTCAGTAACGGCAAGATTGTTAAGTGTGAAAATGCAAAGTGTCCGAAGGTGATTAAAGTGCCCAATGATTTTAGTTCTAGGTCGAGTGGCCTCTCTCCTGCTGTCCGGAGGGTGAATGGATGGAAAGGACATGTGGTCTCTTTTGTTATTTCCACGACTTCTTTCTAAAACCCTTTCTCTTCCCCTTCGTCTACTCAAGTTTAGTGACTAAACCCCGTTTCCTGAACCCCGGGCCTTAGGTACTGGGGTTATCGGTGGTTTCGTAGTCTTTTGAAAATTGTGCAATAATTCTCCGAGCCAGTGGGTTGGTGGTCTTCAGCAGTTCGGCTGCCGAGGGGCGGGACTTTGGGGTCGCCTTGCTCCCCTTCTTCTGTAGCAAGGCCTTGAAATCGTCGTTTCTGCCAGCATCTAGGTTAGCACTGCCGCTTGACCCCACAGAGGCAGCTGACTCGCTGGTTGGAGAATCAGCTGGGTTCTTCCCCGGTGAATGGGAGCTCGGTCTGCTGCCGCCTGCAAAGGCCTCCCCAGGCTCTTTCCAGCCAAGCAGCTTTCTTTTGGACCTAAATAAAAGAAAGTTTGCTTTGAGTGAATTCAACGCGGCAGACATTTCCTAATGCCTCATATAACTTCACGAAGGCCAGTGACATGATCTGGGAGCTTCTATGCAGCAGCCTTGTGAGCAGCTGCACTGACCAGCTCTCTCTCTTCTTCTCTCTCTCACTGCTAAGTTCTCAGAGTCCCTTGTCTGGCTCCCTGCCTCTACCCTCCTTTCAATGCCCACAGAGGGAGGGCCTGCAGGGTTCTGGGACCGAGGAAGAATTTCAGGAGTCAAGGCTAGTAGCTTGGTGACTGACTCAAGACAGCCTGAGTGGCGCTCCCGCAGCTCTGGGAACTGGGATCTTTCTAGTTTTTCTCACCACCAAGCCGCTGCTCTGTGCCCCTGTCCAAGAACGGCGGGGGGGGGGGGGGGGGAGGTCCCCGTCCGGTCCCCCTTTGCCTCCGTTCCTGCTCTGATACCCGGCTCGGTGCCCCACCGAATTTCTTTTTTTAAATTATTTTTTATGAACACAGAATGTATTATTTGTTTCAGGGGTACGGGTCTGGGATTCATGCGTCTTACACAATTCGCAGCGCTCGCCACAGCACATACCCTCCCCAGCGTTCATCGCCCGGCCGCCCCATCCCCACCACACTTCTTGCTGAGATTTGTTCGGTGCAAGGAAGGCTGTGAAGGGTTAAATGTCTCTGTCTGTAGACAGAGCTGCGAGAGAGCAGATGGAGCCACAATAGGCCGTGCGGTTGCTAGGAGACGAGGGGCCTCTCACTCGGCACCTGGTCCTCCCTTCCCGGGGCCCCTCCTCCACTTCACCCAAAGATGTCAGCAAATTGCATCTGCGAGGCCTAGGACCGCCATTCCCACATGTGGGTATCTGAACTTAGTCTCCAGCTTTCAATGCTCGTGGCTGCTTAGAGGTCTCAAAAGGGCAGGCATTTCTAATAGGAATTAAGAAAACGGGCGTCGACCTGTGTATCACAGTAAACAAATCTTCCGTTGTGCGCGAAGCCACAAACACGTCATCGTCATCTTCGGCGATCCATTCGGCTGTTTTATCACTAATGACACTTTTTTCTGCGGTGCTCGGTTCCACAGAGCTCCCTAGGCATAAGAACCAGAAGGAATTAAATACTTTGACCACAACAGTTAGGACAAAGCACATTCTCATATGACTCTCATTCGATGTTCGAAGCAACTCCGAAAGGGCTGCTGGGCAGAGACCCTTAATGTCTCCATTTTGCAGAGGAACACGATGTTCCGAAGGTTAATGTTTGGGCCAAGGTGGCCTGAGTGGTGAAAATCAGCATGGGTCCTTGTTTTCTCATGCCTTTTCCATTACAGCAGGTTCCCTGAGCATTCTCTTGCTTTGAATGCATCATTTTTAAAAAATCAAAAAGCTGAGAGTAATCTCAAGCAATGACTCAACCAGTAGGCGGGAGCGGGACCTATCTGAATCTCAGAGGGAGCCTGTGGAGTTCGACAAAGCGTATTTTAAAATTACCTGTGGCTTGGATTTGTTTGCCTGTCCTAGTCTTTATGATTTCACTTCTGTTGAAAGCCCAAATCAGCTTACGGAAGGTCATAAGATTTTTTTTTTTAATTTTACTTATTTATCTGAGAGAGAGCATGGCGGGGGAGGAACAGAGGGGGACGGAGGGGGACAAGCACACCGGCAGACTCTGAGCTGAGCAAGGAGCCCGATGATGCAATGTGGGGCTGGATCCCAGCACCCCGACGTCTCAGGATCATGACCCAAACAGAAACCAAGAGTCGGATGCCTAACTGATGAGCCACCCAGGCGCCCCCGGAAGGTGATAAGATTTTGACGTTTGGTGCTAAGGGTTCAAAAAACGGATGAGAAACACGGATGGGTGTGGAGGACAATCTATTAAGTGAAATAGGCGGGCCACAAAAGACCAGGGCGGCGTGATTCCACTTACATGAGCTCCCTAGAGAGAATCAGATTCATAGAGACAGCGAGTAGAAGAGGGTTGCCAGGGGCTAGGGGGAGGGAAAAGTGGTGAGTTATCGTTTAGTGGGTACAGACTTCCGTGTTGCAAGATGAAGAACGCTCTGGAGATGGAGGGCGGTCATGGTGGCCCGACACTGAGAATGTACCCAACGGTACTGCGCTGAACACTTAAAACGTGGTGAAGATGGTAAATTTCACATTATGTGTATTTGACCACAATTGAAACAAAAAGGGGACATGAAAAAACGACCCCAAAGAAGGATGAGAAAGATTATCTAGCCTAGTCTTATTGTGCTGGGAAGCAGCAGCTTCAAAGAATCCAAGCAAGTGAGCTCTCTTTCCTCTAGAAAGCACTAAGAAAAGGTGCCGCTGGAAACCCATGCCGTTGTTTTCAGAGGCCTGGGAGCCGGCCGTGGCACCCGAACTCAGTCTGGGAGGGTACTGAATCCCGTGCGTGAAACTGAAATGAGTGTGGCTGGTGAAAAGTGCTGTCCAGTGAGGCGGAGAGAGAGTTCCTAGGGCGGGGGATGCCTGCCTGACCAGGCAGATGGGCTCCTAAGGTCCTAGGGTGCTAAGACCTAGTTTGATTTTATTTGCTCAGTCCCGGGGGTTCCATGATAGACTGGCCCAAACTGGGCCTTGAAGATCCACCCCTGCCTGGGTCACTCCCTGTCCCAAGGACTAGCGAGGTCTCTTTGGAAGAACCCCGACCCTCAAGAGATGCCTCCTACTGACCCGGTTGTCCGGGACTCAGGATCATTATGGGGGGGGGGCATTTGCTTCTGTCTCTGGCACTCCGGGCTCACCCTCATCTTTCCTGGGATTGAAAGGAAAAGCCCGCAGACACTTTACTAACCTAGAGGACTTGCCTCCCTTTCACCTTCAGCCTGCAGTGGTGAAGTCGTCCTCGTACCAGGGGACTGCAGGTGGTCACTGGTGGGCGGACCCTTGGCTTCTTCCTGCAGGGTGATGATGGGGCTGAGAGGCAGCCTCTGCTCGGCCCCGTACGCCTCCATGTGAGCCGTGGGTGAGGTGAGAGGCAGATACAGCACGCTGGGCTTTTTGGGGACGGGAGGTGGGACCTTGCCTTTCTTTCTCTCCGCTTCCTCCTGGCTCTGGAGGCTGATTCTTTCAGGCAGGGCTCTCGCCTTGGGACCCCCGTCCTCCATCGTGCCCTGGGGAGGTTGCTGTGTTCCTGAGAAGAAAGCACCAGAGGAACTGGCAAAAGGTGTGAGAGCGAGAGACGAGGGCGAGGGCGCTGGCGGCTCCCCGGGGCTTCTGCCCTCGGGGAAGCCGGAGGGCTTTGGTTTCCGCACCACCGTGTAGATGTCTGGAGGGAGCGGACGCGTGGGTTGAGCTGAGCTCTTGGGGGTCATAGCCAAGGTCGGCGAGATGAGTGAGCACTCCTCGGGGACGGATGGTGGCTTGTGGACCAAGCTCGGAGGCCTTCGGGCCACCGGGGGCTTCTCGGCTATGGGAGGTTTCATCTTTCTCTCGGGCAAGGTGAAGACTTCCGCGGCTGCGTCCTCAGCATAGTCAGGGCTCTCGATGTCATCTTCCGGCTCCGACTTGCTGACTGACCTCAGGCGCACGGAACGGAGGTCAGACTGAGTGACCATGGGCATAACGGGCTGGTTGGGGCTCGTCTTCTGGGCGAGCTTGGCCCCAAAATTGGTATCTGAGTGATGCCGGCTCACCTTGGTTTTGCCTCGGATGGAGATGCTCATCCCAGACAGATCCAGGTTGGCGGAAGAGGTCAACGGCAGGTCAAACGACAGCCGTGACTTGGACATTTTCTCCATCGGCGAGGTCGGGGGGAGCGACGACTTCCTCTCGGGGACCACGGGACGCACCCGGACGCCGCCACTCGGAGGGGGCAGGTGGCCCAGGGTCAAGGACATGGAGACGGTGGGCGTCGGGGTCTCTGACTGGCTGGAGTAGCCACTAGAGGGTGACATCAGCCCGGTGGGCCTTCCTGGGGAGGGTACTTCCCTGGCCTCCACCTCGATGGAGAGCTGGGACGGTGTCGTGGCTCTGGACGTGGAAGGGGAGGCGAGAGACTCTGAGCTGCCCTGAACTTGGCTGCACTCGATGACTGTGGTGCCAGTGGCGGTGCTGGAGCTGGACAAGGACTGGTAGGTGTCGCCAGACTTCCAGTCGGTGAGATACCAGTGGTGGGCGAATTGTGAACCTTCGGGATCTCTGAAGGTTGGCACAGCTGGGGGACCCTGAGCATCGGGGTGGGACGAGTGACGTCCTTGGTGTTCCAAGGAGAGGCAGAGGCTCCTGGGCCTCTGGTCCTTGGGCAATGCTGACCCACCTTCTGGAGAGAGGGCCGGCTCCTCTTTGACCAGCGAGACGCTGCGCATGGGTGGGGAAGGCTTCTTCTTGGCCTTCCGGAGCGAGATACTCTTGGATCTCTGCCTTCTGTGCTGGGCCTCCTGCTGGGCGCCGAGGGAGGCGATGTTGTCGGCACTGTTACTGCCCTCGGAACTCGTGCTGGCGTAAGGCGGGCCACGGGCCTCACTGGCCTTCTGCTCCTCCTCGTAGTCCACCTCCGTGGCGCCCGAGTCCGTGGGCACAGACAGCGACCGCTCCCGGAACCTGCCGGCACCCCCTGGGCCCGTCTCCAGCCTCGAGGTACCACCAGTGAGAAAGCCCGTCTTGGAGGGTCGCTCCGACGCTTGTCGTCGTTGAGGAGGGTGCTCGGAGTAGCCAGCCGACCCACTGCATCCTGCGGGGTTATCCCGAGTGACGAAGAGGGCAGCGGCCTCCTTAGGAACCGGAGGGGGCAGCGCGTGCAGAGAGACCCAGGCATTGCCAGAGGAAGGATTTCTTCTGTGTTCACCGACTCGGCTGCTCTGGCTGGCGGCACTTGGAGTCATGTAGGTAAAAGTATCTCCCTTCCAGGAAGCAGAGAACGTCGATTCTGTCGGCCCGTTGCAAGAACTGGGGACGCTGCACACAATTCCCACGCTCTCCATGCCAGAGCGGTTTGTGGCACCGCACGCCTGCAGAGGTTCTTCCGGGTCACTAGAAGGACTCCTCAGTACTGGGGAGGTGAGATTTGGGAACTGAGCTTCCTGGCCGACTGCAACTCTTCCATGCACACCTTCTGGGGTGGAATGACTGGGCCTGATGTCTGAGGTGGCGGCGCGGGCCACGCCGCCTGCCAGCCTGCCGCCGTGACCTAGAGAAGGTAAACACAGAGAGTGAGTCCTGCCGCCGGGGACCCCCGTCGAGGTCCTCCCGTCGAGGTCCTCCTCTCAAGACGGGAGCACCAAAGCTTTGCCAAAAAGTATCTGCCAACGGCTTGCTCAGGATTCCTTGGTTCTTCCTCTCCCTAGATGAGGACGCTGGGGAAGTTGGGTCCTTGCCCGTCACCACACGGTGAGTCACGGGGTGCCTGCCCTTGAATTGTCCAGGAGGCTCCCAAGGCCTTGCCGGCTCTAATTATTCCTTTTGGGAGCTCAAGTGGCATGTGGGGCTACCTGGGGTATCCGCCTCGGAGCTTTCAGCTCAGGCTCACAAACCATCCCAGACCTCAGTGCTCCCCCTCTCCTGAGATGAGAGCAGGGGCTGTGGAACTGCCAAAGGACAGCACGTGGGACTCTCGGCCCCGGCAATGAACCTGGAGTAGGCCACAGCTGGCAAGCTCAGAGCCTGGTTGCATTTTTGGCACCTGGCACTTTTTAGCTTTGCCCCACACGAGAGACTTAGGGTGACCCACAGATGTGGGGAAACCACTGCGATGTCCAAAGTCCCCAAAGATGTTCCCATCTATAACAATCGTTACTGTCCCATCATTGCTGCTACTACGACTGTAATAAATTTATGAGAGCAGCCACCATTCGATGAACATCCACCATGTGCCGGGCACACAGCAGGCCAATTATATTTAATAGCTCTAATCCGCACGACGGCTCCGCCAGCTTGGCATTACTAGCCCCACTTTACAGACGGAGGCGCTGAGGCTCAGAGAGGTTTTGCAGATCGGCCAAGGCCTCATGGTTTTATTAACTGGAGAGGCCGGGACTCACATCCATATCTCTCTGGTCCGCACCCCTCGGCTAGCTTCCATTTAGTGGCAATAGTGGCTCTGTTAGGATGATGCTTTTTGCGATGGTTCCTGCCTTGATCTACCTGCCTAAGCCTGACACATGTGGCTCTATTCCATGTAGAATGGGAAACAATAACATAATGAGTTTATTAGCCTGGGAGACCTGCTTCCCATATTCAGTTGATGCCCTTGATAAAGGGCCATTGGTTATCCTTAATTACCACATCGGCTTTTTTTTTTTTTTAGGACATCCAAAGCCCTCCAACCCCCCAACCCTCTCTCTCTCTCTCTCACTCTCTCTCTCTCTCTCTCTCTCTCTCACACACACACACACACACACACACACACACACACTCTGAATTACTCCTGGGTGGCAGGGCTGGTGGAAGCGAACAAGGGGAAGGGTCTGGGGCATCAGCTGTGGTGGGGTCACCTTGGTCTCGCTGGGAAAAGTTAGAGAATCCAATAATGGTCCGCCTCCGCCTCAGGGTGGATTTGGGGTTCACGGCTGTCTCTGTGTTAAACAACGAGTGTCGCAAACTTGCGTGTCTATCAAACTGCTGCCCTGTAGCCAAAATAAAGACACTTGGGTGCATCCTGGTTTCTGTTTACAGTGCAGTGGAAATCGGTCTTAGGCGCACAGGAGGGGTGGTGGCGGTAGCAATGAGCATGAACAGAGTCCAGGCAAGTGGCCCTCCTTCCTCATCCCGCCCGATTCGGGCCCGGGCACCCACGACCCCAAGACATACATGTTGGCTTTCACAGGTCGCACCCTGGGTCACCTGCGAGCCCCAGGTGGCGGAGAGTCAGGGCTTTCAATCAGAACCAACTGAGCAGCTTTTGAAACCCTAGGACCTGAACCCCATCAAGGACACTTAAATCTCCGGCTGGAGCCTCCCAGAGGGAGCATTTTTCTGGAACTTCCCCGGCGACCGATTGTTCAGATGTACAACCCGGGGTGAGAACCACCGGTGTAGAGAGACAGGTTGAGACTAGATGTTGCTTGATTGTAATCGTTTCTCAAAGAAAGCCTTTGTATGGGCCAGTAAGGACAGGGCCTGCAAAAAGCGGCCCCACTTGCCCCCCACCATCCAGGAAGCCGCCCTCTAGTCTGTCCTCCAGTCATCTGATCACATTTCATCAACAGTTCACCCCGGTGTAGTGATTGAGATCTATTTCTCTTGAAACCCGGGGTCAGTCTTTGCTCCAGGGGAGTTGCTGGGGCAGGGGTGGGGTGAGGCATGCTGCCCCCCTGCACTGTCCCTCATTCCTCGGCAGCGGCAGCGGCGGCAGTGGGCTCACCAGACCCCCCCGCCCCGTCAGCCCCGTGGCTGCATATGTGCCCACTGCCCGCCCTGCCCCCAGCAAGCGGCTCTGCGGGAAAACTCAGGGCCAGGCTCATCGAGAGTGAGGTGGAAGTTTAAAGACAAAGCAGCCACCTTCCCTTGGCGAGTGTCTCTTCCCGGCCCTCACTCCCCTTGGCACATCTCCCTACGCTCTGCACTCTGCCTCTGATTTGCCTGCCGAGAGGATGCGGGGGTGCCCAATGACCCCCATATTCAGGGAGCACTACCACACGTGGCCAGACCTGCCCTCATTGCCTTCGGCGGCTTTCTCCAGCATACCACTGGCCAGTGCTGGCTCCCAGGGGGCCTCTGGTCCCTTCAAGTTGGGAGGGCTTCCCGTCATCAGGTCACCGGCCCTAGCTCCTTCTGAAATGACTGACCCTCCTCCTGTTCCACGTACAGCTGGTGGAGTGTGGAGCATGAGTTAATAATGGGCATGGTCTAGGGTGCCCCGGGCCCCCAAAGTCACAGCCAGCTGAGCCGCATTTGAGTTGGTCTCTTTCTATTACTTCCCTTCTCAAACACTTGCCGCATAAGGTGAAGACGCCCATCTCCCCGGCAGACCGAGTGTCTACTGAACGTGCCCCGAGGCCCTGTCTCTGTGGCCCAGGTGGGATCCTCCCTTTGAATGCCAGCACCGCAAACCTCCCACTTCCACTCCGACTCCTATCTGTGTGCTGCAAACCTGGCCTCCGGCACAAGAAGTTCTCTCTGGCCAAACCAAACCTAACTCACAAACTTTAAGTTCCCATGGACGTTCCGAAGAGCACACACATCCACAGAGTCCTAGCGTTTTCTGTTAAGAGGAATTTGTTGGCTATCCAACGGGCACGGTTAGCGTGGCAGTGCCAGGAGAGAGTGAAGAAAGAGCAGCCAGAGCCCCCCTCGCCTGCATGCCTCCACTGCCCCCCTCTCCCCGCGAGAGCCATGACCTTGACAGTGCAGGGTGAGCCAGCAGCAGAGAAAAGTCTCGCTCCCTCCCCCAGCCCCCAGTGCATTTGGAGAGGATGGTCTGTAGTTGGCGTGGAGGGAAGCAAACGGAGGTGGTGCCGAGCGACTCTACCGGAGATGTTGATGGGCACAATGTCAGAGTGCGTGGAGCAAGGCTGAAGCCACCGCTTTTCCTCTAGGATGGGCAGAGGGGAGGGGCTATTCCAGGCAGCTTGCTTGTCGGCTGTGGTCGACAGGCTCAGGGAGGCCTCAGGGGCCCTCACACCCTGGGTGGTGGTCTCATCCTCGCTCAGCTGCCGTTTTGTAGGCTGTTGGGAAAGAAGGCGATGGGAAGGCTGCACTCCCGAAGACGTGAGCCGTGCCCACGGGATGGCTGTCTAGACAGGGTGGTCAGAGGCTTCGTCTGGGAGGCAGGGAAGTGTGGACAGGCTGCCAGGCCAGACGCCTGCCGGGTAGGGCCCCTCTCGGCAGGGCCTCGGGGTAGCTCTGCTGGCGAGGAGAGGTGAGCAGCAGCTTCCGGTGGGTAAGGTGCGCGGCTCGAGGTCCCCTGTCAATGGGTGCAGAGAGAGCTCTGCCCTGCCGGCTCTCACAGGTGGGGGAAGAGGCAACTCACCATCAATACAAACTCCAGACGCCTGCCCGCCTGGGGCCTTGGGCTAGGAGTGGGCCCAGGGGCCTCATCAGCAGAGCGGAAGGTCTGCCCCAGAAGTCTGGCCTCCGAGTACTGTTCCTCATATTCTTCTGAAAAACAGCACAGTGGATACACACTCTAGGGGGCCACGGCCAAGCACCGGGCTGGGAGAGGACCGCAAGCTGGGGCTCCTGCTCTAGCTGCCAGGCCTGACTTGCCTTGTTTCTTTACGGTGAGGCCCGGCGTCCGAGCCTCTGGCTTCGGAAACGGAAAAATGCCCACTCCCCAGGACTACGAGGGCCGAGGGAGAAAAGTCGGTAGAGTCGAGTTGCCTGTGTCTTGACGGCTCCCACCTTAGGTGCTCAACTTGGAGGAGAGGCTCGGGGTGCACACGCCTCTTGCTACTTTATCCTCTCTCTGAAGCCCTGCGGCTCCTCAGGTTTTCTGCAGGCCCACCGGGGGAAGGGCCTGTGGGAAGCACGAAGAAATTTGCACTGGGAAGTCCAACGTGCAGTGCTCCCTTGGATCTCAAGAACTCTCAGCTGAGCCTCCGAGGGCCTGGCTCCCTGCACCTTATTCCCACTGTGGGTGGTTGTCAGGTCCGGGGGGGGGGATGGTTAAGATGAGGGAGGGGGAAGGCAGAGATAGTGGCAGAGAAGGAAGAAGTTGAGGGGCATTGCCGGCGAATAAGAGGGATGCACAGGGTTTGAATGGGCTTCACTGAAGAGATGAGTTCCATGAGTAGATGAGGCACGTGAGAGAGCAAAGAACCAACAGGGGCGGGGCTCTCTGCTTATCTGAACAAAGACTTCAAGACTCAAAGAAACTTGGAGCCCGAGGGGCCTCCAAAGTCCTCTGGTTCAACACCCCATTCTGGGCTCAGAGTTCCTCCTCAGCAGCCCTTCTAGATGCTTCTTCAGCCCCCACACAGACCCGCAGAGAAGGGGAGCTGCCGTCCTCCCAAGGCAGCTCGTTCCATCCAAGGACAGTTGGGGCTGTGACAGGAAAGCTCTTTCTTATCTCGAGGTGAAATCTGCCTCCCTCCACGTTTCCTCCACCCACTGGTCCCAAATCTGCCCATGGTGGCAACACAGAGCACACTGACTCCTTTTCTGCATGGTAGCCCCTCTCTTATCTGAACACAAGGCTCATGGTGTCCCTTGGAGTCTTGCTTCTCTAAGGTCACCACTGCCCCGACAAGGGAGGCGAGGGTTTTGGCTGGAGTCCAGTTGGGTGGCCCAGCTACCATTTTCTACTCCCCATAAGAGTTGGCCTTCGTTGGTATGGGTAAACGAGAGCTGACAAGACTTCTTTTCGCACTTAACGTTCACTCAACAGATGCCTACTGAGCACCTTTTGGGGAATTCAGTTCTGTGACGGGTGCTTCTGGGAACTCGAGGGTACTAAGAGATGTGATTCTTTCTGTCGAGAAGCTCGCTTGGTCTGGTTGGGTGGACAAACGATAAGCCCAGGACCAGTAAGTGAATGAGTTAATGGGTGAACAAATGAAAGAAAAAGCAGTTCAGAACCATACAAGTCCTCTGGAGCTGGATGGCCTAAGGTGGCTGGCGGGAATGCTCGTGAAGGGAATGAGCCAAGTGTAGAACTAGTGTTAAAGGGTTTGGAATGAGGCAAGAAGAGAACCGTGAAGAAAGTGTAAGGATTGGAGGTTGGAAGACATTGAGGAAGGGCTTCTGGGTCTGGAAGAGAGGCCTCAGTGGGACAGCGAGTGCCTGGAGTAGGTTACAGAGCTTGCGACTACCACTGATTTTATTTGCATTCACTTCGTGGAGATATAACTTACCTACAGCAAGGGGTACAAACCTTCAGTGCACAGCTCAGTGAATTTTGACCTATGCACGGCCCTTGTAACCTCCGTCCAGGTACCGTAACACCCTAGCTGTCTCTTTCGCAGTGCTGAGTTTTAATCTCTTTGCCGCTTACATTGGCTTAATCCCTCCGGTCAGTGTGTATGGTTTTCGTATTGTAAGGTCCTATCAGCGACCGCACTGTTCTCTCTTTTGTGTTAACTTTAATACGGTGCCCAGCTAAGCCTCTGTTCCAAGGGACACATACCGGGAGTTGACGGTGCTTCTTATTGGGGTCTCTCCAGCTGCAAGATACTCTTACTGAGCAAGTTACATACCATTTTTAATTCTCACAAAACTGGGTGCCACGTGGGGCACTGGAATCTCACTTTAAAGATGACCGAATTGTGGGAAGCTTTGGGTAATCTGCATAACGTCCCACAGCTAGTTAGGTGAGGGATGGGAATGAGATTCTAGCTCTGTCTGATTTCAGAGTCTGGGTTTCCTCACTCTGCCTGGTGCATGCAGTCTGACTGCTCAGGCACTGCGACTGGGCTGTTCATCCAGGTCGTGTGGACCCAGCTTTGTGTACAGCATGCTCCTCTGTATACTCCAATGACACTGAGCTGCGAATCGGGGATGAAGAGACCTCTGGGTGCTGTGTATAGGGCTTACTTTGTAGGCTTCACGCATAACATGGAGCCCAACGCAGGGGCCGAATCCACAATTCTGAGATCAAGACCTGAGCTGAGATCAAGAGTCCGTCGCTCAAGCTCAACCGACTGAAAGTCGGGCTTACTCTCATGAGGCAGTTGCTCCCCAGGAGACACACGGACAGGTTGTGTGGCAAGAGCAGAGTGGGTGAGGCCCCGAGGGGGAGACCCTGCAGAGGCCTCCATTGTCCTTGGGTGCCGGGATTCCAAAGGCATAGGCGACGTGGCAAGAGAGGGTCTAGAATGTCTGTGAGCCCACCCTGAGGGAGCCCTGCTTCTGCCTCTGTCCTTTTTTCCCCCATGGCCTCCTGAACTGAGAAACAAAGGGGTGGGGGTGGAGTGGGGGTGGGTGGCGAGTAAACAGCCGGAGAAAGCGAGCCCTCTCGAATCATTTAGTCTGGAAGGTAAAAAGATGGGGAAATGTGTGTTTTTTTGTTTTTCAGTGAGGTTTAAACTGTTCTCTGTCTCTCTCTCTCTCTCTCTCTTTTTTTTTTTTTTTCTCTCGCTGGTCCCTGTCCTCTTTCTTCTTCGCCTCCCTCCAGCCGCTGCGCATCTCGCCTGTGGGCTCCGGCCGCAGCCCCCCTCCCTCTCAGTACCTTGCAACAGGCTCTGGAGATTGAGCTGCGCCTCTCGAAGCAGCTCCTCTACACTCGGGGGCCTGCCCGAGGAGAGGAACACGTTCACTGGCTGTCGCCATGACGACCTCGAGTGGGCAGTCGCTGTCGCATTTTCCCGACCCGAGTTAGCTGCAGCTAGGGAAGGAGAGAGTCAGTGAGAGGCGCGGGCGGGAGGCGGCGGGGGGGGGCCGGGGGAGGGGGCGGCGCGCGGTGGCCAGTGGGCGCCCGCGGTTCCCTAAGCCCCGCCCCTCCGGGGGCGGGGGGAGGGCGGCGCCAGGCTGCGCTTAAAAGGCGGGGACTCGCCAGCCGCAAGATTTTTCCTCGACAGATCCTGCCGCAGTCTACTCCCTCCCGCTCCGCCAGCCTCCGCCCGCCCCGCCGCCGCCTGCCGCCACCCGCCTGCCGCCCGCGTCCTCGGCCCCGGCGCCTCCCGGCTCCCGCCGCCGCCGCCCGCCCTCTCCGATCCCCGGGACGAGGTAAAGCGCCCCGGGCCGAGCCGCTGGGCCCTCCGGCCGGAGCGCCCGCCCTCCGTGCTCGCCCCAGTGGGTGTGGCTCGGCCTCTCCCGCGCCCCGCCGCGACACTCCGGTCCCCTCCCCCCGCACGCGCCCCGCCGCCGCATTTCAGCCTCCTGTCGCGGCCTCCAGCTCCCCACCCCCACCCCGCGCCCCCGCCCTCAGACCCAGGGCCCCTGAGCTACTCCTAATGTCCGAGGCCGCAGGAAATCTAAACAGCCTGCGCATGGCGAACGTGGCCCTGCGAGAAGAATTAAATGCCCTTCGCGGGGAAAATGCCAATTTGGGCCTTCAGCTCGGCAGAGCCCTAGCCGAGGTTAATTCCTTGCGGGGCAATGTGTCTAGCTACATCCGCTGGCCAGTGCCGGTGGTGCCGGTCCTTGCCGAGGAGAACTTCGACTTCCCGCTCAGCGAGATCGACGCAGTTCCCGAGGGGGATCTGCCTTTCTTGTGCTGGCCTCCCCCTCGCGCCGAGCCCGAGTACGCCTCGGACGAGCTGTTGATTAGCGTGATCCAAGATTGCGGTACCTCCGACGCGCCCGTCGACCCTCCCCCGCGGGCCATCCCGCCCCCGCCGGCGCTGCCCCCGCCCCCAGCCAAGGAGCAGCCGGCGCAGCCTCCTCTGCCGCCGCTGCAGCGGCCTGAGTTAGAGCCCTTCTCGGGCGACCCGGTCTACCTGGCCGAGTTCCTGATGAAGCTAGAGACCTTCATAGCGGACCACGAGGATCATTTCCCCGGGGGCACCGAGCGGGTGGCCTTTCTGATCACCTTTTTCGCTGGCCAAGCCAAGAACTGGGCCATCTCAGTCACCCGGGAAGGAAGCCCCCTGCGTGCCAACTTCCCACGCTTCCTGGATGAGATCCGCAAGGAATTCTGCGGCCCCATCCCCCCGAGCGTGGCTAAAAAGGCCATCCGCAAGCTCAAGCAGGGGCACTGTACCCTAGGCAGCTATGCAGATGCTTTTCAGTTCCTGGCCCAGTTCTTGTCTTGGGATGACTGCCGCCTTCAAAACCAATTCCTTAAAGGCCTGTCAGAATTCTTCCGCAAGGAGCTCTTATGGTCAACTGAAATGGCCGACCTGGACGAGCTGATTCTCGAATGTGTGGAGATAGAAAGAAAAGTGCGCGTGCCCAAGCCAATCCCGCTCCCCGGGGTCCGCAACATCTTCTTCCCTTTCGCTGCGGACCCCAACGCAGACACTGATGATGAAGATTTCCACAGTGACGAAGATGAAGAGACACGCAAGCGCAGACTCTACGACAGGGAGCAGCGGAGGCGCGTGAGAGCTATTCAGGAGGAGACGAGGGAGGAGGAGGAGAGGAGGAAGAAGCAGGAAGAGATGCGGAAGAAGCAGATGGAGGAGATGAGGAAGAAACTGGAAGAGAAGGAAGAGGAGGAGGACGACGAGGACGAGGAGGTGGACGTGGAGGAGGAGGTGGACGTGGAGACAGTCAAGGATGAAGAGAATAAGGGCGATTTTGTGTGCCCGGTCCCGCAGCCAGACCCCGACGCCGACCAGGATGGGGACCAGGAGCCCGAACCCGAGTCCGAGGATGAGACCCAAGACGATGACCTGGACGAGATGATGGAGATGGAGCCGACTGTCGCCCACGCTTCGTCCCAGACCACTGGCTACTACCACGAGAATTTCCTAGACGCATCGCCTCCCATCGTACAGCCCAGCCGGCGGAGGAACCAGAATCGCGTCCCGCTTCTGGAGGGCCTTCCGGGCACTAATTCGCCGTTCTACAGCTCGCCCCCACTGATTCGCCGCGCAGGTCGCCTGGGGCAACGCCAGATTCGAAGACGCCCACCCGTGCTGTTCCGCCTCACTCCGCGACAGGGGGGCCACCGGGCCTCACGCGGCCGAATCCGCGTGTGAGGGCTGGGGCGAGCTCGCCACGCAGAACACACCCTTCTACAGCGTCCCCTGCCCCTGCTATCGCTGCCACACCTGCCCTATTTGCTGACCAGTACTTGAGGGAGTTCCAGACCTGTAGAGCCCAAAGAAGACTTGCAGAACCCCAGATCGTCTTGCAGCCATGACCAGAGAGGGACACGCGTCCAAGCAAGGCCACCTGAGAAAGAAGGGGTCAGCCATAGCTGTCCTCTTGGAGCGCACTCTGCTCAGTCTTGCCACAAGCTAGAGAGCAGGGCTCTGGGCCTGTCCCCATAAAGGAACTGGTCACCCTCTCGTAATCCCCCCGCTAGTTGTTCCTGACCCTCACCTCTCCTGCGTTTATTCACCCTTTGTTCTACGGTTTTATCCTCGGACTGGCTCACCAGGACTTCACCCAATGCCTCACTGATCTGCCCCCATGAGCTAAAGGACAGGCCACACCGAACTCCTAAAGCCACTGAGGCCAATTACTCGATAAAATCGACGGAGAGCAGGATGGTATCAAGACATGTACGAAAAGCCGACGCTTGCTTCAAGCCCCCCCCCCCCAGCAGAAGGGCCCCGAAGAGAACACCACATCCAGCGCAGTGAGCCTGCAGAAAGCCGCATGTCAAACGGACGACATGGCGGAGATCGGCTCTTGACTGACCCCGCAGGCTGGTTCCTCCTCCCCACAGACTCCCGTATCAGGGCCCTTGGACCAGCTCGCCAAGTCTGGGACCCTCTCCTCTTGCCACACTGCCTTCCCAGGCATCCCCAGCAGGCAGAGCCCAAGGTTACAGGCTCTAACCCTTCTCCCCATGTTGCCCAAAGGGTGGAAGAGGGGGAGGGGCGGGAGCAGAGGAGGAGGAGGAGGAGTGGGGGGGGAGGAGGAGGAGTTGGGGGAGGAGGAGGAGGAGGAGGAGGAAGCAGCAGCAACAACTCAGCCTGACAATGTAAGGAGTGACTCTTTCCTTAGGGACGGTGGTCTCCTTCCCCGGCCAGGCCTTGGACTGCAGCCCCCAGCCAAAGGTCTTTGCAGGAGACTCGCCATCCTTGAGGTCCCAGAGGAGGCCCGACTGGCCTTTCTTTCCTGGACTGCCAAAGAGAGAGAGGGCCCGAGGCCTGCTCTTTAACTTCGACTTCAAGGATTCCTTGGTTCTGAGAGGAGAGAGGAAGGTTCTGTCTCCAGCCTTGCAGCTGGACGTCCTCCTGTTTCTCACATGGGGGCCAAGCCATGGCCCGGTGCCGGGCTTCGAGTAGACAATGAGGCTTAAGAGGGTGACTGCCTCCTAATAACTCCTGGGACTTCTGGGTACAAACCCAGGCCCTCCCTCCCCCCCCATAAAGAGTCCTGCTGCTTCTCTTGGGTCCAGAAAACACTGCTTCGGCAGTGAAAAATATACACTATGTCACGCTGGCCCCAGAATGCCAGCCAGATCCACTGCTGGCCTGAACTGCCCTCAGCACTGAGCTTCGTGCACAGTGCCTGGCAGCTGGGCGAGTGCGGCCACAGTGTCTGTGGCCAGAGGGAAGAAAACAGAGTAAATTACGCCTCTGTTCCGCCGGAGTCTGACAGAGAACCTCAGCCCAGCCTTAGGATTTTGAGCCTGGAGGCAAGCGGAAGGAGCTGGAGGAAGAGGAGTCACAGAGAAACCCAGTCCTCCGGCTGGTTTCTGGTGAGGTCTCTATTCGTCAGTGGGAGGTAAGAAGCCCTCTTTGTTTATAACACCCTTCGCCGCCTGGGGAATCCGGGGAGCCGGGTTCCTAGAACCTGTTGCTGCCTTTTAAAAAGGCTTCCCCCCTCCCCCAAGGAGAAAAGTAACAGATAATCGTAACAGAAAATTTGGAAAATAGAGAAAACTGTTAAGGATAGAACACCCCCAGGCATTCAGAACACAGAGGCAAGTGCGGTTAACACTTTGATGCCTTTCTAGCATGTTCTCCCTCTGTCTTTTCAAAGCTGAGATCATGCTGTAAGCTCTTGATCAGCAGGATTTAAAATGGCTGCCACCTATGCAGTCATGCATACTGAATAATTTATTTAAGCAGTCTCCTAATTTGTTGGACGTTTCAATTGCCTGGTTCTCTCCATTCCCGCCGGTACAGGAGTCAACAACCGCGTAAAGAAAATTTTGTCTGTTTTTCAGCTATTTCCTCAGGAGAGAGTTCCAGAACGGGAACGGCTATCCTTCTAGGCTGTGGACCCTGTTTGCTGACGGTCGACGCGCTGGGCCTGCTGCCTGCGTCCCTGCCGGAGAAGTGCAAAGGACAGGTGCCTTGCACCCCGACCTCCAGGGACCCTTCGGCACAGGCCCTGCTGTTCCTGTGGTGCCTCTCACCCTGAGCCCTTGTAGCCTCAGCCGGGGAAAGAGAGGATGAGCAGTGAGCTGGTTTCTGGCCCTCTGGTGGCAGGGGGGGCTTGGGCTTCCCTTTGACCCTCTTCCCCCACCTTTCCCGGATCTTTAATATTTGTTGTGACGTAACAGCCACAAGAGCTGTAAGAGGAACTATGGGCTTTGGGTGCTTTCTTGGGTTGAAAGAAGGGTGAGGGTGGGGGGTGGGGGGTGGGGGGGGGAAATGCATGCAGGGGTAGGAAGGCAGCCCAAGGATTCCCAGAGACTCGGGAGGAAACCCGTTCGAAACAAATGTGTTATTGTTATTGTGTTATTGTGTATTACTGTGTTGTGAAGATAAGAAATTGTTCTGTATGCTAAAGCTTTCTCCTCAATAAAAATATAAAGGGTGTGTAAAGACCGTGTCTCTCTGGATTATTGAGCAAACAAACATGGACGGGCACTCAGTAGGCATCGGAGATCATTCCCTTCCCGGGCACCTTGCCTGAATCAACCCTAGCCCGAAGCCTTGCAGTCCTCAGATGAGGAAACTAAGGCCCAGCCAGGCCCCAGGGACCTACCGAGAGTCCTACGCACTTGGGGACAGCAGTTGTTGGGAGGGAGGGAGGCATAAAGACTAGTTACCTTGAAAAATAGCATTAGTTCTCCCCCGGTCCTATAATCCTATAATGGCACGTCTCCTGGCCCCCAACACATGCACACACACACACACACACACACACACACACACACACACAGGACATGGAAGGGAGGGTGGGAGGGAGGCCCAGGGTGGGAGGGAGGCCCAGGGTGGGAGAGGCGGGAGTGCCCTTCCACTTTGGGGCACTAGGTGGTGCTACTGGACACGACCCAGCCGGCGGCTGCCGATTTTTAAATCCACTTGCCCAGAGCAATTCACACAGAGACCCTCCCAGCAAGATTTCACGGCTCCTCGCAGACGCTGGGGTCAGAAGAAACTGAATCCCCTTCTTGGATTTGCTAACGTTTCCCAGCTGTGAACTGGCATTCCCCCCACCCCCAGCCCTGGGACAGTGGGTGGGAATGTTTATTGAGTCCCCTAGCAGGTACCAGTGTTAACACTGGGCACTTCACGTCCTCCATCTTATAGTCCTCTGACAGATGAGGGAACAAAGGCTTAGAGGGGAGAAGTCACAGGCCCAAGGTTTATAGGGGCAAGTAGCTTTCCCACAGCTCCACAGCCGCCCAGTAGTCAGCTCTCTCTGCCTCCACTCCCTCCGTCCTACCGCCTCCCGGGTCTGCCTGCCCACCCTCTCCCCCCACCCCAGCTTATAGGAGCACAGTGAGAAACAAAGCCAGGTTTCAGAAGCACATCTGCTTTGCCCCTTTAGGAGGGAAGGAGGCAGGGAGGGAGGGGGGAATCAGCATGTTTCTGACCACGTACCAGGCACTTGCAACAACAAATCTCATTTCATTCGCACAAGTCAGTGCAGCAGGTAACCTGTCTCCTTTGAGAGCTGAAGGATCTGAATCTCAGCGATATTAGGTTCCATGGGGGAGGGGGGGACTCTGGTCTTTGTGGCTCCCAAAGCCATACCCTCTCACCTCTAATAACGCCATGCTGATCCCAAGGAAGCCCCTGGAGGAGCTCGAGTCTCAACCTGACTGGATTCTGGGTCTTTGCCAAAGCAGCATCAGGGGCACGGTCTCTGGGGGCTCTGGGAGAACCAGCCGGGTGGCGAGCTCTGCCCGGCAGGGAAAGTTCTGCACATTAAGGTGTTGAGTATAATGCGATGAGTATGTGTGAGTGTGTGGCTGACTCCTTTCTGGGGGAGGGACAGGGCCGTGGCACCGCGCTGCCTCAGCCAGCCCTGGGGCTGCCCATTTCTGCCTCGGGGGGCCAGATAAGGCCTCTAGCACCGCCAGTTTCTCATGCCATCACAGGTAGGGATAGGCGAGCCCAGATTGTGTCGTGGCCCATCAGAGCAGGTGGGGGAAAATAAGAGTAGGGGGAGCCTTGCCCCATACCCCTGCAGTCACAAGCCCTGTGAGTCTAGAGGAAAGAGCCCAGGATTCCCGTCCGGCCCTGCCGCGGACTCGTTTTGGGAGCTCGCATGAGTCCCATTCCTATTCAGGCCACAGCTTCCGCATCCGTCCAGTGACTGTGGGGTGCCTGGTGCCCAGCACAAGGCTGGGTACACAGTAGGATCTCAAACCTAGCTTGATACATAGCTTGAGTGAATAAGTGGGCTGCTAGATTTAAAAAAAAAAAACTCTGTTGCCAAGGGGTGGAAGAAGGCAGAGAATATCTTGTGAAGCGGGCCCCTGTTCCCATCATTCATTCCGTGAGGAACTGGCAGCTCAAGGTCACTCGCTTGACCTGGACTGTGAGCTCGAGCCGTTGGACACCCAGCACTCTTAACCTCCACCCTCCACTCACGCCCACACCGGTGGAATCAGAATCTCCAGGAATTTCTATTTCTAAAAAGCTCCCTAGGCAATGTTAATGCAATGTCAATGGCTAGCCTCCTGCGGAAAAGAGCCTTGGGGACAGCTATCCCAGGCGACCTTTAATGGCCAGTTTGGTTTCGAGCCTTCCCTTAGAGCTCCCTGGAGCAGAAACCAGCCTGGAGATCCCGTACCAGCCCATACATAGTAAGTGATCAAGAAATATTTGTGCAACGGTCCCCCAGCGTGTGCCGTGGTCTGGTGTGAGCTCACCCCTTCTGGAGATTGTTGTTTTTTTTTAAAGATTTTATTTATTTATTTGAGAGAGAGAGAGAGAGAGAGAAAGAGCGCACAAACAGGAGGAACGGGAGGCAGAGGGAAAGGGAGAAGCAGGCTCCCCGCTGAGCAGGGGAGCCCCGATGCGGGACTGGATCCCAGGACCCTCGGATCATGACCTGAGCCGAAAACAGACGCTCAACCCACTGAGCCACCCAAGTGCCCTCAGATTGCACATTTGAAAGATATACGCCATAGGATGGATGCAGAATTCCGGCCCTGAGAAACCTGGTCAAGCCTTTAACCTTGACCACCAGAACTCGAGTGGAGCCTTGGCCTCTCCCCAGGGATAAGGACAGGCATTAAGGAAGCGAGAGATTACCCCCTAAATGGGGCTGGGAGGCTCCACCTCTGGCTAGCACTTCCTGCATCCTGAGGAGAGGAGAGAAAGCTAGGCAGGCCACTTCTCCCCAGGGACTCAATAGACTTGGAAACACAAAGCCCAGGGCTCTCGGTTGCCATGGTAACAGTGGGACCTACTTGGAAGAAAACAGTCTCTTGAAAAGCTCAGGGAGGTTGGATATTTCCTCTGACAGAGGGCGGGCTCTGACCTGCTCCTTACACCTCCTCTCCCCTTCCTGCCTGTCACCGAAGGGGAGGGGGGGGGGGAGTGGGCCTCACCTCAGGGACTCCCCTGGGAGAGGAGTGCCAGAAAGTAGGGTCCTGGCTTTTTATGTTGCTCTTGCTGCGGGGCTGTTAATAGGAGAAAGAGGCTAAAGGGGAAGGTGTTAGAGGGTGAATTCGTGGCAATTGTCCTCTGTTCTAAGGAAGCCCTGCTTCATGAGCCCCCCTCACCACACACACAAACCAAACTGGAGGAGGGCAAGTGCCCCCCAGCAATTGCAGCCCTGCTTCTTCCTCACCGCCTAACCACGGACACAAGAACCAGAGAGAATGTCCAGCAGTTCCAGACTTCTCCCCCACAGTGCAGCCTCTCCTCATCTCTCACCTGGACTACGAGGTAGCCTCTCGGCTGGTCTCACCAACTTCTAGTACTCTCTACCCCTTCTAATCAATCCACCTTCCCATACACTTGAGGCGTGGGTGGGCGTGGTTCTTTGAACACACAAATCTGATCTTATTGCTCCTATTCAAACACTTTTCAAGGGCTCTCCTTCCTCTATTGGAAGACTCGGGGGTCTGATTCTGGCATTCTTCACTTCTGGTCATAAACTACCCATGCCGTCCCGTCCACCCACGCTATCATTCTTCCCTCTTCCATTCAGTTCAAACCCCAGACATCCTGAATTAGACTCCCTTCTTTCCTTACGTACCAAGCCCTTTCATGCCTCTGGGCCTTTGCACGCCCTATACTCTCTGCCTTAAGAATTCATCAACACTCCTGGCCCCACTCCAATTGGCAATCTTCTCAGCTCAAAGCCCGCTTCTGCCACAAAGCTGCCTTCGCTTCCCAGGCAAACTCTTGCCCTTCTGAGCCCTCCCTTGCCTCCCTGCCCCCGACCCTGCTGTGAAGCTCGAGTTCCACCTGGCAGTGGAGGCTGGTTCATGATCCCAAGTGGATTTGTTGCTGCGAGGCTGCTTGCTGTTTAGTGTGAGAACGTGCGCTCATCCCCCTTGCAAGCGGTGGCTACCTTGGCCGTAGACTTTGGAAGGAGTACTGGCCTCCTAAGGTCTGGCCGAGGGCTGAGGGTAGGTAAGCACTGTGTTCCCACATGTCCCAATCAAGCTGGAGGTGTGGACAGTTGGAACGAGTTGGGTAAGAGAAAGCAAGAGTTCGCAGAGCTGGCTGTTCATTCCCAACCGACCACCTATCAGTGGCCCACATCTCGCTCCCTCTCAGCGGTGTGGTGGAGAGGAGCCTCCACTGGGCTTGAGGATCGCACAGACCTGCCTTTGAACCCTGGCTCTGCCACTTCCTTGTTGGATACCCTTGGGTTGGTTATTTCACCTCTCTAAGCCCCATTTCCATTTTCTGAAATTAGAGATAATAATAGTAGACACTGGTGAAATAATCGATATGAACCAACAGCAATAAAAATCGCTAATACTTACTAGCACTTATTACTTCTTGGGCACTAAGTGCTTTCCATTTATTAACTCACTGAATGATTACAACAACCATATAAAGTAGGTAGCGTTCTTAGTCCCCATTTGGCGGGTTAAGAAATGGCATGGATATGGGGGCGCCTGGGGGGTTCAGTCGGCCAAGCGTCCGCCTTCAGCTCAGGTCATCATCCCAGGGGCCTGGGATCGAGCCCCACCTCAGGATCCCTGCTCCGCTTGGCGGGGAGCCTGCTTCTGTCTCTCCCACTGCCACCTCCCCCGCTCATGCGCTAGAGTTCTCGCTCTCAAATAAATAAATAAAATATTTTTAAAAAAAGAAATGGCATGGATAGTTTAACTTGCTCAATGCCATAGCACTAGCATGCAAGTGCTTTTGAGCCCTCCAGTAATACAAGGAAAATTCTGTGGATCAGAAACAAGGCCAGTGGAGCAGGAGAGCGCCAAGATCCAGGGCGGGGGTCTTAATCTCTTTTAAGTCAAAGATCCCTCTCAGCAGTTTGGCCGAGCCGCTTCTCAGGATAATGTGTTCAGGTGCATAAAATAAAATACGTGGAATTACAAAGGAAACCAATCATACTAAAACGGTCCTAAAATATTTTTAAGACATTGTGGTCGAACCTTACCAGTTAGAATAGCCAAAATCAAAAGACAGTAAACAACAAATGTTGGAGAGGATGTGCAGAAAGGGAAACACTCTTACACTGTTGGTGGGAATGCAAGTTGGTGCAGCCACTTTGGAAAACAGTGTGGAGATTCCTGAAGAAACTAAAAATAGAGCTACCCTATGACCCTGCCATTGCACTACTGGGTATTTACCCCAAAGATGCAGATGTAGTACAAAGAAGGGACACATGTACCCCAATGTTCATAGCAGCAATGGCCACAATCACCAAACTGTGGAAAGAGCCAAGATGCCCTTCAACAGATGAATGGATCAAGAAGATATGGTCCATATATTCAATGGAATATTATGCCTCCATCAGAAAGGATGAATACTCAACTTTTGGATCAACATGGAAGAGATTATGCTGAGTGAAATAAGTCAAGCAGAGAGAGTCAATTATCATATGGTCTCACGTGTGGAGTATGAGGAAAAACATGGAGGACATTGTGAGAAGGAAAGGAAGGGTGAATTGGAGGAAATCGGAGGGGCGATGAACCACAAGAGACTGTGAACTCTGAGCAGCAGACTGAGGGTTTTGGAGGGATGGGGGTGGGGGGTTGGGTGAGCCTGGTGGTGGGTATTGAGGAGGGCACGTATTGCATGGAGCACTGGGTGTGGTGCATGAACAATGAATCTTGGAACACTGAAAAAATAAAAGAATTTGGGACAAAAAAAAGAAATTGTGGTAGAGTTATATGACTGCTTTAATAATGCATCAAATCACAAGAGTTAGTGGCATGGCTAGAGGTAGAGGTTTCAAAGAGATGATGAGCATAAGTAACTCTTTTTTTTAATATTGTTTTTAAAGATTTATTTATTTATTTATTTGACAGAGAGAGAGAGAGAGATCACAAGTAGGCAGAGAGGCAGGCAGAGAGAGAGGGGGAAGCAGGCTCCCTGCTGAGCAGAGAGCCTGATGCGGGGCTCGATCCCACGACCCTGAGATCATGACCTGAGCCGAAGGCAGAGGCTTCAACCCACTCAGCCACCCAGGTGCCCCGAGCATAAGTAACTTTTTTTGAGATACCACTGTAACGTGATATGAAAATGTTTGTGATTTCTATCGGGGCTAAAGTAACAGATACTGCTAATGCTATTATGGCTTGTTGCCTACACTCCGAATTTGAGGAAATGCTAAATTTCCGTTCGAGCTTAGTGGGAAAAAAAAAAAAGCCAAATAGTTTTCCCATCCGAGTTCATAGATCCCCCCCTAAATTCTCTCCACAAAGCCCTTTGAGGTGCACGGAGCTCAAATTGAGGAGCCCTGCCCCTGGGTGTCAGAGAAAAGACAATGGCTGTACTGTCAGCCGTGAGGAGAAGCTGGGCGCTGGCAGAAAGACAAGTGTGTGGTTTCTCTTTCAAGAACTGTTTACAGAAATCATGAAGTCTGGCAGCTCCCTCTTCCTCTTGGTCCTGAGTCAGCAGCCCAGGGTGGGGCCGAGGCTGTCACACTTGGTTTGAGTTTAAAGCTCACCACACACGCATCCCTAAGACTTGATCTGTGGCCACTTCCTTATCGGTGAACTCTTGGTGGGTTTTGCTCCATTTTACTATTTGGACCCGCTCGCACACACAGAGATCCTATTGGTCTGGAAATAATCTTTCAGTGGCCATTTAATTAGCTCCAGGGCATTTTCTGAGCTCCTGGATTCTTCTACCTTAGCATCTGGGCCAGGCTTTAGGGCTCACAGAGAGAAGGGGAAAGACTACTAACTGTGCCGCGAATCCCAGAACAATGGTCAGAATCATCACTTTCCCAAAATACCAAATGCTTTTTTTTTCCTGACTTCCTGACTTTGCCACCTGTCAGCCGAGTCCCCGCCAACCAGGGCAGCACAGTCTTGGGCGCTGTGGCCAAGGAGACAAATGGGCAAAACAGCAGCAGGCCTCTGCCTTTTCAACTTGCTTCTACTCCCAGTCAAGCCTCGACGGGAGCACTGCTCGTAAAAACCAGGCCCCAAGCCTACTCACAGTACCTTGCTTGGGGGTCCCAGCTGGCCAAGTCTGCTGCCTTCTTCTCTTCCCTGGGCCCTGATATTTACTCAGAAATGAGCAACACTTGGCCAACAGCCATGTGCTAAAAAGGTCGCAGCTCATTTTCCAAAGTGAGAGGGTAAAATTGTGATAGCCTTATGAACTACAGCCATTGGCTTATAAAGAAGCCAGTTTGGAATGAATCCACCTTAAAAAAAACCGACAACAATGAATCTACCTCAATTATTCAAGGGAACAGAACAGTATGCTTTGGGGGCAGGGGGCAGGCTGAGAGCTCCATATAGTAGAATGTGAAGAAGACTTAAATAAATTTACTATAAAAGAAATATGTGTATGTTCTTTGGTTGGTCAAGGCTCTGGAGCACAGGCAGAAGGAGACTGAGGACCAAATGAAGATACAGAAGATCTTTGGTCAGCCAGATTGACTACGAATAAAGGAGAGAAGACCTCAACTACTAAAATCAGAAATGACAGAGGGGACATTGCAGTCAAACTGGAAATCTAAAGGATTATAAAGAATAACTATGAACAATTAATTGTATGACAAATTATATAACTTAGATGAAATTAATACACTTCTAGAAAGATGACAACTATTGAAAATGACTGAAGAATAAATAGATACTCCAAATAAACCTATAATAAGTAAAGAGATTGAATTAGTAATTAAAACTACCCACAAAGGGTGCCTGGGTGGCTCAGTCAGTTAATCAGTTGCCTTCGGCTCTGGTCATGATCCCAGGGTCCTGGGGTTGAGCCCTGCATTGGGCTCCCTGCTCAGTGGGGAGTCTGCTTCTCCCTCCGTCCTTGCCCCTGCTCATGATCTCTCATTCTCTCTCTCTCTCAAATAAACAAAATCTTAAAAAAAAAAACTACCCACAAAGAGGGGCAGCTGGGTAGCTCAGTCGGTTAAGCCTCCAACTCTTGATTTCAGCTCAGGTCATGATCCCAGGGTGCTGAGATCACGGCCTACGTAGGGCTCCATACTCAGCGTGGAGTCTACTTGTGACTCTCTCTCTCTCCCTCTGCCCCTTCCCCTGCTCTCTCTCTCTCAATAAATAAATAAAATCTAAAAAAAAAAACCCAACCAAAAACTACCCTCAAAGAAAAGCTCAGATACATATGGCTTCTTTTGTGAATTTGACCAAACATTGAAAGAAGAATTAACGTCAATTCTTTACAAACTCTTTCATATTGTAACACTTCTCAACTCATTCTATGAGGTCAATGTTACGCTGATATCCAAGCTAGACAAAAACATCACAGGAAATGGAAACTGCAGACCAATATCTCTTATAAATATGGCCACAAAATTCTTCAACAAAACACTAGCAAACCAAATCCAGCAATAGATAAAGAAGATCATACACCATGGCCAATAGGATTTATCCCAGGAACGCAAACTTGTAACATCTGAAAATCAGTTGATGAAATACAGCGTATCAGTACGATAAAAAACAGAAACATAATTACCTCAATAGACAGAGAAAAGGGATTTGACAAAATCCAACACCTTTTCATGATAAAAACAAACAAACAAAAAAAACACTCAACAAACTAGTAGTAGAAAGGAACTTCCTCAAGCTGACAAAAAGCATCTATGAAAAACCCATGATAGCATCACAATGGTGAAACACTAGAAGATCTTCCCCTCTAAGATCAGGAACAAGACAAGGGTATCCACTCTCACCACTTCTACTCAACATGGTACTGGAGGTTATAGCCAGAGCAATTTGATAAGAAAAAGAATTAAAAGGCACTGGAAAGATTGCAAAGAAAGAAGTAAACTATATGTGCAGCTGGCATGATCTTACATATAGAAATCCTAAAGAATCTGCTAAAAGACTATTAGAATTAATAACTAGGTTCGACAAGGTTACAAGATATGAAGTCAATATAAAATTTTTTTTATGATTTTATTTATTTATTTGGGGGGTGGGGCAGAGGGAGAGGGAGAGAGAGAGTCACAAGCAGACTCCACGCTGAGCACGGAGCCCAATGCAGGGCTTGATCTCACCACCCTGAGATCACAGCCTGAGCCCAAGCCAAGAGTCAGACACTTAAAAATGACAGCACCACACAGGCATCCCACAATACAAAAATTTTTATTGCTATACATTTGCAATGAATAATATGAAATAAATTAAGAAAGTAATTTAAAATACCATCAAAAAAATAAAACACTTAGAATAAATTAAACAAAAGTGGTACAAGACTCGTACACTGAAAACTTACAAAACATGTTGAAAGAAATTAAGGAAGATTGAAACAAGTGGAAAGACATCCCATGTTCATGGGTGGAAATACTTAATACTGTTAAGATGGCAATACTCCCCTAAGTGATCCACAGAGTCAATGCAATCCCTATCAGAAGCCCAGCTAGATGCTTTGTAGAAATTGACAAGCTGATACCAAAATTTACATGAAATCCAAGGGGCCCAGAATGCCCAAAACAATCTTGAAAAAGAACAAATTTGGAGGACTCCCACACTTCCTGATTTCAAAACTTTATACAAAGCTACAGTAATCCAACTAGCGTGCTAATGGCATAAGGATAGACATATAGATGAATGAAACACAATTGAGAGTCCGGAAATAAACTTACACATCTGTGGCCAATTGGTTTTTGACAAGGGTGTCAAATCCATTCGATGAAGAAAGAACCTTCTTTTCAACACGTGGTGCTGGGACAACTGGATTTCCCCACACAAAAGAATGAAGTTGAAATTTATTCTCACACTTATACAAAATTAAACTCAAAATGGATCAAAGACTTATACATGACAGCTAAAATTATAAAACTTAGAAGGAAATATAGCTGTAAATCCTTGAGACCCCGAATTAGGCAATGATTTCTTCAATATGACACTAATAGCACAAGCAACAAAAGAAAATAATAGATAAATTAGAACTCATCAAAATTTAAAAGTCTTGTGTTACAAACAACGCTATGAAAAACGTGAAAGGACAGCCTACAGAATGACAGAAAGTATTTGCAAATCGTATATCTAAGAGACTTGTATCTAGAGCATATAAACACGGCTTACAAAGCAATAATAAAAAGACAAAGGACCCAATCCAAAAACGGGCAAAGGATCTGAATAGATGTTTCTCCAAAGAAGATATACAAACGGCCCACGAACAAACAAAAAGATGATCGACATGGGTAGTCATTCAGAAAATGCAAATAAGAAGCACAACAAGATCCCACTTCATGCCCGCTGTGATGGCTATAATCGAACAGTCAGACTAATGTTGATGAGGACGTGGAGACACTGGTACTCTCTCACATTGCTGGTGGGGATGTAACATGGTGCGGCTGCTTTGGAAAATGGTCAGTTCCCCGATGAATTCGAATATGGAATTGTCCCAAGACCCAGCACTTCCGCTCCTAGGCATATACCCAAGAGAAATGGAAACACACATCCATGCAAAAACGTGTACCCAAATGGTCACAGCTGCATTGTTTACAATAGCCAAAAAGTGGAAGCAACCTAAATGTGCCTCAGCTGGTGAACGGAGACATCGACAAGATGCCATTATATGGTATAGCCATATAATGGAAGGTTATCCAGCCATAAAAAGGAATGAGGGACTGATGCATGCTACAACAAGGATGAACCTTGAAAACAGGTCATGTGAAAGATGCCGGTCACATTATGCCCCATAGTGGATGACTCCATTTATATGACGTCTAAGACAAGCAAATCCATAGAGACAGAGAGAGAGAGAGAGAGTGGATTAGTGGTTGCCTAGGGCTGGGGAAAGGGTTGGGGGGAAATGGGGTACAGCATTTCTTTCTGGGATGCTGAAAAAGTTCTAAAATTGTGGTGATGGCCACACAACTCTTTACATATACTAAAACCCATAGAATTGTACATTTTAAGGGGGTTAATGGTATGGTATATGGATGCATTGGTCTCAATAAAGCTCAATACAGGGGACACCTGGGTGGCTCAGTTGGTTAAGCATCTGCCTTCGGCTCAGGTCACGATCTCAGGGTCCTGGGATCAAGCCCCGTGTCGGGGTCCCTGCTCACCAGGGAGTCTGCTTCAACCTCTCCCCCTGCTCCTCCCCCCGCTCATGCTCTCTCTCTATCTCTCTAATAAATAAATAAAATAAAAAAATAAAGCTCAGTACAGAAAAGAACCTTGGTAAGTCAGAAACATACCACGATATCATACTCAAGGATCAAAACAAAGGCTGCGACATGAGATCAGGGTAGCTTTGTGATACGTGGCAGAAATTCTAGTGCATCTTAGAATATTCCACAGTGACCATGTATTAGTAGGTATGCTACCACTGAAAAGTAAACTATTTCCCGGGCTGCAAGGAAACACTCCGTAGAGACAAGCACCATAGTCAGATCTTAGTAGACTCTTCCTGGAGTGTCTTTGTTCTAGTTCAAAAGAGGAAAATGGGGAGCGCCTGGGTGGCTCAGTCATTAAGCGTCTGCCTTTGGCTCAGGTCATGGTCCCGGGGTCCTGGGATCGAGCCCCGCATCCAGCTCCCTGCTCATCGGGGAGCCTGCTTCTCCCTCTCCTGCTCCCCCAACTTGTGTTCCCTCTCTTGCTGTGTCTCTTTCTGTCAAATAAATAAATAAAATATTTTTAAAAAATAAATTAAATAAAAGAGGAAAATGGGGCTGAGAGTGGCACGCCTGGATGGGGCTTTAGGCTTACCACACGCTCACCCCAATAACCTGACCTGGATCGTGATCTCGAAGCCAGCTCTCCTGGACCCATGGCAGGATTGTACAGCCCAACCAGGAGTCCTCTGATACCTAGAGATATGTAGGTGGCAAGATAGAGATACGGCCCCTGCTGGCTAGCTGTACTCAATTCCTTCAGAGACGGAGAGCCCGTCGAAGTTCTCATCGAATGTTGAGACTTTTCCACAGCAGTCTCACAGCTTCCGGGACCATGCTGGTTCTCAGCTGGCCTCTTTCTCCCTTGCTGAGGATGAGTCCATTGCCCAGTCCTCATGCCCAACTCCCAGTGTCCTCCCTGGGGCCAACTATCCTTAGTACTGTTGTTTTTTTTTTTTTAAGATTTTATTTATTTATTTGAGAGAGCATGAGCAAGGAGAGGGGCAGCGGGAGAAGCAGACCCCCCGCTGAGCAAGGTCCCTACATGGGGCTCGATCCAAGGACCCCGAGATCATGACCCAAGCCGAAGTCAGACGCTTAACCAGCTGAGCCGCCTAGGCGCCCCAATCCTTGGTACTGTTACTGAGGTTCCTCATTTGGACCAGACTCTGGCTCACATCTCTTCCCTTCTAACCCTGAGGGACCTTGTGCTTTGCTCCGACTTGACCTGATGAGCCCAGAACTGCCCTCTTGTCCCTGGGTGGAGATGGGGACCCGGGAATGGCAGTCCAGTATCTTGCGTCCTCTGGAGGAGTGTTTCACTTCAGTTCTGCCCATTGGGTATCTATGACCCAACACATTTCTTTTGTCCAATTGAATGGTTTTTAACGTGGGTGTTTAATATGAATGTATTGAATGTTTTGATTCCAAAGATATATCCTAGTCAGCCACATTTCAAAAGTCGGTGATTAGAGAAAGAAATCACCCATAATTTTACCTCGTCCATATACATACTTATTTTTAGATAAGAACAATCGCAGGAAAGATACAATTTTGAACCATATTTTTTTTACTTATAAAATCATAGGGATTTTATGATCTAGTATTTTATTTAGAATCACGGTCACACTAAGGGAGCAGACAGAAGTTCTAGGCTCCATTATTTCCAATAACAACAGTCGTTAACATTTATATAAATATATGTATCCCTTACCATGTCCTGGACATTGCTCTAGGCACTTTGCAAATTGAATCCTCACAACGACCCTATAAGGCAGGTCCTGTTATTTCCCTCATCTGACATATGAGCGAGCAACTGAGACACGGAGAGGTTAGATGGCTTCGTCCAAAGTCATGCAGCCAGTAACCCAGGTAGCTAGTACGGAGAGTCTGGGCTCATGACTCCTCCACAGTGGCTCTGAAACCTCCGTGAGCCTCAGAATTCCCCGGAGGGCTTGTTACAACACAGACTGCTGGGCCCCGCTCCCGGAGTTTCTTTCTAATCGAGTAGATCTGGGATAGGGTTCCAGAGTCGGCGTTTCTCACAAATTCCCAAGCTGCCGTGGGTTCTGAGGGTCACGTTCTGAGGATCACGGCGCTGCCTCCCGGCAGCAGCCCACAGGTTAGAAATCCCGGGACCCCACCCCCAAACCAGTCCTTAGAGGGGTCAGGAAGGGCACTGTCGCTTGCCATGGGCCTCCTCTTCTCCTTCCCTTGCCCTTCCCTCTGCACCGGCCGGGCAGCCACCGAGGAGCACCGCATCCCAAGAGGGTTGCCTGAAAAAGGGGGCCCATTCCTGCCAATGTCAGACTCGATTAGCTAAATGCAACATCAGCCATTCAGAGGACTGGTAAATCAGTCAGGCTGCGCCGGCCGCTGCTGAATTCTTGCACCTGGTGCCTGCAGCCCACGGATCTCACGCGTTAATCAGATTAACTCGGCCAGATGGCCCCCTGCCTCCCCAGGTCCCCCAAACTGGGGAGGCTCAGGCCTGTCCCCAGTGCAAGAAAGCTGTGCTCCCCTCCAAAGAGAGCAGCTTTCCAGGAGAGTCAGGGCCCTTTTGTGCGGAACCTACTAGGTTCAATTCCGTTCTGTGGTTTGCAGCAGTGAAAGTGGGTCCTCTGAAGACTGATGGGTGGGCGTGGGGAACCAACGGGTCCAGCGTTAACGAGGAAGAAGAGATTGGTCCCTTGGACCGTGGAACAAACCACTTGGAAGTCCAGGCAGCTGTGTCACCAGGGAAAGAGGACCTAGGGTTGGATAGAGCTGGCTCCGAGACTCTGCCTCATCTCGACCCAGCTCTATCTCCTCTCTGAATCTGGGTTTCCTTATCGATAAAACGGGCCCGATAATACATCCACCCTCTCGGCATTCCAGAGCAATGAGAGGATCCTAGTAGACAAAGCCCGGAGCAATGTTTCGGATCCTAGGAAACATCGAAACCAGAGGCCGGCCCATCTATGGGCCTCAAAGGTCACTGCCGAAGGAGACAGATCAGGCCTGGAGATCAGAGCTCGGAATGATGGAGGGAGCCGGGCCTCTGAGTGCAGAAATGTTTTCCTTTTTGAAAAATCCCCCTACTATCTGCCTATAACCTTGTCCTTTGTGGAGGTCACCTCTTCCAGGAGGTTCCCTTCTAGTGGATGCTGCGAGGTGCCACCCAGATCCTACCTCAGAGACAAACAATTACTCTGCTAAGGGTTGGCGCAGCGGCCTTAAGGCAGCGTTGTGCTGTCAGCCCTCCTTGGGGATTGCCTTGCCCCATGTCACACCTCCTTCCTGGGGTGGCTCCTCCATCCCAGCTAAGGACGATTGAGAGGGGCTGTCCCAGCACCAGAGACCCCCGCTCAGACGGACTGAAGCCTTGGTCAGGACCGCGGTTCGATGTACTGCATCCGCCCGTAAGATCCTGCTTCTTTACCCACTTTCCACAGCTAGTGATCTCCAGAGCCTCCCTCCTCACCTCCCTGAATGCTCATCTCCATCTCAGAGTCCGCTTTCTGGGACACCAACCTCCCTTGGCAGAGAGGGCGCTCTGCGGTGTGGAAGGTGCACTGATGCATTTTCCCATCGGCTCTGACGGAGCTGTGGCGGGCTGCTACCTTTCCTGCTCCCTTTCCTTGCTGATGGCTTCCAGGCAACCTCTCTCTTAAAAAAAAAAAAAAAGTTGGGGCCCCTGGGTGGCTCAGTGGGTTAAGCCTCTGCCTTCGGCTCAGGTCATGATCTCGGGGTCCTGGGATCGAGCCCCGCCTCGGGCTCTCTGCTTCCCCCTCTCTCTCTGCCTGCCTCTCTGCCTGCTTGTGATCTCTCTCTCTCTCTGTCAAATAAATAAATAAAATCTTTTTAAAAAAAAAGAAAGAAAGAGGAAAACAACATATAATCCAACATATCAGAGATAAGCATGGTGCTACCTTGGATGTATCTTTCCAGAAATTGTCCTATGCCAAACAAATATGGGGTCATCCTGTAGTATCGCTTTGTGGTTTGCTTAAACTCTCTCTCTCGCTCGCTCCCACAATAAATAGTTTCTGTCAGTCATGTTAAGTTACTCTCTGAGAGTGGGGAAGTGAAGGCTCAGAAACCTGCGGGCAGCCAAGGACCCTAGTCCAATCCCCTCAGATGATAGATATGTGGAAACTGAGGCCCAGAAAGAGAGAGACATTTTTCTCAGGTCCCATGCTGAGTAAGTGTGACAGGGGCTCCTCCCCAGCCACCCAAGGCCATCCAGATCACCTCCTGACCTGGCCCCGAGCCTGTCTTTCCAGATGTCTGAGTTGCCCAACCAGGTGCAGACCAGGGGAATAACAGGAAACAGGATCTGCATAAAAGAAATGTAAGAAAAGGGGCGTCTGGGTGGCTCTGTCGGTTAAGCCTCCGACTCTTGGTTTCAGCTCAGGTCCTGATCTCAGGGTCGTGAGATCGAACCCCATGTCGGGCTCCACACTCAGCGCGAGTCTGCTTCTCCCTCTGCCCCTCCCCCTGCTCATGCTCTTTCTCTCAAATAAATAAGTAAAATTTTTTCTTTTTAAAGAAAAAGACAACCCAATTAAAAGAAGTGGGCAAGAGATCTGAATAGACAGTACTCCAAAGAACATATGCAAATGGCCAATAAACACATACAAAGATGCTTGCCATCGCTAGGCACCAGGGACATGCAAACCAAAACCACAAGGAGATCCCACATCACACCCAACTAGGATGGCTAGAATCACATAATGACACTCGTCGATGAGGATATGAAGTAATTGCAACTCTCAGACACTGCCGGAGGGAATGTAAAATGGTGCGGCCAACCATGGAAAGCAGGCTGCAGTTCCTCGAGTGACTCAATGGAGAGTGACTACAATGACTCGGCAATTCCACTTGTGGTTCTATACCCAAGAAAATGCAAAACCTTTGTCCACACAGAAGCTTGTATATGAATGCTTATAGCAGTATTATGCATGACAGGCACAATAGGGAGATGACCTACATGTCCATCAATGGCTAAAACGAACAAATCAACAGAAGGCAGTGTACGCACACAATGGAACGTCATTGGGCAATAAAAAAGAATGAAACTCTGTTACATCTTGGAACACAGACGAAGCTTGAACCCATTACGCTAAGTGAAAGAAGCTGGTCAGAAAAGGGCACACGTTATAGGATTCCATTGATACGACATGTCCAGAGTAGGCAAATCCAAATAGATGGGAAGTAGATCAGTGGTAACCAGTGGCTGGGGGTTGGAGGATAATGCCTATGTTCTGCAATTAGATAGTGGTGATAGTTGCACATACCTGGGAACATACCAAGAATAACTGAATTGTAAGCTTTTAAATGGGTTAAGTGTACAGCACGTAAATTCTATCTTGATAAAGCTGTTATTTAACAAACAGAATATCATACCCCATTGCTACCCAGCGTATCCCCCCATTGCTTCTCATCACACCAGACTAAAATGCAAAGTCCTTACCAAGATCTGGCCTCTGGCTCCCTCTTAAAAACTCTGTACTGATTCCTTATTATATGTCAGGCATTAGGTAAGCCCTGTACATACATCATCTCTAATTCCTAGAACAGACGTTCATCTTAAAAAGGAGTCTGAGGGGGCGCCTGGGTGGCTCAGTCAGTTAAGTGTCTCCTTTGGTTCAGGTCATCATCCCAGGGTCCTGGGATCGAGCCCCATGTTGAGCTCCCTGCTCGCGGGGATCCTGCTTCTCCCTCTCCTCCCGGCTTGTGCTCTCTCTTGCTATCTCTCTCTCTCTCTCAAATTTTAAAAAAATCTTAAAAAAAAAAAAAAAAGGAGACAAGAGGCTCCATCAATTGTCCAGGCCACACAGCTAGTAAACAATAGCCCTCCACTGAAATTTAGATCTCTTTGACAGTTAATTTCTCAGCCCGGTCTACAGAAACGGATAGGATTTCTTTCTTTCTTTCTTTCTTTCTTTCTTTCTTTCTTTCTTTCTTTCTTTCTTTCTTTCTTTCTTTCTTTCTTTCTTTCTCTCTCTCTCTCTCTCTCTCTCTTTCTCTCTTTCTCTCTTTCTCTCTTTCTCCCTTTCTTTCCTTTCTTTCCTTTCTTTCCTTTCTTTCTTTTCTTTCTTTCTTTCTTTTTTAAAGATTTTATTTATTCATTTGACAGAGAGAGATCACAAGTAGGCAGAGAGGCAGGCAGAGAGAGAGGAGGAAGCAGGCTCCCCGCCGAGCAGAGAGCCCGATGCGGGGCTCGATCCCAGGACCCTGAGATCACAACCCGAGCCGAAGGTGGAGGCTTTAACCCACTGAGCCACCCAGGTGCCCCAGATAGGATTTCTTAATCATGTATCCCCAGTGATTCCAGTGGGCAGTGGGACTCTAACACTGGGCTGAATATAAACAGTGCTTGGAGTGCTAAGGCAGTCGACAGAATCATACTGCAGTTTTCTGGGTGGTTCTTCCGGCCCAGGAAGGTGTGAGGGTTGAGAACCTCTGTGGTCCTTAATCCCAGATCCCAGCTCTGTCACTTCCCAGCTGTGGGGCCATGATGGGCATATCACTACCCCTCTGAGAGCCTCTGTTTTGTTTTGTTTTTTTTAATCTTCCATAAGATGGAAAAAAATAGCATCTACCTTACAGTGTAGATTACACGGGAGCGGAGATGTTCAAGTGACAGCAAATTTTACTCCCTTACTCAACACTGCACTTAGTGTGTGTATGAAGGGGGAGGCCTTCCTCACTGGGTCTCCTGAGTGCGGATGGACTGGACCCTGTTTGTGCTCTTTTTTAAAAAATTTTTTTAAAGATTTCATTTATTTATTTGTCAGAGAGAGAGAGCACAAGCAGGGGGAGCGGCAGAGGGAGAAGCAGACTCCCCGCTGAGCAAGGAGCCCGATGTGGGGCTCGATCCCAGGACCCCGGGATCATGACCCGAGCCGAAGGCAGACGCTTCACCGACTGAGCCCCCCAGGCGTCCCCCCATTTGTGCTCCGCGATGAGCACTGACTGGAGCACGCTGGGGCGACGGTGCACCCTGCTGGGTCCTGGGTTGCTCTGTCTTCAGATGGGTGAGGGGCTCTTTATTAGGCCCTTGTTATTCAGCGAGAGGCCTCAGCCTCTGCGGATGTCCGCAGGACACAAAGCAAACTAGCATCCAACGGGGTGGCAATAATCTCACAACAGTAGTCTCTTCGAGTCTAGATTAAAAAGAGGGCAAAGGGCTCCAGTGCTATTTATTTAATACCAGCCGTCAATTTCAAAAGCAACAGATTTTGCTATGTATTAAGAAAAGCTCGGCACACAATGGGCCGGACATAGTGGGATATAGCCTACTTTTTCCGGTAGGCCCAAGATACCTCACAGCAGCCTTCTAAACTGCAGCTTCCAAGGTTCACGATGCATTTCCCAGATTCGGAGGGTAGCGAGGAAGAACTAGACTGAGGCCGGCCCCTCTGACCGCTCCCCCTTCCTAACTCTTGGAACATCCACCGCTTCTGCCCTTCCCCTCTGTTTTTTGTTTTGTTTTTTTAAGATTTTATTTATTTATTTGTCAGAGAGAGAGAGCATGAGCACAAGCAGGAGGAACAGCAGACAGAGGGAGAGGGAGAAGCAGGCCTCCCACCGAGCAGGGAGCCTGATTCGGGGCTCGATCCCAGTACCCCCAGTACCCAGTACCCAGTACCTGCCAAAGGCAGACGCTTAACCCACTGAGCCACCCAGGCATCACTGCCCCTCCCCTCTGTCGTTTTAAGCCCTCCAACCTCTCTGCTGCCCACTCCAAAGGCCAGCATTTCCTGAGTTTGAGGAGCCCTTCAGAATATCTGAGAGGAAGAGGGAATCTGGAAAGGAGAACAGGGTCCCTCTGAGGAGTGCCGGATTCATTGCTCCTTCTGTCTTGGGGCACTTAAACGCTTCCCCCGCTGCCAGGAGCCTTGCCTGGGTCGATATCCACCTTATTGCAAGGCTTCTCCCCCACTCTTCCTTGGGCTCCTTGAAGGCAAAACACAATTGTGGAAGATCCTCAAAAAATTAAAAATAGAACTACCATATGATCCAGCAATTCCATTTCTGGGACTATATCCAAAGGAAACAAAAACACTAACTCGAAAAGATATCTGCACCCTCATGTTCACTGCAGTGTTATCTGCGATAGCCAAGACATGGAAACAGCCTCCGTGTCCATCAGTGGATGGATGGGCAAAGACGCTGGGAGATGCCTACACGACGGACTGTGATTCGGCCATAAAAACAAACGAGGAAACCCTACCGTTTTGTGACGACACGGATGGACCTCGAGGGCATTATGCTCCGTGAAAGAAGTCAGACGGAGAAAGACACAGACCATCTGATTTCACTCCTGTATGGAATCTCAGAGCAAAAACAAAAACAAACTCGCCGAAGCAGAGATCAGACTGGTGGTTCCCAGAGGCGGGGAGAGAGGGGGGACATTGGAGGGAGGGGGTGAAAAGGCACAAACTTCCAGGTACAAGACAAAGAAGCACGAAGTGACCGTGGCCAACGCTGCCCTGGGATCCGGAGGAAGGCCGCTAAGAGTAAATCCCAAGAGCTCTCATCGCGAGGAAGAAATGTGTCCCCCTTCTTCTTTCCTTCTTTCTTTTCCTTGTTACGGGTAGGAGAAGACGGATGTCAGCTGAACTTATTGTAGTGATCACGACATAATATATGTAAATCAACCCATATAGGCACGCCATACGTAAGCCTTAAATTTACATGGTGACGCATGTCAATTATTTCTCAATAAAACCAGAAAAAATGTTTATGAAATCAATGATTTATATTGTCACCGGACAATCAGATGAAAACAGCGTGTGGTCCTTGCACTCATAAAAAAAAAGGAGAAAAAAAAAAAAGCAAGTGTAATATGTCCATGCTCTCCTCAGGGCTCAGCACAGAGTAGCTACTCAGTAAAGGATTTTTGGCGACATGAATAAATAAATGCATGAAAGAGGGCAGAAGGGGCGCCTGAGTGGCTCAGTGGGTTAAAGCCTCTGCCTTCGGCTCAGGTCACGATCTCAGGGTCCTGGGATCGAGCCCTGCATCAGGCTCTCTGCTCGGCAGTGAGTCTGCTTCTCCCTCTCCCTCTGACTGCCTCTCTGCCTACTTGTGATCTCTCTCTCTCTGTCAAAAAAATAAATAAAATCTTAAAAAAAAAAAAAAAGAAAGAGGGCAGAAGATAATGGCTTGGGTCCGTGTTTCACCTTAACAGTCCCTTGACTTTGCGGCAGAGAGTACAAGTAGAGGCTATGATTCCAATCCCAGGTCTGTACTTACCATCTGACCTTGGGCAAGTCACGCCACTGATCTAAGACTCAGTCTCCCTATTTATAAAATGGAGCTAATAGCACCTGGCCGGGTCGTTTTGAGGACCGAGTGTGAGCGTGTCAGGAACGTGGCGCGGTACCTGGCATACAGTGAGGACCCAATCAAGAGTAGCTACTGGAATTTGTGTTCGACTCTCCCACCTCCCCCCTAGTGCCGGGAAGTTGGGGCACTCCTCTTACAGTCAAGTGGGAGGCCCTCGTGCACTCAGACAGGGCTGGATCTCTGGTCAGGACGTCCTCTTCCCGGCTAGCTTCCTTTCCCACATATCAGTTATGACCTTGGTCTGGATTGCCACAGGCGCCTCCCCAGCCAGTGGCCCCGAGTCACTCGGCACAAGCCCCCCCGGGTGGGACGGGCTGAGTCTTAGCGGGTCCTTCTCCTTATCGCGGCAGAGCCAGGGAGGGGTGGGGGTGGGGCAGAATGAGCTCCCAAATTGTTTTCCACTATTCCGAAAGCTCCCAGTCCCAAAACATTGCACATAACCTCCTCGGCCAAGTTACTTTCCTAATCCCGGTTGCCATAACAACGTGACTTAATGAAGGAGCAATTTTTTTCTTAAAATAATTCCACCCGTTTCCATACCAACAGGGGTTTATTTTGGCTCCACACTCAGCGAGGGCTTGGTAGCCAGCACCTGACAGCACCTTCTCCACCTTGGAAAGGACTTCGACCTCCAGGGGGGCCATTCGAGAAGTGACATGGGAACTGGGGTGGCCAATGTGTGCTGAGGAGGCCACGCCCTCAGTGAGGAGAGCAACAAGCAGAGCATGGGCACCTCAGAAGTTCCTCCTTGAGGGAGGGTGAGAAGATTGAGGGAACAAGGAAGGGACAAGCCCGTTCAACATCCTATCGAAATTCTAAGGCCTATCTGGACAAACTCCCTGTCTTCGGGCCTCCCTCATGGGACCACAGCCAGGAGGGAGTCCCGGGGCTGGACCTCTGCGTTGGGCGGCTTGCAAGAGTGGGTGACAGGAGGGGGCAGGGCTGCCCAACGTGCCTAGTAAACGATTCCTTTTTTCCTCCTTCTTAAATATTTTATTTATTTATTTGAGAGAGAGAGAGAGCAGGAGCGAGGGGGCGGGGTTAGAGGGAGAAGCAGACTCCCCGCTGAGCAAGGAGCCCCATGCGGCAATCGATCCCAGGACCCCGAGATCATGACCTGAGCCGAAGGCAGGCGCTTAACCGACTGAGCCACCCAGGCGCCCCTAGTAAATGATTCTATCTGTCCCTAAGCTGGCTGTATGTGACTAGATCCCGTCACAGATGCACTCATTCAGCGATTACTGACTGAGTCCCCACCACGAGTTCCCCCAGGGAGCTCCAGTCTGGTGACGAGCCACGTCAGGCTCAGAGGCTGCCCTCCAGGCCAACGCTTCTCAGATTTCGTGCATCCGAATCCCCTGGAGATCTTGTTAAAATGCACGTTCGAATCAGTGGGTGGGGAGAGGGTGGTGCTGGGATTCTGTGTTCCTAACTGCCTTCCAGGTGCTGCTGCAGCTGCTGGTTCTCGGGCCGCACTCCGCGTAGCGAGAAGTTGGTAGAGAAAAAAGAGCGGGGCCAGAGGGAGGCATTTTGCCTCTCTGTTCCCGGCATCCTCCAGGGGATGCTCAGTCCTGCGGGTTTCAGCTGCCGCTCCCGCTGGTGTGGGATGACTTTCTCACTGAGGTAAACTCCGCTTCGCTTTCTGAGGTACTTCCCTAAATCTGTGGGGTTTTTAAGAAATAAGAATGAAAAAGTGGGACGAGCGGCATAGCTAACCCCAGCTGAGAGGCTACCCAAATGCTTTCAGTTCCTTCCTGGGGAAGGCCAAGTCAGCCGCCTGGAAGGGTATGTGAAAGGACAGTGCCCTAGACCTTCTTGATTAAGATTCTATCTGAGGGGGCGCCTGGGTGGCTCAGTCGGTTGAGCGTCCAACTCTTGATCTCAATTCAGGTCATGATCTCAGTGTCTTGAGATCAAGCCCTAGGTCAGGGTGGGGAGGGCCTGCTTGAGAGTCTCTCTCTCCCTCCGCCCCCGTCCTCTGCTCACGAGCATGTGTGCTCTCCCTCTCTCTCTCTAAAAAAAAAAAAAAAGATCCTATTTGAATGCACACTTCGGAGCAACGTGTTTGTAGGTGAGCCAGCATAAATCAGAAGTCAAATCCCGACTCTGTCTCTTCCTAAGCCCCGTGACCTTGGGCAAGTCACTTCACCTCTCTTTGCCTCGTTTTCCTCATCTACAAAATGGGGCTAATAATCACAAACTCGCTGGGATGTTTTGAAGGGTCAATGAATTAATATTTGCAAAGAACCTGGCACACCATAGGTGCCAAAATAATTAGTTCATTCATTCAACAAATACTTAGTGGGTCCTTTCTGTGCGCTGGGCACACAGGCATTGAGCGATACAGTGGTGACTGCGACAGACACAGTCCCTGCCTTCATGGATTTTGCACTGAAGCAGAGGAGACTGGAACGATGCAAAGCGTGGTGGGAGAACATGCCTGGCCCGGGAAGCAGCAAGTGCTAAGGCCCTGTGGTGGGAAAGAATGACCCTAAGGAGGGAGGGGGAGTGTAGTAAGAAAAATGTCAGAGAGGGGGTTAGGAGCCAGATGACTTCAGGCTCTCGCAGGTCACCGCCAGGAATTTGGATCTGATCATCAGCACAACGGAAAGCTACTGGAGGGTTTACAGTTTGAGCTGGAGCCAGGGTTAGGATCTGACTACTCTCCTTCGCTGCCTGCGATGTTGGCCACCTGGGCTGTGTTCACCTCTCCCCCGCTGCCAACGGCCTGCATCTCCCCAAGTTCTCAGAATCCCTGGGACCCATCAATCTGACCTCCTAAATCCCTCTTGATCTTGAATTGTCCCTTCCCCCACTCACTGGCAGCTCCCCAAATCAAAGCGCCGTGACCTCTCCCCTAAAGAGTGGCAAGAACCTCCTTCCTGCCCTCACTGCCTCGGATCTTGCCCTCTACGCGGCCACCAGTCATCGTCTAGTCACACAAGTCAGATCAGCTCGTGCCACTGCCTCAGAACCTCTAGGGGAAGGTGCCAGTTCCTCCGCCTGGCCCCCACCTTGCTCCACCAGGGGGCAGCACTCCTCAGTGTTAGCTGGAACATGTCCCCCATGGCCTTTGGAAGAGCCATTCTTTGGCCCCTACTGTTCCTTTGCATCGACATGCCTCTTCCCCCCCACCCCTGCCCTCTTCCACCCAACGGAAGTCCATCTGCCCTTCTAGAATCTCGGTACGTTTCCCAACTTGTTTCGACCACGTCTGGGGCTCCTTCTGCCAAGGCCCCACGGGACTCTTGTCTTTTCTGTCTCTTGGTACACATGGATCTGCAAGGTCTCCATTGGCGGGTCCAAGTCCCCCACTAGGTGGCGAGCAGCGGAGGGCAGAGGAGACAGCCCTGCAGGGAGGGCCATAACATCGGCCACCGTCACGGCCCCAGCACGCAGCTTTGGCGGAGTCCAGCCCTCGTGAACACGAGTGCTGACCTGACAGGGCCCAGGCTAAGGAGAGAAGCAGGCTGAATTGGGACCCAAGGGGAACTGGGGAGCCCCATGGCCACCCACAAGGGGGCAGCACTCCTCAGTATTAGCCAACATGTCCGTTTTGGTCAGATCTTAAGTTTTTTGTTTTTTTTTTAGCAAGTGAATTGACAACTAACCTAAATTATTTTTTAAAAAATTTAGAACAAAAAACCCGCAACGGCTGGCCTTCAGGCCACCCTTGGTCCTTTTGGCTGATCATTTTGCACACTCAGAACCTGTTACATTTTTGTGGAAGGAAGGGAAGAAGGAAGGAAGGACTTTTCCTAGGTTCAAGTTTCCTACAGCTTCTCTCAATTTCAAAGTTTATGCCTGGTCAGTGCAGGAGCCTCTTTCGTTTGCTTTTTTGGTGTAAGGACACGAAAGTCAAAATCAAAAGTCTAGTTTTCACACTGCCCTCTTTCAAAAGGAAGCCCCAACCTCCTTTCCCTTGGCAGCTCTAGCAGTATCGTTTCCTGGGGAACCCGCAGGCTCTGTGAGCAGTGCTCGTACCTCGGTTGTGGTGACATCCCCTCTTTGAGATGTGGGTCGCCCCAGGAGGAAGGGAGGGACGCAGAGGCCACAGAATCCGTTTCTGTAGTGTTTGGTTTGCTTAGTGTGGTGGCCTCTTAAAACAAATTGCAGAGGACGGCAATGGCTCAGCTCCCTCCAACCTCTCCCCCCCGCCCTCCCCCGCACCCTGTCCTGCCCAGCTGAGCCCCACATGGAAAAACATGAAGGAGATACTGAGGACTCTGAGCTGCAGGCATTAAGGACTCAAATTCCTTTTAGGCCCTGGCTCCCTGTCCCTGGGACCCTATAACCGGCCATGGGCTGCACAGTGCTGGTGTGTGTGGGGGGGGTGGGGAGCCAGTTGACCTTTCCGCACGGGTGGGACAGGAGACCTTGAGTTGCCTGACACCCCCATTCGGGGCCAAGGCACTCGTTCCCCGAGCTGCCAGAGGTGTTGGCTGATGGCTTACAGTTGGGTCCCCTCCAAGGTAACACCCCCAGCGTGGAGGGCAGCCTGCATCCACAGACTCGCCAATAGATTGGGGCGGGGAAGAGTGTTGGGAGGAGAAAAGCCCAGCTGCCCAGACTCAGTCGGGGCCATCTGAAGGACCAGCCCAACTCCGAGCTCCCCACGGGATCAGCCGAGGAGTCCGGGGCAAGTGGATTTCAGCTCAACTCCTGCTGTTGACCAACCCTGCTTCCCTCGCTCCCTCACGGGTGCTGTCACAGAAGGCAGTCCCCAACACACCTGCATGAAATGCTCGGTCTCAGATTCTGCTTCCTGGGGAAGTCAGCCTAGGACAGCCCCTTGCCTTGGCTTCTTTTCTCTCGCTGCCATTTCTCCCTCGATGACAGCAATTACTCCAAAGGATAATCCCCACCATCTTTTCTGTTGCTATGGCAACTCTCCCAGGCTGCCCTCTTGCATTTCCCAGAGCCAATTTCACCTGGATGTCCATTTCTTCAGCCCTCATTTTAATATGTTTAAAGCAGAACCCTCTCCCGCTACCCTAATCAACCTTTCCTCCTCATTTCTCTATTAACGGTGCCGCCCTCTCTAGAATCCCAGGCTGGAAACCTCAGCATCACTTGGACAGCTTCCTGCTTAAAAACCTTTAGCATCAGGGCGCCTGGGTGTCTCCGCTGGGTAAGCATCTGCCTTTGGCTCAGGTCATGATCTCAGGGTCCTGGGATGGAGCCCTGCGTTGGGCTCCCTGCTCAGCGGGGAGTCTGCCCTTCTCTCTGCCTCTGCCCTCCACTCATGTGCAATGCATGTGCTCGCTCGCTTTCCCTCAAGTAAATAAATAAAATGTTTTAAAAAACCCACAACCTTTAGCATCCCCTTGGTGCCTATGGGCACACATCCATGCTGCCTCTCCTTGCGTTCCAGGCCTTCCCTGTTGACCCCGATCGGCCTGATTTCCTGCCAACTCTCGAATACAAGAGTTGGTGATCTATTTATAGCCTGGACCCCTTTGGGAATCTGAGGAGATCTATGGATCCCTTCATGGAGAGTTTTTATAAGCATAAAATAAGATACATAGGATTCCAAAGGAAGCCAATGATACTTAAAGACAGTTATTAATATACGTTTTAAAATTGGGGCGCCTGAGTGGCTCAGTTGGTTAAGCATCTGCCTTCAGCTCGGGTCGTGATCTCAGGGTCCTGGAATCGAGCTCTGCATCGAGATCCCTGCTCAGCGGGGAGTCTGCTTCTCCCTTTCCCCGCCCCCACTCATGCTCTCTCTCACTCTCTCTCTCTCTCTCAAATAAATAAATAAAATCTTTAAAAAAATATATATGTTTTACAATGAATCTTGGAACACTGCATCAAAAACTAATGATGTAGTTTATGGTGGCTAACATAACACAATTATATATATATATATATATGTTTTAAAATTTATAATACTGGAATACATGTCTCATTATTAGCACATAAAGGAACATGATCTAGTCGTGGGTCCAGGAAGTGCCATATTTTAAAGTAGTCACAGCGTGACCGTACTTCAAGATGTCTGCAGCATTGGAAATCAATGGTAATGGTAATGGCAAATATAAAAATCTCTGTGGTTCCTACTGGAGACAGAGTCGCAGGTACTGCCGATATTACTGTGGGGGTGCTGCCTGCATTCATAATGGAAGCAAAGGTCCAAATGGAGCTTGGCAAAGATACGGTTGTCTTTTTTGTTCCCCATCCAAGTACACAGAATCCTGGTCAAATCCCTTTGTGCTATGAGGAGTCTCCACTGTAGCTCACGTTGGGAGACCTGCACTTCCCTGAACACATGTCAGGCGTCCCGGTGGACACTGGGAAACTGACACTCGGGCACTGGGCTGAGTTGGCCCCACTCTCTGGGTGGACTCTCTCGCCGAGGCTGGCCTGAGCTTGGGGCCCTGAGCAGAGTGCCTCACTCCCCACCAGGGGCAGAAACCCCAGCTGGCCAGCCCTTGGGGGATGTCTTCCCTGGCTTTTCTTTCTTTCTTTTTTTTTAAAGATTTTATTTATTTATTTGAGAGAGAGAGAGAGAGAGTGAGAGAGAGCATGAGCAGGGTGAGGGGCAGAGAGAGAACGGACTCCCCACTGAGCAGGGCACCTGACACAGGGCTCGATCCCGGGACTCCAGGATCACGATCCGAGCCGAAGGCAGACGCTTAACCGACTGAGCCACCCAGGCGCCACTCCCCTGGATTTTCTTTCCTCGGGTCCCAGGCCCTGTCCCAGCAACATCACATGAGTCCACTGGCCCAGCCAGGATCGCCCAGGCACCAGGCTCATGGGGTAGCTCCCAGCCGTCAAGTCAACCCATGGTTCTGGAGCCCTGGCCGGTGGGACCGACTCAGCTCTCAAGCTTATGGGGTGCACCCTACCCTTATCTTGCTGCTCAATGTCCTGCGCCGTGTGGGACGGTCTTGTACAAAGAAGAACTGCACAAAATGCAAAGAAGTCCTGCTCAAAATGGCAGTCATGCCCTCGGCAGGAAACACCGGGCAGGGGCTCTATAAACCTTTGCTTGGTGCTTCAGTGGTCTTTCGGTCCGTCGACGGGCATTTCTCTTGCTTCCTTGTAACCTCCTCCGGCCTGGAATCTCGGTGACCTGTACAGCTAGGGGTAGGATTGACCAGCAGATACACAGGGTGGTGAGAGGTGTCCTCACCCCCAACCCCCCACTGCGGCCGCCGTGGTGATCAGCGACAAACTGGAGCTTTGGCAGGCCTGCATCTTTGCTGGATCAGGAGGAACTGGGCTTAGCAGCTGCCACTAGGGAGACAAAGGCCGACGGGCAGCTGCTTTTGGTTTCCTTCCGGTGCCTGGCTCTGTCGGTGGGAAGGAAGGCTCATCCTAGGCCATCTCTGCCTTAGAACTTGAGCTGGGCAGTGGGCACTCTAACCCAGGTTAGGAGAAGGTGCCAGTTCCCACTGTGCTCTCGTGGGTAAATCATTTCCGGGGAGGAGCTGCCACGGGTCTTCCTGCTCCTCCCCTCCTTTGCTTTCCAAGAGCCAGTCTAGTCTCCTAAAAATACCCGGTCCCCATTTCCCAGGCCAAACTGCTCCAGGAAATGCCCGTATCTGTGATTGGTGGAGCAGTGGCTGCCTCTGTTAGTTTGACCCGTATTCTGGTGAAAGGCATTAGTCACTTCTTGCTAAAATAATATTCTGACTTTCAAATTGTATCTCTTACGAATAACAAAGACTACTAGAAGGCTACTTATTACAGCGCTTCATACTTTACAAAGCACTTTACGTATTAGGTTGAACCATATACAAAGTTGCTGATATTCAATTGTTTCAGGGCAATTTCAGAGTGTTCGACCCGATACGTCTTTTTTTCCCCCCATTTATTCCTTACCACAATCCCGGATAGTATTTTTAGCTGCGTTTTACAGAACAAAGTACTAAATCTCGGAGAGGTGAAACGACATAGATAGGGAATAGCGGGGCTGAGATTTGAAACCAACCCCCATGCTCTCGATTCTCGAGGCAGGATGAGTCGGCCCAGACGACCCTCACAGCAGTGATGTGAGGAGAGGCAAGGCTGTGAGACCATTCCCCCAGCCTATGCTCAGGAATCTTCTGACTGGTTATACTCCTCACCTTTTCTTAGTGATTAGTAGGAGCCTAGGTGCCTGGAATAGATGTGATGTGATGATGCGACAAATTTGAGTTTTAGAGGACTAGGAGCACATGGTACAGCAAAGACAGTATTTAGAACATGTTAACCCATTCATCTACCCATCCACCCATCTGCCTTATCTGGTCATCCATCCATCCATCTGTCTGTCCATCCATCCACCCATCCATCCATCCATCCATCCACCCATCCATCCACCCATCCACCCATCCATCCATCCACCCATCCACCCATTCATCCATCCATCCATCCATCCATCCATCCATCCACCCATCCATCCATCCATCCATCCATCCAATGGAACTGTATTGGGTGCTAAGCTACCAACATTCGGGGAAGAGTCCTAGGCAGCAGGGGTCCCACCCTTTGGCCAGCTAGGGGAGGGGGATAGAACAGCGGAAGCTGGGGTGAGGCCCCCACGCGCATATGGGATTTTCATTTGCTATGAAGTTGCTCTGTCTTCCTAGTCCTTTCCCGCCCCCCTCCCCCAGCTCGACTTGCTGGGAGGCTCCAGCTTATGCGCCCAGCCAGAAGGCAGCCGGGTTCTGTCTGGTGTCTCAGGAGTCTGATACTGTGAAGGGTTTCCAGGCCACAGGGCCAGAGGAGGCAGGAATAGGAATGGAAGAGGAATGTTGATGCACCCCCCTCATCCTGATGCCACCAAAAGGAAACCGGGGGGTGAGCCGGTAAAGAGGGGGCTCCCTCCCAAGCTGCCATAGGAAGAGAGTCCTTTCTTCTGCACCCGAGTCCACTCTGAGCCCTTGGCCCAGTGCACTGCCACGGGTTCGGTTCTGGCGGCTGGCCAGTGGACGAGGGGTAGGCTGGGGTAGGGCCGGTTTGGAAATCGGTCGGGCAGTGGGCATGTGGCCAGCATCTTTGTCCAGGGACAGCATGCTGCCCTTCAGGGGATAATCACGTTCCTCAGCTTCTCGCCAAGCCAGGGGCAAGTGAGCCCTCAGGCCCGCTGTGGAGTCCAAATGCTCGGGCCAGGCCCAAACCGGTTTCCCTGTCCCTAGCGCTCTCCGGCCACCTGCCTCCTCCCACACTGCCAGCACCCAGCCGGGCGTCAACCCCCAAACTCATGCACAGCCCGCCGCGAATCCCCTCACGCTCCATGATCGTGCCCGCGCTCACCGTTCCCCGCTCTGGGCTGTGCCGCCATGACTGCCACCACTGTCGCCAGAGACTGCGGCAGCTGTGGGGCCACGGGTTAAGACCTCGCAGTTGAGTAAGCCACGGTGTGGGTTCCTCCCACCACACCCTCCCCGACCCCAGCATCAGGTTTCCTCAGAAAGCCATTGCCACACCACTCTGCTTTTGAAAAAAAGGAAATGGGGCATCGGGACTTGAGTACAGTGAGAAGTACGATGAGAAGCTGTGAACAGAGGCACCTCTGGAGGCAAAAAAAAAAGGGGGGACCCTGGACAGGCTCCAGATAATCTCCCCCTGAGCACTCAGGGCCCTCCCCTCATCCCAGTGGCCAGCAGAGCTAGAGCCCACGATGGCCGGAGGAGTAGGCCCTTTCCTGCTCTCCTCGGCTGTTTTGTCGTGGCCCCGGGCCTGCATGTGGTGACTTTATGGGGGTCCACACACCACGGCCCCAAGAGGCCCCATGAGTTGCCCCGAGCCGTGAAGTGGAGGTTTCTGTCCTCAGCCTTTGCCCTTCTAATCCATTCCCACCCACCACGGACGTGGGGACCCTTTGGACCTCTGCCTACTAGACAGACCTCTGCTGTCCAAACGGTAGCCACCAGCCACACGTGGCTCTTAAGCACTTGAAATTGGCTAGTCTGAAGTGAAATGCACTGTAAGTATAAAACGCACACCGGATTTTAAAGACTTAATATGAGGGGCGCCTGGGTGGCTCAGTCGGTTAAGTGTCTGCCTTTCGCTCAGGTCATGATTGCGGGGGAGTAGTGAGTCTGCTTCTCTCTCTCCTTCTCCCCTCTGCTCGAGCTCTCTCTCTTTCTCAAATAAATAAATAAAAGCTTTTGGGGGAAAAAAAGACAATATGAAACAAACAATGTAAAATGCCTCATTGATAATTTTTAATATTGATTCCATGTTGAAATAACATTTTTGATGTATTGGGTAAAATGTAATGTGTCATTAAAAATAATTTCATCACTCTCTTTTTACTTTTTACATGTTATTGCTGGAAGTGGGGGATACTGGTGTCAAAACTGGCAAATCGGTGAACGAAATAAAATCGTCCAAAACAAATTCATGTGTATATGGGCATTTCTTTTTTTTTTTTTAAGATTTTATTTATTTACTTGTCAGAGAGAGAGAGAGAGCGCACAAGCAGGGAAAGCTGCAGGCAGAGGGAGAAGCAGGCTTCCTGCTGAGCAGGGAGCCCGATGCTGGACTCGATCCCAGGACCCTGGGATCGTGACCTGAGCCAAAGGCAGACCCTTAATCGAATGAGTCACCCAGGTGTCCCATATATGGGTGCTTCTAAATGTATAATATAGGTATATTACACATGTGTAATGTATAATAAAGGTGGCATTTCGAATCAGTGTCAGGGGGAATGTGGCTATTACTAGAAAATTCTAAATTTCATAGGTGGCTCAAATTTGTGGTTCACATTCCATTTCTATTGGAGAGTATTGTGCTGGACTTTCAATTTCACTTAAATGTCCATCAACAGGGGATGGGTTTCACACACCAAAGGGTATCCATCCAATGGGATGCCATGCAGCCATTATGAAGAATGAAGTAGATCTCTATGAGCAGAACTGGGGAAACTTCAGAGTGTTATTGTTAAGTTTAAGAAAAAAAAAAGGACAAGGAATGGCCAGCATGTACAGTATGATCTCACTTTTGCATATAGAAAGCACACAAGGGGCGCCTGGCTGAGTTCAGTCAGCAGAGCGTACGACTCTTGATCTCAGGGTGGTGAGTTCAAGCCCCACGTTGCGCACAGAGCCTACTTAAAATTTAAACTATAAATAAGAAAGCACACATATGTTTATGTATGCACTGAAGAAGTGTGCAGACACACAAGTAACTGTTACCATCAATGGCTTCTGGGAGGGGGGGAATGAGGAGGGCTTTGAGAGGGAGAGGAAAGGACTCTAACTTGTACTTTTTTTTTTTTTAAGATTTTATTTATTTATTTGACAGAGAGAGAGAGAGAGAGAGAGATCACAAGTAGGCAGAGAGGCAATCAGAGAGAGAAGGGGAAGCAGGCTCCCGGCTGAGCAGACAGCCCAATGCGGGGCTCGATCCCAGGACCCTGAGATCATGACCTGAGCCGAAGGCAGAGGCTTTAACCCACTGAGCCACTCAGGCGCCCCTAACTTGTACTTTTCACTTGAAATCCTCCAGTACTATTTGAGGTTTTAACAACAAATGTGGTATTTTTTTACAAAAATAAAACTTTACTTATATTTTATTTATTTACTTACTTACTTAGTTATTCATTTATTTTGAAGATTTTATTTACTTGACAGAGAGAGAGCAAGAGAGCAAGCACAAGCAGGGGGAGCGGGGAGAGGGAGAAGCAGGCTCAAGCCCTATGCGGGGCTCGATCCCAGGACCCTGTGATCATGACCTGAGCTGAAGGCAGATGCTTAATCGACCGAGTCACCCAGGCGCCCCTATTTTATGTTTTTAAAGATTTTATTTTTAAGTAACCTCTCCACCTAACGTGGGGCTCCAACCCACAACCCAGAGATCAAGACTCACGGGCTCCACCGACTAAATCAGTCAAGCACCGCCTTCCTTAAGTTTATATTTTACATATTGGAATCATTTATTATAGCAGTTTATATGATAGTATAAAACTATGAACAGTTTTCAGCAGAACCTCAGAGTTTCTCTTACTCTTTTCACAGTTTTATTTCTGCTCGCAAACACCCTTCTCCTTCCGCTTTCTCATCTCCGCCCCCCCCCTTTTCCGCACTCTTCCATCTACACCTTCTCCTTCCCGTCATCTTCAGACCCCACAGAGATGCGTGAATGGAGAGCCATTCCGCTCCTGCTGGCTCCTGGCTCGGCTTTCAGCAGAAGCGTTGGCATCTCCTGCTACCCCTACCCCTGTCTTCGCATAGAGGAGGAAGGTGCCATGGTGGACGATGCCCCAGGACGGACGTCATCATGCACCGTGGAGAGAGAAGCCTACCCAGTGGGAATACACGCTGCCATTTCTCCCCAGCAGCTTGGCTACCTTCCTGTTAAGGTAAGGCGGCTGACAAAACAACGTGGATGGAACTGGAAGGTATTATGCTAAGCGAAGTAAGTCAATTAGAGAAAGACAGTTATCATATGATCTCCCTGATATGAAGAATTCGAGAGACAGGGTGGGGGTTTGTGGGGGGTGGGAGAGGGAAATGAAACAAGAGGGGACCAGGAAGGAGACAAATCATAAGAGACTCCTAAACTCATGGAACAAACAGGGTAGTTGGGGGGTAGGGGCGGGTAGTGATAGGGTGGCTGGGGTATGGACATTGAGGAGGGTATGTGCTATGGTGAGTGCTGTGAAATGTGTAAGCCTGAGGATCCACAGACATGTACCCTGGGGCAAATAATACATTATGTGTTAATAAAAAAAATAATTAAAAAAAAGGTAAGGCGGCTGACAAAGAGAAAAATAAGAACTTAGGAAAATGTGCATGCGATTTTTTTTTTTTTCTTTCCTAGTTCGGGGATGGGTGGAGGCAGGGTGAAAGGAGCGGGCTTTGGAGAGAAGGCTGGATCCAGGTTTGGGAAATCCATTTAATTTGCCATCTGCAGTTAAAAATCACTAAGAGGGTCAAGTGTTTTGAAAAAGAGAACTATAGAGGTGGGAGGAAGGGGGGAAAGAAAGCGCTCCAGCTTCTGGGAAACAGAACAAAAGATTTGTTTGCCCCAAGGCAGATGGGAACCTCAGTTCTTAGAGTTCAACTGAGAGAGGGAAAAAAGACAAGACGTCTCACCCCCGATTGTCAAGCAGATAATAGCTTCTGGAGGGTGGACCTGCTAGGATGGGGAAATGAAAGCCCTGTCGATGTGGGCTGGGGACGAGTAGTGTGGGAAAAGAGCACATTTTCTTTTACCCATCGTTCTCAATGCAAATGGAATAAACCGCTGCAATACACAGGGGCCTGGAATGTCTATTGCAACTTCTTTTTCATGGAGAGACGCGCTCCGCTCCCCCTCCTGCCACTCAAAATGTTAAGGATCTGGCAGTGCAGTAAACAGCCAAAGCACTGGACTGGGGGAGTCAGGACATGGCTCTGGGCCCGGACTGGCAAAATAGGACCCCGCATACTTGGTGTGAAATTCCCCTGAAAACTCTAAAGCGTGGTTAACTCGTGTTATGAAATCCAGCCTTGTCTTTGGCCTTTCCTGTCTCCCCATCGCCTTGAGGGCTCTCTTCTCTTCTAGTCTCTCAGACCCAGAAACACTGACCCAAAGGTTTGACGCGAACACAACGTAAGGACCCTGAGCAGATGGCCCAGATGGAAGCGTCGCGATCTTTGCAATCTTCAGTTGCCCTGCTCGACCGAAGGGGAGGAGAGGAGAAATGCAGCCTCCACGTGGTTTCCCTAGCAGTCTTGGGACTGTCTTTCTGGCTCCAGTGGCCCAAGCCCTGGGCACACGATTAGCTAAGCTACTCGCCTCCTCCTCGCTGTCAAACGTCAGTCCATCATCAAGTTCCATTGCTTGTGCCTCCAAAAGAGATCCAGAATCTGACCGCTTGTCGCCAGTGCTGCCACCACCCCAGTCCAGGCTACCGGGGCCGGCAGAAGCCCCCCAAGAGGGCCTCCAGCTCCGTCTCCCCACCGCTCATTCAACGTGGCCGCCAGAGTCAACTTTTACCAAGAGACACTCGACCCTGGCTGTCTTTCGTGATTCGGGCCTTGGCTTGGTGATTATTTGGCTAATGTTTGCTGATCCCCCCTGGGCTGTATCCCTTCGGTCAGGCGCCTGATTTGTTGAATGGGGGAACGAATTGTAACAACTAACATTTGTACGGGCTTGAAAGGTTAACACCTCGTTTGATGTTCGGAAAAGCCCTCCTTCGTGGGTATTGTTCTCATTTTACAGAGGAGGAAACTGAGGCTCAGAGCATTGCCCAAGTTGACAGAGTTGATGCAAAGCGTGTTGGAACTCAGGGTTCGGGGGGTCCAAACCTACGATTTTCTTGCTTACACCCTCCCCTGAGGGCTATAGGGGTGTGGAGGGCCACAGAGTCCAGAGGCACCTAGAACTTTCTCGGCTGGTATAAGGGGCCACTTTGCTCGGGCCTTTGGGACCCAGGGGCAGGTCCTGTGGGGATTCCCTGCCAACTAGTAAGGGCAGAGTGAATTCTAAATCAGCCTTTCCGGGATGCCTTACAGAGCTCCTATAACCACGGTGACCTTATTTTCTGAATCTCAAAGCAGGATTCTTGGTCTGACAAACAGAGCCAAATGCTTGAAACTAGGACTTTTCTGGAAAATCCAGGGCACAGAGTTGCTGTTCTTGTAACATATGGTAGCTCCAAAATGGGTACTTCTTAGCCGATTCTGACCCAGCCACCTCGGTCTATGACATCTCAAGAAGATTCCTTAAAAAACAGAAACAAAAACAAAAACCCGTTTTCTGGGCCTCCTGTTTCTTTGCACTAAATTCTCTCCGCCCACACTTTTTGTTTGTTTAATTACTGCCCTACTCTCTCTCATCTTTGCTGTTAACCACTCTCTTCCCGGTCTGCCCCAAAGAGTCTCTAGATCCTGCTTGCTAATGGATGCCACAAATGATTGAAAAATAATAAGCAAAAGTGCTTGGGGACCATGGCAACAGGGGCCATGGCAACAGGGCCAAGCACAGAGGACAGCCCTTCCTACCCCTCCTAGTTTCTGCTTCAGGCCAATTGCTGCTGATAAGGTCTGATGGTCCCATTGTGTCGGTCCCATTGTGTCACCTCGTTCGCTGTAATGCTGCTGGCCAGAGGCAGAGAGGTTCTAGAAAGTGCTCTGCAATGCTGTCGCTTCTCACCAAACCCATGTCGCAATGGTGGGCTCGTGGTAAAGGCTGTTGCCAAATCAGAATTCGATCCGACCTTTGCCCCAAGCACTCATCACACTTGGTTTGAATGTGCCCAGAGAAGCCCGAGCCAGCCAGGCGGGCACCAGCATTAGAGCGACAAGAGAGAAAATTCAGTGGTCATCCTCTTGGGCCTGGAAGCCGAGAATCATAGATCCATTCCAAGGATTTATACTGGCGTCTGGGAAAGAAGAGGATTCTTAGTGAATCGGGGTGCAAGGTCTCTTCCCATAGAGGTTATATATAGGTCTCTCTGATGTACCTGTATGAGACCCCTGGACAAAAGGGTGCGCTCCAAGAGGTGCTGGGCTGTGAACCTGTCTGAGCCTCAGTTTCCTCATCTGCAAAAAGGAGCAGCAGGAACCTCTGCCCTGCTTTTTGTTTCTTCTTCTTTTTTTAGATGATGAACTATTTCAAGCACACAGAAAAGTATTAGGAACAAACACACTTCCCTATATTTGCCCCAGAACGTTTCTTTTCTTTTCTTTCCATTTGTTTTTAGAGAGAGAGAGAGAGAGAGAGAGTGAGCATGAGCAGGGGGGTGAGGGAGGGGCAGAGGGAGAGGGAGAGAGAGAATCTTTTTTTTTTTAATTTATTTGAGAGAGAGAAAGAGAGCACAAGCGGGTGGAGTAGCAGGCAGAGGGAGAAGCAGGCTCCCAGCCGAGCAAGAAGCCCTATGTAGGGCTCGATCCCAGCGACCCGAAGGCAGTCGCTTAACCAACTGAGCCACCCAGGCGCCCCAAGAGAGAGAATCTTGAGCCCTTCGTAGGGCGCGATCTCACGGCCCCAAGATCATGACCTGAGCCGAAACCAAGAGTCGGATGCTTAACTGACTGAGCCACCTAGGCGCCCCCTGGAACTTTTAGTCAAAGAAATAAAATATTACAGGTTCAGTGGAAGCCCATTGTGTACCTCAGTCACATTCCCCTCCCCCATAGAGGTAGCCGTCCTCCCGAATCGGGTCTCTATGATGTACACGGATGCTTCCAAATGCGCTCTGTATATGCTCATAAACGATATACAATATCCAGTACTCTTTTGCATATTCTTCAACTTCACATACATTCTATAGAACTATACATATCCTTCTGTGGTTTGCTTTCTTTCTTTTTTTTAACGATTTTATTAGTTTATTTTTGTGCGCACACAAGAGAGAGAGCACGAGTGGGGGAGTGGCAGGCAGAGGGAGAAGCAGACTCCCCACTGAGCAGGGAGCCCGATGAGGGACTCCATCCCAGGACCCCGGGATCGTGACCTGAGCCGAAGGCAGACGCTCAACAGATTGAGCCACCCAGGCGCCCTGTGGTTTGCTTTCTTCGCTCACCTTCAGGTCTGTGAGAAAAATTCATATAGATACAGGTAGCTCTGGGTCACCATTTTCCTTTCATTGTTTGGATGTACAATAATGTCGCTTATCTATTCTCCCGTTGTTTCTCAACTTGGCTGCTCTCATAAACAAGGCTGTCATAAACACTCATGATCTATGTGCCACTGTTCACCTGCATGAGAGTTTCTCTAGGATATATACCGAGCAGAGCAATGGGCAAGGGAAAAGGTGGACATGGAAAGTTTTAAGCCTTTTTTGAGGGCAATATTCTGGTATGTTTCCAAAGGAACTATTGGCGTACGATTTGATCTGGTACCTGCACTGTCATAAAGATTTACTAGGGGAATAGTCATACATGTACATACAGACGTATGAGACAAGAATGCTTACTGCCACACTGTTGGTAATCGGCGGAAACTGGAAATCTCGTCTGTTTTGTTCACCTATGTATCCCCAGGCCCGACCTCATGCTTGGCGTGTAGTGGGCACTTATTTGTTGAATGAATTCTATTTTATTTATAAAGATTTTATTTATTTGAGAGAGAGAGAGGGAGGGAGAGGGAGAGCACGAGTGGGCGGAAGGGGCAGAGGAAGGAGCAGACTCCCCGCTGAGCAAAGAGCCCGACTCGGGACTCGATCCCAGGACCCTGGGATCATGACCTCAGTCAAAGGCAGCCGCTTAACTGACTGAGCCACCCAGGTGCCCCATAAGAATGAATTTTAAGAACTAAATCTCACTGATGGGTATCAGTGGAGAGATGAATCACCTGTGGGACACCCTCCCCGAAAATACCTGAGCCTCAGGAAGAAAGCAGCATAAGGAGGCCCTTCCCTGGGAGGTGACTTGTAACTGCCTGTGTATTAGAGATACCTTCCCTACCTCCAGGTGGGGTCCTGGCCAGAGCCCCGTGTCTGTAGGGAAGGTGCCTTTCCCAGCAATCAATTCCAATCAAAATAGGGAAATGGTCCACGGAATAAAATAGAACTCAGGTGTGGCACTATCAGAGCAAGACGAAATTTGTAAGTATTTGAAAGGAATGTTCCCAAATTGATGAGATGGCTTGACTTGTCTCAAAGCTAAAGGACCAGCAGAAAGAACAGAAAGAAAAGGCTTTTTTTTCCCCCTTAGGTAATGAACATCAGTAAGAGGAAGTGTTGGAGGTGACTGGCGGGATTTGACTCGAGAAATTCAAATGTATCTCTAGAAACGCGAGCATAATTTCATTTACTGGGAGCTTAGTGGATAAAGCCAGAAAGTTTAACTTTTTAATTTTTTAAATTATTTATTTATTTTTAAAGCTTTTATTTATTTATTTGAGAGAGAGAAAGAGAGCACCAGTGGGGGGTGGGCAGAGGGAGAGAGAGAAGCAGGCTCCCTGCTGAGCAGGGAACCCGACTCGGGACTCAATTCCAGATCCCTGGGATCATGACCTGAGCTAAAGGCAGCCGCTTACCCAACTGAGCCATCCAGTCGCTCCCCCCCCACCGCCTGCATTCTTCTCCATATACTACGCTGCCCCTCTATATTTGGAGATAAGTATATCAGAAACCCGGGTAATTACCTTGCCAAATTTGGCCTTTAGCCTAATGGATCAGAAAGGATTCCTATAGTGCTCTGTGTGCCTGTCTCACCTACAGCCCCCTCGTGAACAAAGTGGACAGGAGTGATTCCTTGATTCTGGATTCCTATTCACTCATTCGATACATATTATGTTGAGTGGCTACACTGTCCCCGGCACTGCGCTTTTGGTCACGACTGAATGGACCAGGGAGCCCATGCCCAAGTCAATGGTAGACATCTTCAGCTGGGACCGAGAGTGCCCAGTGGTCTCTGAATGTTCTGCAATGAGGATCCAGACTGACAGGGATGTTCCAGACCTCAGAGTGACCAACCGAGCCCATGAGAGTCCTTTCCTGGGGAAGACGATGTGACATATTACAAATGGAGGAGCCCATGCAGTGGGGTGGCCCAGAAGCCAGGAGATGCCCAGGGAGATAGCAATAAGCAGAGGCCATGGGGAGCGGGCAAAGCAAGACCACAGGAAGTGGCAGGAGAGGCTGCGACAGAGAGATGAGTGGTCGAAGTGGCAGCCACTGCGCTCGGTTCGTCCAGCGCTCCTGAGGCATCAGTCAGGAAGGGTAATGGCTGCCAGAGATGGCTTCCTCTCCTTCACTTACACGTGACTCCTGACACTCATGCCCTGCCACCCAAGGACATCCTTGTTCTTGCAACCTGGAAGAGGCCAACTGACCTACAGACTCTGGAAACCCGGGCCCTGCAAGCGCTGCGCATCAGAAGCCTGACCCTGCGCTTCTGAGCCTGGGTCTTGAGTTCCACATCCCGTCCTCTTGGTGTGTGCATGCGAACGTGGGGACAGTGGGTGAAAATACATTTCGCTGGAGGCCCGGTCTCCAACAGAATGCCATCCAGGCTTCCCCGTCCTGGCTGAGGATGCACACAAGGAGATCCAGAAGAGGTTCTGGGTGAAGCTGGAAGAGGTTGGCAGGAAACAAAAGAACCTCTTTGGCAGTCAAGGACCTGTGCTGTGGGGGGCTGCGGATCATGAGTCCTTCCTGGGTACCCCCAGCTACCTAAGTTCTTGGGGACACAATGTTTGTGAAGTTACGACTACCATCGGGCCGTTCGGAGAGTTTCAGCCATACTCATGGGGGACAACTAGGCAATCGCTGCCTTCTCTCACCACACTCCCGCACAACCAGCGCAGGTTTTCCCCCTCTTCCCCAGTGTGGATGAAAGGTTTTATTACGTGCCATGATAGGGAGAGAAGGTACGGAACAGCAGGAACTCTCATTCACGGCCAGTAGGAGGATGAACAAGAACAACTTCTTTGGAGGGCAATTTGGCCTTATGTGTTAAAAATCTAAATGCAAGTTCCTTTTTACCCAATAATGCCACTTCTAGGAATTTACACTGGAGATGGAGTGCACAGGAAGATACATGAGCAAAGACACACATGGCGTAGCACACGTAATGGCTGCATACTGGCAATAAACCCTTTTGACAGAAGATAGGTTCGATATATTGTGGCGTGGCCATTAAGAAGAATCATGTGTAAAAAAAAAAGAAGAAGAATCATGTAGCCACGATATGTGCTTATATGGAATGCTCTGTCTTTCTCTGTCCCCTCCCTCCCTCTCTCCACACACACACACACACACACACACACACACGCATGCGCACGTGCGCCCACGCACGCGCACGTGCATACTCTCTCACACACGTATATGCATAGACAATTTCCGGAAGGACACACAGGAAACTGGTAACCATGGATGCTTCTTGAGAGAGAGGCTGTTGAGGTAGGTTGGAGAGTTAGGGATAGGCAGGAGAATTACTTTTTTCATTAAATACTCTTTTACACTATTTAGTTTCCCTTGCTGCAAGCATATGTTACTTTAAAGATATAAAAGTAAAAAGAAAAAGCACAATTAATTGCAGAAGTCTTCATCCATAGGGGATTGGTTAAATAAATGGTGGCATAATCTTACTAAGGAATGCTATACAGCCTTTCAAAAGAAGAGATATCCGGTCATAGAAAGATGTCCATTGACATATTAAATTTACAAAACATCAAAGCTCTGTATGAAATGTACAGTAGAAACCCATTTGTATAAAAGGATACATGTATACACAGCCAGACACACACACACACGCACACACACAAGTAGGCATATTAATAAGAAAAGATCTGGAATGAATCACAACATGCTGATAACAGGTGTAGTCCTTGAAAGAGACTGGAATCGGCCAGCGGAGAGGAGGGGCAAGTTAAAGGTGGACTTACATTTTTCACTCTAAATACTTGTTGGTTTACTTTTGATTTTTTTGGTCTAATGAGTCTGCATTTTATTTCACAAGAAAAACATATAAATGGTACATAGATGATGAGGAGGACAAGAAGTCCAATCTTAGATGAATCCGCATTCTTTTTTTTAAGATTTTTTAAAACTTATTTGAGAGTGAGAGAGAGAAAGAGAGAGCAGGAGCAGGGGGAGAGGGAGAAGCAGACTCCCCACTGACCAAGGAGCCCGATGCGGGACTCGATCCCAGGACCCTGGGATCATGACTTGAACCAAAGTCAGATGCTTAACTGACTGAGCCATGGAGGCACCCAGGAATCTGCTTTCTATAGCGTGGTTTCCTCACATGCCCTTTCATTCGAGAGCTACCCAGTGACTTCTCTCAGCTCTAAGTTCCAACACCTGAGCCTGGCACTGGCGGCCTCCACCGTCTGGGCACACCTTGCGTTTCTCCCGCTGCCCCTTCACACTTTCCTCTGTGCGGCCCAATTAGCCTCCTCACCAGCTCCAAGCAGGTTTCCATCTTTCTTCCCTTATTCAGTTTGCTCCCCTCCTCCTCCACACCTGGATAGGCCACCCCTCCCCACTCCCAGCCTTTACTGAACTTCCACTCACGCCTCACGACCCATCTCAAGCAAGCTTTCTGGAATCCTTCTGCCCATTAGTGAGCGAGTGCCGCAGGGACTAATTTGGAGCTTGGGAAACTGCCCTGTGACCTTTATTTGGCCATCCAGTGTTATGAACTAATTTTCATGGAGTCGTTTGACTAAAATATGGGTATCATTTTCTTGTGTACAACTCACTCACATGACTAGTGCTTCACTGGAGCCTCCGGTCCTTCTTATGAGGTAGGCGAGGCAGGTGCTATCACTATTGTCGTCATTTCATTCGTGAGGAAACTGACGGCTAGGGAGGCTTCTTGTCCAAAGTCACGCACGTGGAAGGTGGCCAAGAGGGAGCTAGGTTGGCCTGCCTCACCAAGAACACCTGCTTTTGTTCCCCCAGCCAGAATACCAGTCCCTGGAGGACCAGGAGTACATTTTCAATGTTTCTGTGCACGCTGAAGGGGCATAAAGGAAAGCCGTCGGTGTTCTGATGAGAAGCTTGCCAAAGAAGATGGGATACTGAGTCAACCGAAGGGTACGTGGTGGGGACATGCCAAGGGCTTAGATCAGTGTTGCGTGCTGGAGGGACGCCAAAGCCACGGTACCTGTCCTCAAGGAACTTATAATCTTCAAGTGAGGCCAAACATACCAAACAATTAGAACGCAATCAAGCAGGAAGTAAATGTGATTTCAGGTGGTACAGAGATAAGCTTTTTTCTTTAATTAGCACATCAGGGCACCTGGGTGGCTCAGTTGGTTGGGCAACTGCCTTCATCTCAGGTCATGATCCTGGAGTCCCGGGATCGAGTCCCACATCGGGCTCCCAGCTCCGCAGGGAGTCTGCTTCTTCCTCTGACCTTCTCTCCTCTCATGTTCTCTCTCTCTCTCAAATAAATAAATAAATAAATAATTAGCACATCAAACCTGCAGTTTTGGGCAAGCAAAAATTTTTAAAAGATTTTATTTATTTATTTATTTGAGAGAGAGAGAGAGATCGAGCACAAGCAGGGGAGCAGTAGGCAGGAGGGGGAGAAGCAGGCTCCCCACTGAGCAAGGAGCCCAAAATGGGGCTCAATCCCAGGACCCTGGGATTATGACCTGAGCCAAAAGCAGACTCTCAACGGACTGAGCCACCCAGGAGCCCCCAATTTTTTTTAAAGAGTACATTATTTTTATTTTTTAAAGATTTTATTTGTTTATTTATTTATTTATTTATCAATTTGTTTATTTACTTGAGCGGGGGAGGAACAGAGGGAGAGGGACAAGCAGACTCCGCACCGAGTGCAGAGCCCGATGAGAGGCTTGATCCCACGATCCTGACATCATGACCTGAGCCGAAATCAAGAGTTGGACGCTCAACTGACTGAGCCACCCAGGCGCCCCAAGAGTAGATACTAAAAAAGACAAGAAAAGGAAAGAGCACAGATAGCAAACAAAATTTATGACAGTGGCACATGGATGAGTGCGATTTGGGAAACCGCCATAGACCCATTAGGATAAGAGATGGGGGCTCCTGGGTGGCTCAGTCGTTAAGCGTCTGCCTTCGGCTCAGGTCATGATCCCAGGGTCCTGGGATCGAGCCCCATGTTGGGCTCCCTGCTCAGCGGGGAGCCTGCTTCTCCCTCTCCAACTCCCCCATGGCTTGTGTCCCCTCTCTCGCTATCTCTCTCTGTCATAAATAAATAAGATCCTAAAAAAAAAAAAAAAAAAAAAAGGATAAGAGATGGGCCAGGGACAAAAAGGTGGAGTATCTGCCTGAGCAAAGGTCTGAGACAGAGCAAAGAGCTGGGACAGACCAACGTGGCTGGGGCTGAGCGCAATGGGACTTGAAAGCTCCTTTCCAAATCTCTACCCAGCTAGATTCCAGAGGCTTCCGTGAGCCAGTGTGCGAAGCGCAGGCTAGATCAGAAGTCATTTCAAGGGACGCCTGGGTGGCTCAGTTGGTTAAGTGGCTGCCTTCAGCTCAGGTCATGATCCCAGGGTCCTGGGATCGAGTCCCGCATCGGGCTCCTTGCTCGGCAGGGAGCCTGCTTCTCCCTCTCCCTCTGCCTGCCACTCTGCCTGCTTGTGCTCTCTCTCTCACTCTCTCTGACAAATAAATAAATAAAATCTTTAAAAAAAAAAAAAAGAAGAAGTCATTTCAATTCTGTGTGGTGGGAACACAATGAAAGTCGTGCTTTGAAAGATGGGTCTGTCAGTAATATCCCACTATGGACTGACTGGGGACTGATGTGTGGCCCGGGACTACCCTCGCTGGCTGCCACACAGAAGATGCCACCAAGACAGTAATGCCATCGGGCTTCGAAGTTCAAGTGAAGTTAAGGTTCTCTCATGGAGACGCACGTGGGAGCGTGGTTTGTCATGTATTATTTGAGGTGTTAAAATATGATCGAAAACTTGAGAACAAGGCTGTCAAGAGGGCTGAGCGCTCTTTCAAGAACATATGAAAGTATCATCCATGAGGCTGCTTGACTATTCACTATTGACTACGGTCCACTCTGTAAAGTAAAAAGTTACCTTGGAGAAGGCTGGCAAGTTGTGAAGGATTTTTGTCCGGTAGGAAGGAAAGTTATTTCTGTCCAGTAGGAAAGACAGCATCAAAGTTTTATTCCCTTAGAGACATACCCAGTCTTGTATCCAACTTTTTGATCTTATTCCAGCATTCTTCTAAAGTCTCTCATATCTTTTGGTCTCTCGTGTCTTTTTTTTTAAACTATTTTTTTTTTATTGTGGTAAGCTAGGTATAACATAAAATTCGCCATTTTAATCATCGAACGTGTGTAGTTCAGGGGCATTAATTATATTCACACTGTCGTATGACCATCACCACCTTCCATTTCCAAAATTTGTCATCACCCCAAGCGGAAACACGAAGCACTAATTTTCCATTCCTCTCTCCTCCTAGCCCTTTGTAACCTCCGGTCTACTCGCCGTCCCTATGAATTTGCCTATTCTAGACATTTTGCATAAGTGGAATCATACATTTCTTCTTCTGTGTCTGGCATCTTTCACTTAGCAGCATGTCTTTAAGGCTCAACCATATCGTCACATGGATTAGAACCTCACTCCCTTTTATAGTCAAATACTATTCTATTATCAGGATATATATATATATATATTGTGTATTCATTCATCCCCAGAAGGACGTTGGGGTTGTTTCAGCCTTTTGACTATGGTGAATAATGCTGCTGTGAACATTCATATCCAAGTATCTATTCAAGTCCTGTTTTCAATTCTTTTGGGTCTATACCTAGAAATGGAGTTGCTGGGTCATATGATAATTCTATGTTTAACTTCTTTTTTTTTAAAGATTTTATTTATTTGAGAGAGAGAGCATGAGCAGGAAGGAGGGACAGAAGGAGAAGGAGAAGCAGACTTCCCTGCTGAGCAAGGACCCCGGGATCATGACCCGAGCTGAAGGCAGATGCTTAACTGACTGAGCCACACAGGTGCCCCAATTTTTTAAAGATTTTATTTATTTATTTGAGAGAGAGAGAGAATGAGAAGAGGGGGATGGAGGGAGAGGGAAAAGCAGACTCCCTCTGAGCAGGGAGCCCGACGCGGGGCTCGATCCCAGGACTCCGGGATCATGACCTGAGCCAAAGGCAGATGCTTCACCGACTGAGCCACCCAGGTGCCCCTCTATGTTTAATTTCTTGAGGAACTGTCAGAGTCTCGTTATCTTTTTTCAAATCACCATTACCACAATGCTGGTTCCCTCATCAATGAATTAAATCAATCTTTGCTATGTCATCACTATATAGTTCAATGAGGGTCATGTTTTTAACTCTTTGAAAATTACACATTCATAAGGGTGATTTATTTATCTTGCTAATTTTTGAAGCATGAAGTTGACCCCTGCACCCCACTTTGGCTGCCATCGCTTACTGTAAGCTCTCTACGAGGAAGTCAAGGAAATGGGTAGAAATGAAGGCTCCCTTGTTTAACCTATGAGGGCAGCATGGTATTTTGGTAGTTGCAAAGAGAGAGGAAATTTTAATTATAGTCCTGTGATAATGATGGCAAACGAAGGCATGCTGAGCATGGACAGAGGACGTGGACATCTTTATTCTCTCTGGGAACATATGGAGACTTTTCTTCTCTGGAGCATAGAGCCATTGTTGGGTTTCTACAGTGTGATAGCTTCTGCTGCGGAAACTCCAGAGAAAAGCTTTGCTTTAGGAGAACTCTGGAGCCAGACAGACCACAATGGAACTCACTGGGACAGATGCTAGAATTCTTTTGGTATAGCCTCAAATGGGGCCAGCACTGACAGTTGAAAGGAAATCTTTTAGGTGGGGAATGAAGAGAAGAAAGAGACTGGGCCTAGCGTTGGAGGAGGAGGGTGGACACAAAGGTGGGGAGAGGGTACAGCCTAGGGGTAGGGAGGGAACAAGGAGCAGCTGCCCTTCTCAAGACCCAGCTCCTCAAGGGTAATTTTTAGCTGCCTCTAAATGGCCCGTTATTCAGCCTATACAATCGCCCCAACCAAAAAAAACCTCCAAAAAACAAAAACAAAAAACAAAAACAAAAACAAAAAAACAAAAAACAAAACAAAAAAACACCTCTCCTAAAGTATTAATCATACATGAAATCAAAGATATTCCTAGCTTCATACTTTTTAATGTTTCAAATCAATAAAGTTTTGCCTTTTTGAGTGAGGCTGAAATTAAAAACAAAAAAAACAAAAAAAAAGAAAAAAAACAAAAACATTTCCCCCCTTCACAGCTCAAAAGGAACTAACTGGGTTTTGATCACAATTTTCTCACTTTTGAGACAAGATATGGAAGAACAGATGAGTGTAATGGCAGAATTTCACAGGTGGTTAAGAACGTGTAGGGGAAAAAGAAGAAAACCAGAATAAAAAAGAATGTCGCTGTTATAAATATGATCAGAATATATCTATTTCTGAAAGCGTAGCAGGCAGGTTAAGAAAATAAAGGTAAAAGCCTACTTTCTTCTGACACCTTAATTTCGCTCCCTCACAGGGCTATGACGAGGCGAAATATATGCAATAAGCACTTTGCCAAGTTCAAAGGACTGCACGTGGCTTTGAGAGGGGCCGCATGGTGTAGGGGAGAGGGGGAAACGGGCTGTGAAGTGGACCATTCAGGGGGCCGGCCTGGCTCGGGCGAATCTGATCACAGTAACATCTGAAGTAAATCGCTGAATCTCAGTTGTCACATGTGTAGAGTGAGGACGATAAATCACGCCCTAGAGGGTTGTTGGAAGGGTCCCATGATAAGGCCTCCAAGAGAAGCAGGAACAAAGCGCTGTGGACGCACGGTCTGTAGTAGACATTATAGCACTTACCACAGTGTTCTGGAAGAGTCTAAGACGTATCTGTTACGGCAGTTATACCAGAAGTTCCCTGAGACTTGTCTGTCTCTGGCACAAGTGGGAAGAGCAGAGGGAGAGGGAGAGAGAGAGAGAATCTGAAGCAGACTCTGCACCGAGCACGGAGCCCGACGCAGGGCTCGATCTCACGACCCTGAGATGACGACCTGAGCTGAAAGCTTCACCAACTGCGTGACCCAGGCGCCCCTCAGCCATTTATTCTTTTTAACAAATGTTTAGTAGGCTCTTCCGGTCACCAACTCTTGGCTGCCACACTCTGCCCTCCAAACCACTGATCTCTTCTCCCCGCCTCCTCAACAGAGTAGGGGCGCTGACGAGGCTCCTGTGGTAGACACGGTGATGGCCCTCCAGGTCCCCGCAGGACCGAGGGCTGCTGGCTGACAGTCCCCTTTGGGCCCTTCCCAGCTGCCTCCACAGAGGAGGAGTGCTGCCTTGCCCAAGGCCATGGTCCTTCCCCGGAGGCAGCCTGCATCCAATGCCAGGTCTCCTCACCCTGACTCGGAACAACTGTGAGAGGCCAATCCAGTTCTAGAGCTTCTCGTGGGGTCAGCTGGGGCTGTCATCAGGACAGTGTCACAGCCCGACTTTTCCCTTGAACCAGTACTGCCTCCTTCGTTCAGATCCTAGCTGGGTGTTTTTTTTTTTTTTTTTTTTTAAGTATTTTGTATATTTATTTGAGAGAGAGAGAGAGAGAGAGAGGGAATGAGTGGGGGGGAGGGACAGACAGAGAAGGAGAAGCAGACCCTCCTGTGAGCAGGGAGCCCGATGCGGTGTTTGATCCCAGGACCCTGGGATCATGACTTGAGCCGAAAGCAGACCCTTAACCGACTGAGCCACCCAGGTACCCCTAAATCCTAGGTGTTAATTCCAAAGGCACCCCAATACATGGGACCTGCAGCGGCCCCCAAGCAGCAGTCCCCAGACAGGCTTTGTGGCCTGTGAAGGCTCTGGTTTGACATCTGGAAAGCCTCAATTCCAAACGATCCCAGGAGCTGTGACAGTCCCCAGGGCCTAATCCCTGTGCACAGGCCTCAGTCGAAGTCACATCTGTATTCCCTCGCCCACCCAGCCCCACAAGTTTTTCTTATAAAATGCATTTGGAACCAGTAGGGTAGAAGAGATCGGCCTATAAACAGATAATTATAGCCATGGAGAGACACTCTAATAGAGAAAGAAATGAACCTAGTGCTTAGCTTAAAGGACAGCTTCCTAGAGGAGGTACCATTTACACTGAGTCCTGAAGAATGAGTTCGTGTTTGATGGGTGGTCAAGGGGTGCGGGAGAGACACTGCAGAGGGCACAGTGCACTCAAAGGCCGGCAGGCTTCGGGGGAGGGGAGGAGAGTAAGGGACAACGACGTCCAGGACACTGGTAGGGGCAGACTGTGCAGGGCCTTCGAGGCCAGGCTGAGAAACTTGGTGCTGATCGACTGGCACGTTCCAATGGCGCCCGAGCTTCCGCCACGTAGGGACCACTTGGACGAGCTTTGCCTTATCTGGGCACCACCAGTTTTGTTTACGATTCACTTCATCTTTTTCTCGACAGCAATGTCCTTTGCCTAATTAATTTCTACGGAAGGAAATTGTCTCTGGCAACCAAACACCAGCACAGAAGGAGTTTTGCTTGCCCCAAAGAGAAAGTCACTGTAAAAATAAATACAGTGGAAACCAAGTGGAGTAATTAAATCCTATGTAGATATCACTGCCTGTCAGTGGCTTCGAGCCTGAGGCCCGCTCTAGCTTTGTTCCAAAGGAAGATTAGCACGCATTCTAGAGGTGGAAGGATAGCACCACGCTGGGACCTTTTCTTTCTGTAATCAGAAAGCTAGAAAGAGAAGGGCGCAGGAATCATTTTCTCACCATGTAATTCAGTATTCTTTAAAGCCGTACTGTGTACCATTAAGATCACCTTGGAGTTCCCTTCCCTACGACTCTGCTGACTAGGAAAGCGGTTGGCAAACGATAAAGTGCCCTACAAATTGGAGCTGTCATTACCACTCTATTACCACTCGTGGGCTCTGGGGCCGTCCCTTCGATGGAGCTGCCCCTTTGTCGGCCCCAGGGAATGCTTGGACTCTCCTTCCCCACATTGTGGGTGAGAGAGCGGCAAGGGTGGGTCGGGCTGCGACAGGGGCAGGACCCTGGGTGTCCAGGGGACGGAGGGAGCGAAAAGAAGGCTCTGGCTCCTTGTTTAAGGTGACTGGTCCCAGGAGCCGCCGTCTGCGCAGCAGAGGAGAGCAGACTAGGAAAGCAGAGATGGGAAGTAACCCCCCAGGGCCGACGGAGCCCCTCATCTACTGGGCAGGGCTCGACAGCTCAGCGCAGAGCTGGAGGTTCCGTCGCTTTCAAGCCGCGTGTGACTTTGGGTAAATCGCCGACCTGCTCTGGGCCCCAGTCTCCTCCGTGGAGTACGACGCGGGTGATGAGAGCACCTGCCTCCCTAGGTTTGCAGCGAGGGTCACACGAGGCAAGACGCGCAAAGCTTTGCAAACAGGGCCTGGCACATTACTTAGCAGGACTTGCTCTCCCCCTCCTACGGCCACAACTAAGAGCCCTGACGATACCTTTTCTTCTCTCCTGGCTCTCTCCCCTGGCCCGGCGCACACCTCCAGGCCCTGTCCTCCGTCCTATTCTTGTGCTCACCTGCTGTCCCACTTCTCCAGCTATGGGGTTTCTAAGGAGTCTTTCAAGTATTTGCAGATAAGGAAGGTGAGGGGGCACACTCCAGGGGGTAGGATGGGGACCTCCTTCACCTGGAGAGAGAGAGAGAGAGAGAGAGAGAGAGAGAGAGAGAGAGGCGGGTGTTCTGAGGTGGCCCGCGGGCCAAGCAGCCCGCGTCATCCCGCTGAAGGCAGAGGCCGGTTCTGGCCTGCAGAGAACAAAGAAAAGGTTCTGGTCTCCTGCGGCGGCGTGAGAAGGCAGCGCCTGAAGCAAGTCCCTCCATTAAAAGCTACAAGGCAGAAGGTTAAATATAGCCCTTTCCAGTTGTCTGGGACAGAGATTTATGAAATGTCAGAGCTGTATTAGCGAGAAACGATGTTATCTCTGCTCCGGTTTTAGAGAGTAGCAAGGAAGCAAAAGAGAAGAGAGAGAAATGTGCACTTTCACAGGGGGGACCGTGGGCAGACATGGGAGAACCTGGAGCGGCCGGGTCTGTTTTATAAAGTTGCGCTCTGGCCGCAGAGGGTGGACAATGGCTGGCGAGGGGCGAGAGGGGAAGCAGGGAGCCCAGCAGGAGGGAGAGAGACGGGGTGCCAGGGAGGTAGCTGTGGAGATGGGAGGTGGGAGGAGGGAGCCCACTGCAGGGTGGGGCCGGGCCTGCATCCCGGGGCTGTGGCGGGGAGGGGGGGCTCTTTCCCCCTCCTCCTCCCCAGAAAAGGAAAGCCAGCTCTCGCTTGCCCTTGTCTTCCCAAGGGCCTGCCTGGTGACTGTGGGAAAGGCAGCCTGTCCAAAGACCCCTAGACCCCTCACTCCTTTCCAAGACAGCCCACGGAGAGGCTGCTAGAAAGTCCCTCCTTATCCACAGCCTACCTCTGCAGCCGTGACCGGAGCCTCCAGGCCATTCCCAAAGGCGGGCAACTGCAGCGTCACCTCCCCTATCCAGGCTCACCCTCTTCACCCAAGCCAGAGAGGGGAGGCTGGTGCACCTCGGGACTCTGACCTCTAGTCCACCCTACTGCCAGGAGATCTGGCTGGCACTGGGATTAGGAAGCACTGGGTCCCTGGCTAGTAACCTATGTGAACGGACGACCGGTGCTAGGCATCCCTTTCTGGCCCCTCCCTGCCCCCATGCTTTGGAATCGCGCGCGCGCGCGCGCACACACACACACACACACACACACACACACACACACACAAATCCACATTTCAGCAGGAGTCCAGGAGGTGGGTAAAGCCCCAAGACTGACCGAGACGGCATTGCCTCCCTCTGCCCCGTCCGGAGGAGCAGAAAGTACGCGAAGTCAATTTGTAGAAAATAAGCGATACGGGATTTCTCACACACACACACACACACACACACACACACACACACACACACTAAGGTCTCCTCGGCCACTCTTACATCCCTTTAGAATCCCAGGTGATCAGGGTTGGGATGTGATCACATCCACCCTCTCCTCCTCCAGAGCCACCCAAATCTGAATTCCTTTTACCGCACCTCGGCCAAGTGGTCGCGCCGCCCCTCCTGGCATACCTCTAGTCCTAAGGGAACCCACTTTACCCCAAGATGGCCCAGGCTGCTCAGATAGCCCCCAGGGCAGGAAGCCCCCCCTCCTCCACGGGCCCCCATTCCTTCCCTTTTCCCCTCCGCGGAGCATGCGACCCTCCCCCACCAACGACTCACCTCCCCGGCTCCGGAAGAGGGTGGCAGACTCTGCTCTCTCCATCCTAGCGGTGTGGGTGACCAAGACGCCACATCCAGCAAATCGTCATGTGAGGGACAAGTGTGCTGTGAGCCCACACTGAGGGCGGGGGGCCGAGGGGTTCCACACTGTTCCAAGCCCCGTCCCCAGGCTCCTCGGTGTGGTACCCAGGGACTCGTCCCAAACCCCGTTTCCCTGCACCCCAGCTGGGTCAGTTTGGCCCCATCGGTCACATGCTCTGTCGCCTGTGAAGTGGTCCCTGGGCTGCGCAGCCCGGGGAGAGCAAGGCTGGGTTCGACAAGCGAGGTTCCTCTCTCTACTTCCCCACCTCCTTCCACCCCCACCGCCTGCCCACGGCCACACTGGTCCAGTGGGTCCCGTCACGGCAGACCAGTGAGGGGTGCTGTCTGCGAGCTGGTCTTGTCTCTCTCCAGGCAAGGTCCTCGGCCAGAGGCCCGAGTCAGAGCCCCACAGAGGGCTGACCTCCCGCTCGGCCCAGCCGCTGTCCTGCAGCGAGGGGAAGCGAGCAGGAACTGAGTGTCTGAGTCAGCGGCCCTGGTCTATTGTCACTGTGTGGGCCCCTTCCTTCCCAGAGGAGAGACGTGCACAGAGATACGCCTTGTTTTTTGCAAGTCTCTCTTGCACACACACACTTTCTCTCTTGGCCCGGAACGAGCCTATGCACCACGGTTGAATGCCATTCAATTCGGTTTGCCCAGCTCTTAGTGAGTGTCTACTCTGGCCGAGGATCACGCCCACGGCCCGGAGAGGTCATCTCCCAGCATCCTCGCTAGAGGCGCAGGAGCTAATGATGGCGCGTCCCAAGAACAGGGGAGAAAGCCAAGGCTCAGAGAGGGAAAGAGGCTCTTCCAACGTCCAACAGCCAGAGAATCGCGAGGCGGAGAATCCCACTGGCCTTCTTCACTGCTCTCCTCACCTCCACCTTTCCAGCGTATTGCAGATTCTAGCAAAGCCTATCTCCCAGGCACAAGGCATGAGAGAATCGTTGGCTTTAAAATATTTAAAACTTATCTTGTTCAGGGGCACCTGGGTGGCTCAGTTAGTTGAGGGTCCGACTCTTGACTTCAGCTCAGGTCATGATCTCAGGGCTGTGGGAGCCCCCCTGGGGCCCTCTCTCTCCTTCTCCTTTTGCCCCTCACCCACTACGTTCACTCTCTCTCTTCCTCAAAAAACAAAAAAAAAAACAAAAAACAAAAAAAACCCAAAAAACTTAAAATATATCTTGTTCAGCTCCTCGAGGGCAGGGGCAGGCCTGGGGGGGGGGTCTCCGGAAGCCCCATCCTCAGAACAATTTGTATGGCTTGTTACAAAAAACCATCAAAAAGATGGGTGAAACTCCCAGACAAGGAGAATGCATTGTGGGGCGCCTGGGTGGCTCAGTGGGTTGAAGCCTCTGCCTTCGGCTCGGGTCATGATCTCAGGGTCCTGGGATTGAGCCCCGCATCGGGCTCTCTGCTCGGCAGGGAGCCTGCTTCCCCCTCTCTCTCTACTTGTGATCTCTCTCTCTGTCAAATAAATAAATAAATAAATAAATCTTAAAAAAAAAAAAAAAAAAAAAAGGAGAATGCATTGTTCCCAGAGCTGGGAGAGGGTTAGTTTCTAGAAGCAGGGACCGCTGATGTCATCGTCTGCATTCAAGGATTTCAGTAGGCTGAGGCCCAAGCGGTGAATGTTCGCTGCGTCAACACCAAAAGGGTAACTTTGGCAAGGCTGGCTTCCTGGACACCAGCCCACAGCAGGTTAAGGAGGGAAATGGGAGGGGAGTGGAGACACCTCTCAGGAAGTCTGGTTGTAGTTAGAGAGGAAGGAGATAGGGCCATAGCTGGAGGGCGCGGCCGAGCCGGGAGGTAGATGTTTGCCAGGACGGGAGAGACGCTGCGTTGAGGAGCTTCCCCCAAACCGCTCACCCTGCCCTCCACATTCCCCACAGGCTGGACTTCATCTCAGGCCAACCGCACCGGACTTTCTCAGGCGTGGAGCCCAGGCACTGATAGACTGTATTTGCAATCTCTCCAGGTTGAGAACCATAGCCGCTAATTCTTAGCAGACACTGAAATCCAGTCTTAGCCCAGCTAGTGGGTGGAGGGCAAAGGGGGCCTGACTGTCTCAACTCCCTCGTGTTGGCAGCTTCGCACAGCGGCTACGAAGACAGACTTGGAAGCCCCACTCGCTGGGCTGGATTCTGTCTCACCTGCGTGCCTCGGGCAAGTCACCTCGCACCTCCGAGCCTCAATTTCTAATCAGTATATTTGTTACGTAATTTGCAGTTTCTAACCTATACGACTCCTTTAGGAGATAATGAGAGTGTATTTGCCATAACGTTGTTGCGTGGGTCGAATGAGTGAATATCCGCAAAGTGCTCAGGATGCTGCTTGCTTCGGAAGGAGCTATGCTGGGGCCAGCCTGTGCCTTCCAGTATCCCTGCTGAACGTGCCGGACCTCTGCCTAAGGCTCAGGGGGCCACCCCTTAAGGGACGTTGTTGGTATTTTATTTTATTTATTTAAAAGATTTTACTTATTTATTTGACACACACACACACACACACACACACACACACACACAGAGCACAAGCAGGGAGAACGGCAGGCAGAGGCAGAGGGAGAAGCAGGCTCCCCGCTGAGCAGGGAGCCCGATGCGGGGCTCGATCCCAGGACCCTGGGATCATGACCTGAGCCGAAGGCAGACGCTTAACCGACTGAGCCACCCAGGCTCCCGAGAAACGTCACTGGACTTATCCTCAGCTTGGTCTCCCATTGGCTCTCATCCCTGGGTCGCCTCGCACAGGCCTGAATGTGTCGTCAACCTCAGCAGCCCCTTCTCCTCTGGGCCCCTCTGGGCTGGAGCTAGCCACCGCGGCTGTGGTAGGGGCTGCCATCCTGTGAGATCAGGACCGTGTTGTTCGTTTGGGATGGGAAGAGTCTACAAATCAGAGCTTGGCCGGTATCTGTCCTGTGTTTCCCCCCAACTCCGGTTTTTGAGCTCTTGTGGCTGGAGTCGGGGCAGACGACTGCCGCCCGCCCGGGTGGGGAGATGGTTGGGGGTGTGTCAGTTTCCATCACACAGATCTCATGTTTGGGGCGGTCGGAGGCCCGGCGATGGTAGCAACGGGGGCTGTCTTCATCCTAAGACCCAGTGCTGTGACCCTGGGCTCTGTGGCCACCCAAAGAGATCTCACCCTTTTCAATTTTGCTCTTTACTAAAAGCAGACGGCTCGCTCCCATCCCCCAAGCCAGGCCCCGCAGCACCCAGACCATAGGAGAGAGCTGGTGACAGAAGCGGAGGCTGGGGCAGATGTCCGGAAGATAGTCAGGGTGCAGAGGCGGAGGCAGCCAAGAGCCTGGCAAGGGGGAGGGAGGAAGCATCACTGTTTGGTGAGAAAAGCCAGGGCAGAAGGGTGAGGAGCTAAGTCACGGAAGCCAGAAATCCCAGAAGTTGGGTCCCTGAAGCAGGAGCAAAGCCCCGGGCTGCTGGGCGGGCCCGAGTATCTCAAAGGAGCCGTATGCTGGAACTGGGATGTGCCTCTCAGCCCTCATGGGGCACCAGAGAGGGGCACGTGTTCTCTGAGGCAAGCCCTACACAGCACCTGCCTGACCCCCGGCGTCTACAAAGGTCACGAAAGGAATTCACAGAGGTGGCTTTGTGCCACCGTCTCCAACGCCAGAAAGCAGGCTCAAAGAACACACTCCGCCCGGGTGACAGGGAGCATTTGAGAGCCTCATCCCGCTCCCAGGACCCCACAACCCTCCATCTGTGCTCTTGGAGAAGCTGACAGGAGATTGACTTTTTTAAAAAGAAAATCTGCTATTGAGAGAGATGAAGGTTTCATCAAAGACCATTTACTCCACAGGGATGCAGATGGCACTTAGGAGGCTGCATTAGCTCAAATTGTTTGGAAGGACTGCCTGGGGGGGGTGACGCGGGGCTGACCTGTCAGCGTGCAGAACCCCCCACCGGGGACATCTTTCCTTGTTATTTCAAACATCATTTTTTTTTGCCTCTTCTCGATGTCAGAGCCTGGTCTGGTTTCTCCCAGTTTGATAATGGTCATATGGACATGGTGGCACAGGGCAGGATGGGGAGATCCCGGAGGGCGTCGGGATCACTCCTGGGGGGTGGTGACAGCGGTGTGGTGGGGGGACAGCAGCTGGACCGGGGCCCGCATTAATCTCTGCAGCTGGATGACCTTGGGCACATCACCTTACCTCTGTGGGTCTATAAAATGAAAGTTTCGTGGGAGACGAGTGGTTTCCAAACTCCTATCTCACCTTTATTAAGATACCCGGGCCCCACCATGGTAGACGAAAAGTCTCTTTTTCCCCACAGAGGATTTTTTCAACGCTGACGGGAAAAAATAATAATATATACACACCGTGATCCCCCAAGCCTCCCTCCACGCCCCTCTCAGCACTCGTTGAGGAGCCCGAGATTAGGTGATCCCTAAAGATCCTTCCTACTCTGACAGGTTTTTTTTTAAAGATTGATTGATGAGAGAGAGAGAGAGAAGAGGAGAGGAGAGGCAGAGGGAGAGAGGGAATCTCAAGCAGACTCCCCGCTGAGCGTGGAGCCCAGCGTGGGGCTCGATCTCACGACCCAAGAGACCATGACCTGAGCTGAAACCAAGAGTTGGACGCTTGGCCAACAGAGCCACCCAGGCGCCCCCTACACCGACAGTTTTAAGCAGTGATAAAGGCAGCACACCCACGCTCCTCGCCAGCAACCTCATCTCATCCTCACGACCATGCCGAGGCAGGCATGACTAATTCCACCAGACCAAGGAGGTGATGGGCCCTCCGAGAGCTTAGGTCACTTGCCTGAAAGGCATGCACCTAGTAAGTGGCCACGTGTGTCTGGAAGTCCGAGCAGCTGAAGAAGTCTTCGCCATGTCCTCTATCAATTATTCTCATCTGCTCTCCCCCCTGTTTAAGCACTTCAGAGGACGAGCAAAGCCCACGACATTTCCCCAAGTATTCCCTAACCCTGGCTAAAACCGGACAGCTTGACTCGCCGAATCAAATCTCAGTGGCACCCAGTGCCCAGAGAAGACAAGACCGAGCTGCACAGGCCAATCTCGCCTTGCTGTCAGCTGAGCTGGGACAGTGGCGAATGGTACTTAATGCTTTTGTCTCAAGTTATTTGTATATATACCAGGATAAGGCTTTACACCGCGCAGCGTTTCCCACTTCACAAAGCCCCGAGAAACGCCCTACATCATTTATTCTGCATCGCAGCCCCGTAAGGGGGTGACGGTGGCTATCATTAGCGTCCTTACATTCCAGCTGAAGAAAAGGAGGGTACAAGGGCTGCAATCACTTCCCCCAAAACCCAAAGTAAGGCTCAGAGCTGGGATTCAAACCTGGGGCTGCCCACACTCAATCCACACGTTTCCCCATTCCCCGCGGCTGCTTCTTTCCGCAAAAAGAGGCCTTTACTCTTGCCCTGATGTCTTTCGAGTGTGTTTGCTGGCTCGGAGAAATGACACGATTTGGTTTCTCAGCCTGACAGGACGATTTGCCAGTGCAATTGTTCTATATGTTAATGGTTTTTATTTTTCTTTGCCCAAATGACATTATAACAACGTTAATGGAAATCTGAGGGAAAGAATAATTCGCCGACAAGCCTGCCACTCACAATAAATCAAGGTTCGCTTTTTCCACAGTTCCCTTCCGGTCCTTGCTCGTGTGCAGACCTACTTTTTTACAGGGTTCGTAAAGCTCGGCACAGATACAAATGGGTATTGTGCCTTTTGTATGAGATCCTTATTATAAGCATTGTCCACGTTGCCCAACTGCCCTCAGAATTAGCTCTTTACGGCTCTGGCGTACTTCAGTGAGGCGGGATGCGTCAGATTTACTTAGCCATCTCCCTGTTATTTGCCCTTAGGTTGGCCATTGTCCTTTTTATACACTTTGTGCTTCCTTCCAGTTCTGGCCCAGGAAATGTGTGACTGTGGTGATTGGCCTCAAGCCCCAGGGCTCATGCCTCCACCTCCAACGTGTCTTGCAGTTGTGGGAGGTGAGGAGCACCGGGAAATATTTTGTTCGGTGCCCTAGAGTTTCAGCTTCTCCTATACCACCTTCCAACGGGCTCCTTAGGTCAGGTTAGGAAATAGGTCTTTGGGAAGAAGGCCCCCAGGGGGATGGGGGCCACCTGACTCCCTCTGTCGCCCCTGCCACTCGAGCACCCATCATACCGAAATCAAGGATTATGAGACTTCTAGAAGCTAATGAATATGAAGGGCCGGGTCAACTATGGAAATGCCTCGCAAATGCAATGAGCCGACTTCTGCATGTAGTTTAGGTACAGAGTAGAGAACAGTGAACTCGTTTTCGTCTTGGAGCATAGGTCACCTTGCCCACAGCACAGGGATGGCTGCTTGGGTTGGCGATGGGGGTCAGAGAGCAGCACGATACCAGTTCTCTCTGCATTCGAAGCCCCTCTCAACACCCGGGTTAGGCTTACACTCAAGAATACCCCACTTTCTTGCTAGCTCAGGAAGCCTCAGCTCCGGTTTCTGGACCCAACACGGAGCCTCCAATGAGTTTCATTATTCCCGCAGCACAAACGTGCCATCAACTAGACGTATGGTGGGCCTTCTACCGGGCTGGGAATTACAGTCCCTGTTGCTATAGAGATGGGCTTGTCCTACCCGAACAGAGCCACAGAACCCTCCTTTCACCACACCCGGTCTCCAGGGTTACTAACTCCCGCCACAGTTGCAAAGATGCCGAGACGCACATGGTGTGGCGCGACAGGGACAAGGTTGACAGTCAGACTGCCCTGGGCTCCAATCCTGGCTTTGCAACTTCCTGGTCGTCAGACCCTGGGGCAGCTCTCCTCCTCAGCCTCAGTTTTCTCATCTGTAAAATGGCATCCACAACTCCTGCCTAGAAGTCATTCTGAGGGTTACGTAGAGTTGCGGATGGAAACTGTTGGCATACGTACCGTAGGTGTGTGCTATTGGTTCCTTTGCCCTCCCGTGTGGGCTAAGGGTCCAAATAGACGGTTCATATATGCACAGCTCTGCACGTGCTGGGTAGTGAGGGTGCACTAGCACATATCTGCCCCTACCCCATCCAGATTCATAGGGCAAGAGGGCTACAGCTCACCCGGGGGGTAGAAAGGGGTGTGCAAGTTGGTGGGAAGTCAGTTCCAACTCATGAGCTTGGCAGACAAGGTTTTCCACTGTCAAAGCAACCTCTGCCTTCCACATTCTGGGAGCATCCCAGCGCCAGCCCCCCACCTGCACCCCCACCCGCTTTGCAGCTGCATCGCTCAGTCTGGCTGCTCCCCACAGTCCCCCAAACATGCCGGGCTCACGACTGGTTCCATTCTCGGGGAAGACTCGTGGTGTTCCCCCATCTGCAACCATAATCACTCTTCTTTCACTTGAGAAGCGATTTCAACCTCCTCCAAGTTTTCCTAGCTATCTCACACCACATCTTCCCAACCACCCGTGGCGGGGGGTGGGGAGTGGGGGTTGTGTGTGTCAAGGATCTCCTTTAAGAGTTAATAGCTTTTTTTTTTTTTTATTTGAGGGAGAGAGAGAGTGAGAGAGAGCATGAGATAGGAGAAGTTCAGAGAGAGAAGCAGACTCCCAGTGGAGCTGGGAGCCCGATGCAGGACTCGATCCCAGGACTCCGGGATCACGACCTGAGCCGAAGGCAGTCGCCCAACCAACTGAGCCACCCAGGCACCCAAGAGTTAATAGCTTTAAAAAAAAAGATTTATTTATTTGAGAGAGAGAGAAAGAGAGGGAGAGAGAGTGCGTGAGCAGGGGGGAGGGGCAGAGGGAGAGGAAGAGGGAGAACCTTCAAGGTGGGGCTCGATCTCATGACCCTGAGATCATGACCTGAGCCGAAATCAAGAGTTGGGCGCTTAACCGACTGAGCTACCTAGGTGCCCCGATTTAATAGCTTTTTATAGCCGAAGGATGAAGGTAGCAGACGTGAACAAATTGCTCACGATCACCCTGCTGGTTCCCAGGCAAGAGAGATCAGAACTCAAGCCTTCCAGGGCCTGGTCAACGGCTCTTTCCCACCCTTTGGTAAACCAGTTATAGCCGTCGCCTTTGAGAAGCTCACATTTTACTAGGGGAGATAAGCATGTCACGACAACCGTAAAAATGACAAAGAAGCCAATCTGAAAAGGCTACATACTGTATGATTCCAACTATATGACATTGTGGGAAAAGCAAAACCTGGGAGACAGTAAAAAGACCAGTGGTTGCTGGAGGTTGGGGGTCAAATGTCCCACTCTGGTGGGGGATGTTGATCATGGGGGAGGCGGTCTGGGGGAAGCTTGGGGGTATATAGGAAACCTCGATGCCTTCTCAATTTTGTGAACCTGAACTGCTCTTAAAAACGAAAGTCTTCGTTAAAAAAAAAAAAAAAAAAAAGCCAGATGAAAAGCACATTGAAAAGACTTTGCTGAGCAATGATAAAATTACATACAAAGTACCAAATTAGCACAGAAGGTGGAATGACGAACTCCGTTAATAAATTTTGCATGGAGGTAGGAGATCAGTCAGGGAAGGCTTCAGAGAAGAGGAGACCCCCAGTCAGGGCTTTGAAGGATGAATACGAAATTGCCAAGAGAGATGGGGGGCTAGAAGGGGGCATTCCAGGCAAAAGAAAGTGCATTTGTGAGCGCAGAAGTGCCAAATGGGCATATGGTGTATTTGGAAAACCACCAGTCGTTCAAGATGGCTAGATCATCAAGTTTACAAGGACGTAACAGGAGGTAAGGCTGGAGAACTAGGTGGGTCCAGTCATGGAAAGTCCCCACGGCATGCTAAGGAACATATACTTGACCCTAGAAACTGCCGCTACCCAAACCTAAGGCAATCGTGTCTCACATTTTCAACTTTTTCCATTTCCATGCACCGCCTGTAATACCATTTACTTAGCTATTTTAAACTATTCACTTTAAAACACTTAATCTTGCCCTAATAAAAAATATATGAGAAACCATGGGTTGGATTTGCTAGTAATATTTTTTTCCGATACACATTAAAATACATACAGAATTCTGAAAGATAAAAAGAAAAGTTTTCTCTGGATCATGTACAAAGGATCCCCCGGGCCACCTGGGACAATCGGGGCACACATTGGGAGCAATCCTGACCTCCCTGCCCCAGATGAGCAAGGCTTGGGTTCACAGCACGAGAGCATAGGGTCGGATCGCTCTGGTGGCGGGCTGTGCTAGGTGCGGCCAGGAGAAGGGCAAGGGTGGAGGCTGGGAGCCCAGTTCTGGAACGGGCCGGAGGTAACAAAGACCTAGACTCATACTGACAGTGGGATAAGAAGAGGGGCTGTCAGTTCTCAGAGGAAGACTCAACAATAAGTACTTGGATGGATGGACAGATGGATGGACGGACGGACGGACGGACGGTTGAGTGAAAATTTTAATTGTCAGGGGAGGGAGTGAGAAGAGCAGACGACGACTCCAGTTTCGAGTTTGGGTTCCTGGAGAGATAGCGGTGTCACCAAAAGAAAATGGACGAGAGAAAGGGGAGCCTCTCTGCAGGGGTGGAGGGGAGTGCGAGACGCGCTTAGCTGACCGTGAGGTCCTAGTGGGACAAGCAGGTGGAGATGGAGCCGCTGATTGTTAGTTTGAGGGGGGACTAGAGATGTGGAGGCTAAGCCTCTGGAGGTGGTCTCCAGGTGTGGCTTTACCTTTACCAGAGGAGAGGGCGTAGAGGGAGAGCGGATGCAAGCCCGAGTCGGAGCTCCGAAGAAAGGACATTTGCATCTAAGGGTGGGCAATGCAAGAAGTGCTTTCTTCCTCCCTGAGGCTCTTCCTGGGGACCTCGGGACAGACCTACCTCCTGTGGTTGCGCCTCACCTCCTCCCTTAGACTCTGTAACTGTTCCCTGTGCCTATCTCCTCTCCTGGACCAGTCAGTGGGCAGCCTGGGGCCGAGGGGCTAACCGGCTCTTTCTCTGGTTGGCTCAGCGGGACCTAGCGTCCCGCCCAGGCTTCGGGGACTGCCTAGGGCTGGTGGGCGAGCAGGTGCGGTGCTGGGGAAAGGCGAGCGCCCGGAGGTGAAGTGGGGGAGGGAGAAGTAGTCCCGAGGCCACCCCCTCATGCCTCCAGAAGCTGGTCCGGCAGCTACTGCTTCCAGGATGACCCTGGATTGCAGCCGGCCTTGAAGATGCAGAGCAATGTCTAAGAAGTGAAATAGCAACCAGCAAGCGTCCCAAGTTTCCACTTACTTGTGGAAAGTGATCCTCAAGCTCCCGTACCGGGCGGCCGAGGATCTCCATTTAACACCCGTGGGGCCTGAGCCTCCGGGTCTGTGCCGGGGAAGCAGGACGCTAGGAGGTGATGGTGGGGCCACTCACCCAATGGTGGCCTCGGAAGAGTAGGTCCCCAGAAGATTCCAAAGAAACTTCAGCGCCCAGAACCTTTGCCGTTAGCTCAGTGCCCCACGGGGGCCCAAATTAAGCCCTCCTAGGAGGCCAAATCGGGCCCAGCTGACAGGTGGACCCCAGCGGCAGCTACCCTGCCCGGAGCACACTCCAGGTTGCTTTCCAGAAGCTTCCCTTGCCCCGACACCCCACGAGACCTGGGCTGCCCCTAGGGCTGGCTGGCCCTGGACAACTCCCCGTAGCCCCTCGGCCAGCCGAGTTCCCAGGAAAAGGCAGAGGCAGCCCTCTGGTCCTGACCATGGCAGGCTTTTGGTAAGACACCGATCTGTGTGCTGCTTTCTTACGGTAAACTTGAGTTAAACTTGGCAAAAACTTTCCTTTCCTTCCCGCTGGCCTGAACCGTAGACGTGGGCCTCCCAAACGGGTACAGAGAAAACCAGGGGCTTCTTCTGGGAGGAGGGGCGCTGAGTAGGGAGACGAGGGGGGGCACTAGCAAGGTGGAGGGAGGGGACCCCTGGCCCTCGTGCATGTGGTCTGAGCTGAGGCAGCAGCAGAAGGTGCTTCCCAAGTGGCCAAGGATCAGGCAGGAGGGAAAACAGTTGGTGGGGGGGTGGGGGTGAATGGGACAAGAGAAGTTTCATCCTCATTGCTCTTGCACGGCTGGGGAAGGCGAGCTAGGAAAAGTTGTCTCCAGATTCTGTCTCCCTGATTTCCGTCCTGGCGGCATCCAGGAAGAGGCTGTTGGGGGGGGGGGGGGGAACTATGCCAGCACCCTGGAGTCCACGTCTGGGGAAGGCCAAGGGAAGACGCAGGGCAGGCCCAGGGTAGGAGGGCACCAAGCTCAAGGCCGGCACATGGTCCTCTCACCCCTGCAGTGAGGAGAGCTCCCCTCCGGGGCTGGGGCAGGAGGTGGGGGCAGGGCATTACACAGCAAGAAACAGATTTGTCTGGATCATTCCGTGCATGCAGCATGAGAGGTAGAGCCAGGAGAGGTGTAGGTGTAAAGTGCGAGGTTGGGCGGGCGGGGGGGTGGGTAGGGGGTGGGGACACGCCAGAGGAGGTGAAGGTTCCAATAACAAAGGAGCCTCGTAAAGGATAAGCCATGCACGGTTCCAGGTCTCTGCCTACGGGATGCAGACAGCAAGCACAGTCCTAGCAATAAACTTCAGTCCAAGGCACGTTGCTCACTTCCCAGACGGTCCAGCCACCCTCCAGAGGCTGCACGGGGTTGCTGGCAAGAGGCTGGCCCCTGCCAGCTCGGGGAGCTCTGACTTATGCAATTCAGGCTGGCGCGGGAGCAGCGGAGCTGGGAGTTCACCCACATCTCCCTCGGGCTCGCTCCCCGCCCCCTGCCAGCCCCTGCAAGTCACGCCAAGGGTCAGGGGCCCCGTGCGCGCGCGCGGCTGCAGCTGGGGAGGCCCTGGCTGGAGGAGCCCCAGAAAAAGGAGGGAAGGGAAGATAGTACCTGTTGCTGAATGCATCCTGCTTTGGCTCTTACTCCTCGGTTGCTTGTGGTGAGAGTTGCCCATCATTCTGTTCTGGACTGGCAGCCGCCCCGTGGCTGCCGCTGCCTCCTCCTCCTCCTCCTCCTCCTCCTCCTCCTCCTTTGCCTCCTCCTCCTCCCCCTCCTCCTCCTCCTCTTCCTCCTCTGCTTGTGCTCCTCCCCAGGTGCTTACATCACCTCGGCTTTGCTTCTCACACACATGGCTCATCCAAATCCCACTTGTGCCCCTGGCACACAATTGTCCAGACCTGACCCTCTCACTTGGACTAGAGCCTGCTAGGAGCTTCCCTCAGCCTCTCTCTCTCTCTCTCTCTCTCTCTCTCTGCCTCCCTCCCTCCTCCCCCCTTCCTCTGCCTCTCTTTCCCTCCCCCTCCCCCTTGCTTAGTGCCCTCCTCAGGTTGAGCAGCCCAGGTTCCAGGAGAACCCTAGCGAGCCCCGAGGGCGGCCCCCGCCTCATGTGCCTCTGCAGCCGGGGCCAGCACGGGCACCCGCGGGGACCCGGCTCGCCCGCCCTCACCGTCCCTGGCTGCCTCTGCTCTCAGCGCTGTCATTTCTGCTGCCGCTCCTCGCTCCGTCTGCAGAAGCTTGCAGGAGCGAGGGGCCAATAACAGAGCCTAATCCGGGAGTGTGACAGGGACCAGTGAAGGAATGTGCTACCCAGGAATTCTAAGTGATACAGCTCCCTGCTCCACTGGGGGATGGATCCGCTTCTGTAAATGACAGCTGCCAACGGACTCCGTCCGGGCTCCAGTCCTGACAGAGACCTGGGGAAATTCTGGCAGAGAGCGAGGCTGCCAGGCTGCGGGCTCGGAGCTAACACAGCCACATGCCTCTCCCATGCCCAGTGCGGCCACCGGGCGTACCTGCCACCTTGTCAGGCACACCTGAAGCCTCACCCCGCTCTCCCCTCCCCTGCCTGCTTCGCCTTCCCAGGGGGAGGGCCGAGCTGGCAGCCCAGAGATTCAGCGCCTGGAACTGGGACCCTGGGCAGCCAATAAGAAGGCTCCTTCCATGAGTCCCACTGTAATTCCCGCACTCTCTCTCTCCCTCTGTCTCTCTCTCCCTCTCCCTCCCCCACCTCCCTGCACACCTGCAGCTGCTCACTGCAAGAGCTGCAGCCCTGTGGGATAAGTGACACGGGGCAGGTTGTGCTGGCTCAGCAGCTCAATCCAGCCCTAACAGCCTGGCGGCGAGGAAAGGGCCGTGGCTTCTGGAATCAACCGCGCCGGAGCTGGGCAGCCTCGAGTGACTTCGCTTACTTAGCGGAGTTGGGGTACTGTCCAACCCTGATGTCGTCAGACTCCTGCTCGCAGAGACAGGGGGCCTGTTCTGTCAAAGTCACAGCCACTGAGCACTGTGGGTATGGGGCTGGCTAGCGCCTCCGCCTGGCAGACTTGGAGCACTGTGCCCCCCACACAGGGGAGCCTTCTGACTTTGGGGCAAGAGGTCTAAAGTGGGATCCATCCGTCCATCCGTCCATCCACCCACCCGATCATTGCCATTCTTTCAACGGTTCTCGGGGATCTACTCTGGCCAGGCAGGCGTTCTGCTAGGTGTTGGAGACCTAGATGTAGGTAAGTCACCATGGGGGGGGGGTGACCGACACACCCACAGAGCATAACACTACAATGGGATCACCGCTATACCGGGGGAAGGATCCACATGTTGCAGGAGCACCAAAGAGAAACTTCTTAAGTCTGGAAGAGTTAGAGGACCCCCCGCCCCCAGAGGAGGTGACGCTTGGACGGGGTCACAAAGGATGAGGAAGAGTTGGCCAGACCCAGGGAGAGAAAGGGCACACTGTTCAATATTTGGAATACTACCCCCGCTAGGAACCTCTCCTGCCAGGCCCCCAACAGTCAAGGGTCTCCTCAGTTTTCTTCAACAATCCCACACACATCACCTAAGCCCCACCTCTGTGCCAGACTGAGGTGACGGAGGGAGGCAGACGCTGCCGTCGAGGCTCCCCAGCCCAGTGGGAGAGACACAATCATACAGAAAAGTCACAGGACGGTATGATCTTTGCTTGGGCTTTGCAGCTCACTGAGGAATGTGGCAGGAGGCCTCCAAGGAGACCCCCCAGAGGCCAGAAAAATAGGGCTTGGGAAACAGAGGTCCCAGGGCAAGCGTAAAAGGCCAAGCGGGAAGCATCTTGGGAAAACTGGATGTACGAACACAGTAAAAATCGTGAAAGGTTTATGAACGTGGCAAAAACCCTGAAGGTAAGGTTTGGGGGACATGCGGTCCCTGCCCCCTTATCTACTTGCGGTGGGCCCTTGATGTGAGTCTTGGCAGGTTCAAGGTTGTAAACGTGGCCTGAAGAGAGGCTGGAGGAGACAGAGCTGTGAGATCTGGAGACGGTTCTAAAAGGCATAGGACACGCTGGGAGTCAAACCAGACCTGAACTCGATTGTGTTGTGCACTCGGGACCCCAGATTATATTCCCAGGGAACAGGAATGGGCGGGTTTTGGAGTGTCTGAAGAGTAAGGGGATGGAGGGTGGGGCCAAGGAATGAGTGAATGATTGTAAGCTGAGCACACCCGTGTACCCACTCCCCAGGTCAAGAAGTTGAGCCTGACCAGGACTACAAAAGCGCTCCTCTCAGCACTTTTTAGATCATTGTAGATCTTCTCACGCAGCCCCCTGAGGTAGATATCCTTAGTTTGATCTGCTTTACAGGTACCTAAATGGAGGCTAAGAGAGGGGAGGCAGCTTGGCCAAGGTCCCCAATGGCTTCTTCCACTGGGCCTCGAAATGTGCTCAAGTTGCTCCCAGAGGAGAAAAACCAACAAAAGAGAACAATGGACACAGAACTCCTCCTTTCTCCCTGCCTCCCCGCTGCCCCACCGTTCCTCTCTCCCCTCTTCTCGTCTGAGCTTCTCATAAAGAGTCTACACCCCGGGTCCCATGTCTTCACCTCTTTCTGTTAGCCCCAGTGAAGCCCCAGACCCGTCTCACACCCCCACTCCCCCGGAGCGTCCCTCGCCCAGTCACCAGTGTCCCTGTGGCCACGACCAGTCACAGATAACGCTTTCACATCTTTTCTCATTGGGCCTCCCTGCTCTGTTCACCGCTGGGGGGGTCGTACACTCCTTTAAAAAAAAGATTTATTTATTTGAGAGAGAGAGAGAACACGAACAGGGGGAGGGGCAGAGGGAGGAGCAGACTCCCCACTGAGCAGGGAGCCCGATGCGGGACTCGATCCTGGGACCTCAGGATCACGACCTGAGCTGAAGGCAGACGCTTAACTGACTGAGCCACCCAAGCACCCCTACTCCTTCTTGACTAAATGAACCCAACTAGTACATGGGGTAGACAGGATTTGGGCCCCTATCTCCAGATTCGGTACTTTCTCCACCATCTCCCTCTTTATCACCTCAACTGGATGGGGAGTGTTTTCAGGCATCTTTAACACATTCAACATCTCGAAACTGTCTCGCATCCAAGCACTTTGCAGTCTCACCTCCGCTGCACTCCTCCTGCTCCAAGCTACCATTATCTGTCCCCTGGACCGCTGCAGTGAACACCCTCTTCACCGGACTCCCTGTCTGCACCCCTACGTCCTCTAATCTATTCTTCGAACAGCAGCCAGAGTGAGCATTTACAAACCTAAGCCAAATTCTATCACTCTGTTGCTTGGACCCTCCCAGTGACCTGCTGTCTAAAGTGTCAAGGTCAGGGGCGTCTGGGTGACTCAGTCAGTTAAGAGGCTGCCTTCAGCTCAGGTCATGATCCCAGGGTCCCGGGATCGAGTCCCGCGTCAGGCTCTGCTCAGCGGGAAGCCTGCTTCTCCCTCTGCCTGCAGCTCCCCCTGCTCGTGCAGGGAGTGCCCTACACGCTCTCTCTCTCTGATAAACAAATAAATAAATGAAATCTTTAAAAATAAATGAAGTGTCAAATCCACGCTCTCTAGCCTATACTCAGAACTGGCCCCGTCTGACCTCTTCCGCTTCTCTATTTCCTGAAATAAACCCCTCTGCCCATTCAACGTATGGGCCACTCGCTCTATTCTCTACCTTGTCCTTGAGGATTTATCACCTAATGGGTAAAGCAACCCAGGAAAGGCTCTGTAGTCAGAGCAATCTGGATTCAAATCCTCACTCCGCTGTTTCCACCTGTGTGGCATCGCAAAGTCTCTTAACCTCCCCGGCCTCAGTTTTCCGCATCTCTGTAACAGGGAATGAAAACCTCTAACTTGAGACTTCCGTTGGCGAAGTGCCACGAGGCATATAGTCGGCACTTGCTAAAAAGTGCTCCTCGGGGCGCCTGGGTGGTGCAGTCTGTTAAACTGGGCCCTTGGTTTCTGCTCAGGTGTCGATCACAGGGTCATGAGATCAAGCCCCGCGTCGGGCTCTGCGCTCAGTGCAGAGTCTACTTAAGACTCCCTCTCCCTCTGCTCCTCCCCGCTGCTCTCTCTCTCTCTAAAATAAATAAATCTTAAAAAAAAAAATGCTTCTCATCCCTTCTCACTGTCTCTCCCTACTGTTCCCAAATCCTCCAGGTCCTCCAGCTTCAGCCCTAACCCCACCACCCCATTAAAGCCTTCTCCCCATCCGTTCCCAGTCTGCAGGGCTCCCTCTGAGTACCTTCAGCCCGGGCTGCCTGAGCCACTCAACTTGTCCCTAAACACAGAAGTTCCGGGATTGTTAGTTCCGGAACCTTCTCTGATCTCGGCAGCTTATGAGTTGCTGGAGGGCTGTGTCAGAGCTGGGGCCCCCGAGTGTGGGCTATGCCAGGCCTGGCACAGACGTCGTCTCGGTTAGTGTTCACTAACCAATCGGTATGGGCCACGCTACCCTGCCCCCGCAGACCTTCCCTCCTCCTCTTCCTCCTACCTCTCCTTGCTCCCTGACAACCCCTCCGAAGCTTGGCCCTCCCGCCCCCAGCAACTCAAGAGTCTTCTCAAAATATTCTCACCCCTTCTGACTTATCAGGGTGGACATCCGGCCTGTGCGTGGTATGGGTGGTCGCAGTTCTAACGGGTTTACTGATGCAAGATCAGCGCCCATGGAAAGGGGCTAGGAACTCTGCTATCCTTAGTGCTGAGCACTGTGCTCAGGTCGGGTGTGTGTGTGCGTGTGTGTGTGTGTGTGTGTGCCATAATGGCTTTAGGAGGGGGCTAGGTCCCCTGCAGTGTCTTCACTGGACTTTGGGGGCGGAGAAAGGGCGTCTTTCCAGCTCATGCACAAGCCAAGGCAGGCCAGAAGCAGCCGTGTCTATCCAGGAAAGGGGACCGGGCTCCTCACCCGACTTGGTGCCTTTAGACACACCAGAAGAGGGGACAGAGAAGTCTGAGGCCCGAAATCAGCAACTCTGGGGTCCGTCTCCCCAAAGTGAAAGAGTTTAAGGCTCATTGCTGTCACCTCATCAGCCGCGTCTGGCTGTACGCAGGGCTGGAGGACGGGAGGTGGGGGGAGAGGGAATGAGGCGGGTGGTACTATCTCCAGACCCCCCCCCCCCGAAGGAACCCAAGAGCTGGGAAGAGAGCCCGATTGTCACTTTAATCGTGATCTCGCTTCCTTCTCCCAACCACCCTCGAGGGGCCGATGATTGGTCCTCATCCCGTGGATGAGAAAAGGGAGCTTAGGGAAGAAGGTGGTAAGTGCCAGGGTCGGGGCGAGAATGCACGCAAGGCTGACTCCAAGTCCGTCTCTTCTTCACTCTGCTGGCCCTGTCTGCCGTGATCTGCACACACTCTCTCCTGGTATAGGGGAAGCTCTGGGTACAAGTTCCAGAAGGAAAAGTGAATTCGAATACACGGCCCCGACTCTGACTCCAGCGGGCCCTGGTCTACCGGAAGCGGGTCCTTGGCCATTCATTCAGCGCCCTATCCTGGAGACACTTTGCAGGCCCCCTCGAGCCTGGAGTACCAACTTCTCTCCCACGCCCCCGAAATGCTCTCTGTCTTCTATTCCATCTGCTTGGAACAGTTTTCTTCCCACCTCCCTCTCTGATTGTTCAAAGCTGTACTCATCCCTCAAGACCCTGCCTCCTCCTCCGTGAAGCTTTCTCTTAGCCTTGCAGCCAGGGGCACACGCACTCCCCGGGGCCACAACCTTTTCTCGACTGGTAGGGGCATTGCCTACGCCTCCTGTCCTGATCTTTTCAGCTGTAAACAACCGCCCCCCCCCCCCGTGTTTATTCCCGCAGTACAGTGCGATGATCCCTGAAATGCGGTACACGTTTTGCTAGTGGTACATGAAATAGTGGTATGACAGGCAATTTCAAATATATGCAGATGATCTTTTTAAATCTAATAGTCATGTATGTATTCTAATGCATACTAGACTCCAATAATAATTGGAGGGAAAAAATTAGTGTAATTTCTTGAGTATTCGAGGCTGAATTAAATGAGTTCAAGAAAAATAATTTGGTATCCGTAAAGTGGATTGAATTACTTATCCCCTCCTCACGGGCTGCGGTGAGGAGATCTTCAACGATGACTGTGAATTGCTTTGAGGGGGGCTTCTGTGGCCCCGGTCAGGCTCAACTTCTTGACCTGGGTCACAGGTACATGGCTATGTTCCCTTTATGATCATTCACTGATGTGCGAACTTCTTTTAAAAAAAGATTTTATATAGGGCGCCTGGGTGGCTCAGTGGGTTAAGCCTCTGCCTTCGGCTCAGGTCATGATCTCAGGGTCCTGGGATCGAGCCCCGCATCGGGCTCTCTTCTCAGCGGGGAGCCTGCTTTTTCCTCTCTCTCTCTGCCTACTTGTGATCTCTCTCTCTCTGTCAAATAAATAAATAAAATCTTAAAAAAAAAAAAGATTTTATATATTTATTTTAGAAAGAGAGCACGCGAGCACAAGGGGGAAAGGGGCACAGGGAGAGGGAGAAGCAGGATCCCCACTGAGCAGGGAGCCCAATGAGGGGCTCGATCCCAGGGCGCTGAGACCATGACCTGAGCTGAAGGGAGACACTTAACCAACTAGCCCCCCAGGTGCCCCTGTGCACTTTTTGATATGTGCTCCTTTGTGTGTGTGTGTGTGTGTGTGTGTGTGTGTGTGTGTGTGTGAATTTCCTATAAAAAGTTTATTTAAAAAAAGCTGACACAGAGCAGCCCCTCACTCAAGGTGAGTTGCATGCTTTGTATTTGGGGCCCAAGGACCCACTGGAAGGGTGTTGATGCCACTGCATCCAAGGAAGGGGGGTGCAGGTGTATAGAAAGTGGGTTCAAGGAGGGCAGCAGGCTCCAGAATTGTGATCTGAGGCGTATTTTCTTCTCTGGCCCTGTCCCACTAAGAAAGCCAGAGCACCTTCCGAGAGCCTGTGCTGATGAGGAGCAGGCCAAGGCCAAGACGTGGATCATAAACGAGCATATATCTCAGAGGATAAGCAGCGAGGGCAGCACAGGGGACAGAGCGCGGGCGGGGTGCTTCATGACCTTGGGCAGGCCCTGGGCCTCTCTGGGCCTCATTTCATTTCCACCTGGGCAGTAAAACACATGGACCTAATTGCTCCTTTGAGAGTCCTCTCGCCTCAGACGCTCAAAGGGTTGTCCTGTGCATTGACATTGGTCAACAAGTCTCTTCTCAGATAACTTGAACACCCATCCTGTTCCAGGTGCTGTTCAGGTCACAGAGGACACACGAATGCCTTCAGGGGACTCCTGGGCTTCGGTTTCTCTTTCTATACTTCCCCCTGGGGAGAGACGAGCACCAACGGTTCAGACTAGAACGGTCTCTAAGAGACTTTCAAAGGAAACCATAGCCAAGGGTTGGAAATACACATGCCTCCGAAGGTCGGGAAGGATGGGGACATTTGGGAAGTAGGCTGGGGAAGCAAACTGGAGGGCGCATGCCGGTCCCCCCCCCCCCCCGCAGGGCCCCCAAGTCACTCATCCTTCAATCGGGGAAACCTCTGTGCTGGCCCAGCCTAACCCATCTGTGGCCAAGAGCTGGCCAGTTGGCTTCCAAATATATTTGAGCCTCTCCCCCAACAGGTGTCTACTTCTGTATAAATGATACACATGCAATACTGTGCTTATCAACGCTATAAATGATGAAACACGAAGACATGCGTGACAATAAGAAATGGCATCAGGAATTCTAATATTGTCATCCTGTACCCTGATGGGTCATGCGCCCGTTTCGGGGGGCCACAGGTCTTACGTCTAGCTGATGCAAGGAGGACAGAAGAAAGGGAGCCACACGCGCTGTGCTCCACTACCTTTCAGACCCTGAACGCTTTAGTCGTTCACTCGCTCAATAGATTTCACTGAGCCTGTTGTATCGAGGCCCTGGGCCGGGCCCTGGGAGGTAGAGAGATGGGCAGGAAAGGACGGAAGCAGTTGGCAAGCCAGTCAGTGGAGACAGACAATAACTAAAGGCATAAATAACCGAGGTACGGCTGGCTTGGTGGAAATGCTACGAGGGACATCAATATGGTGATGTGACGGGCGAGGGATGGGGATGGGGGTGGGGAGCTCATCTGGATAAGTGGTCGGGGAAGGTCTCCCGGAGCTAAGAACTGAGGATGACGAGGGCCCAGCGGAGGGAATGGGAGGCGCCAAATCCACGAGGGGAGGAGAAATGATTTTGAGAAGCCAAAAGAAGGCCAGTCTATGTAGGGTGGAGGAGGTAAGGGGAAGAGGGGCCAATTTTATTTGGAGTGCAATGGAAAACCACTAGAGGGTTTTAAGCAAGGCAGTGATCGGATCTCGTTTAACATTTTCAAAGACCACCACGGTCTACTCTGTGGATAATGGACCACAGGGGTTGGAGAAGAAAGGGGGAGGTCAGGAGGCGATGGGACTGGTCCCGGCAAGAGACGGCAGACCAACATCAGGCAATGGAAACAGCGAGAGCAGGCAAGCCTAAGATGTATTTCAACCTCGGAACGACCCTACAGTAATGCCCTCGTGAGGCCGCTATTATCTTCCCCACTGCACACTTGAGGAAACTGAGGCCAAGTGAGGTTAAATAACTTGTCCAAGGTCACAGAGCGCTTAAGTGATGAAAGCAGGATTTGCTCTGGTCTGCCTGGCTTCCTTCCCATTCTACTTTAGATTGTAATTACGATTCCTGCTCTAGGGAATCATTCACCAGGACCATACAGGGTCTTCCGACTTCAATCCTGAAAACCACTGGGCATCCTGAACAAAGAAAAGGGGACTGAAGACTGTTTGACCCGGCAATCAGCCAGGGGGATGCAAGCGATTGAAACAGTCCATTCGTCCCGTTTTCCTAAACACGCTCAGTTCACCAGAGCTCTAAGTAAGGGAAAAACCATTCTTTCCTTTGGAGGGGGAGTGGGCAGGCGGAGGGCGGTGATGGTATATTTGGAAACAGAAAAATAAAGGCTGCCAACTTGTGCCTTCAAGGAAAAGCCCAGGGGCACAGGCCAAGACAGGGGAAGTGACTTGCCAAATCCCTCACAGCCCCCAAAGTTATTCGCGTGAAATAGAAGGCAGAATTGTTCCTGCCAAAGACACGGAGTCCTTTACAGAGCACTTTGTTAGCAGAGCCTCGCATCCCTGTCACTATGCAAAGCACGCTGGAACGTTGCCATGGCAACAGGCAGCTGGGCGCCGGAATCAGCTCAAGGCCTACCTCAGCAGAGGCCCAAGCCTGTGCGGGCAGCTCCCAGAAAGAGGGTGTGTGTGTGTGTGTGTGTGTGTCTGTGTGTGTGTGTGTGTGTGTGTGTAGGGGAAGCTAGTTTTGTGTATGCCGATGAAGAGATCCGAGCTCCCTTTCCAGGTTACCAGGACGCAGAGCCTGTGTCTTCAGGAAATCTTTCCTGTTGCTGGATCTGCCAAACTTCCACCAAACACGGGACCCCAGGTTGGCATAACCCTGACCCTTTCCCCTGGCTCTTTTCTCGTGGCTTTTTTTTCCCCTCCGCCCCCCCCACTTTCTTTTTTGGGTGGCCGGGAAAAGGAAAGAAGATGGAAACATCCACCTGCTGTCACACAAAACTCCCTTGTGTTACAAGCACAAGAAGAAACTCTAGCCCAGAGAGGGAAAATGACCAGCCAAAGGTTGCACAGCCTGGGTGACGCCAGAGTCAGAGCACAGCTCCCCTGACTCTGAATGCGAGTTTCACCACGGTATTCTTTTTTCCCTGGGCACTGGGGAGGGAGGAAGAAAGCCTTTCAATATTGATGGAGCCCCTCTGAGTACCTGATGGTATGCTAGATTCTTTTGTATTCCTCATAGCTCATCTGCACCCCAGAGTAGCAAGAGAGCTGTTATTATCCCCATCTCACATGTTAGGGAACTGGAGCTCAGAGAGGTTAAGGAACAGGCTGCAGGTCACACAGTTACACAGAGTGGCGTTGGATTTCACACTGGTCTTTGCGCTTCACCGCATCGCCCCACACTTCTGACGCCTCTCCCCCCGCCCTGCCCCTTCTCTCCCCCACCCCTCAAACAGATAAATAAAATCTTTTTTAAAAAGCGGGCAGGGCAAGGTCTGGTGCCCAGTAAGCGCTCAATAAATGTCAGTTACGGCTACGAGTATTCCCTTTAGGGAGCAGTTCCGGTTCTGCCTCGTCAACGACACCAGCCTTCATTTGATGCAATGTCAGTTTCATTCCCGGGTCATCCACTAATTGTTGGCAGTTAGCACCTGGAGTCGAATGCCTTCTGCCAGAAGAAAAGCAAGGCATCAAGACAAGGTAATACCGAGCCAGTTGTCAAAGAACGAAGCGACACTCGCCAGTAAGATGAGGGTTGGAGAGAGGATATTCCAGGCAGAGGACATTTACAGCAAGAGCATAAAGGTATGAAAGGTACCTGGTGTTCAGGGCGGGGGTGGGGGTGGGAAGAGTGATCTAGTACAGTGAGGCAGAAGACGACGGACGTGTAGTCGGGAGCAGACCGCGGAGGACTTGAGTGCCAGGAGAAGGGGTAATGGCTTTTATCTTGAAGGTAACAGGGAGCCACGGAAGCTTTGGGGTGAGGAAGTGGCCTGAAGATCAGCACGGGGGTTACAAGGTGGAAGGCTGATGGGAGAGAGGCGAAAAGACCAGTCAGAGGCTGTGGAAGGGCGCGGGTGAGAAGGGTTGAGGGCTGAGGGCAAGCGACAGGGTGGAAGGGAACAAGGAACAGTGGAGGAGGTGATGCGGGGAGAGAAGGGGGTAGTGCCAGTCTCCAAATTAGGGAGCCCTGGGAGAGGCCCAGGAGGCGGGAGGGGGGGAGACAGCTCGGCCTGACCACTGTGGGTGTGCGGTGCCTCTGGGCACATTGTCCACGAGGCCAGGGCTGAGATAGAAATGGAACAGTCATTAGCTCTTGGGGGAGTCCAGCTGACTCTTGACAACACGAGCTTGAACGGCACGGGTCCGCTTACATGCGCATTACTTTTGATAAATACGGTAGAGAGGTGCAGCTGTATTTTCCTCTTCCCTATGGCTTTCTTAATAATATTTTCTTCTCTTTATTGGAAGGCTCAGTGTATAATACAAACAACACACAAAATAGGCGAGAATCAACAGTTTAGGTTATCGGGAAGGCTTTTGGCCACCAGTAGGCTATTAGTTACGTTTATGGGGGAAGTCAAAAGCTCTCTGTGGACGTTCCACTATGTGGAGGGGTCGGTGTCGCTAACGCCCATGCTGCTCAAGGGCCAACTGTGTATGAAACCAGAGAGCGGAGGGGACAGTCGGGTTTGAGTGGGGAGAACGGGGAGAGGATGGAGTGCTGATGATTCAGCTCTGTGTCGGGATCGTTTGTGTCTCTGCCGGGCTCTCAGTGGCAGGCCTCATGACGCAGTACTCAACATTTATGAAGCCCCCTCATATGCAGACCAAGGCAGTCCCGCAACTCAGGGAGCCAAGAAGGCACAGGCCCTCATGCATGGGGCCTTAGCAATCCAGGTGGGCAGCTGGCACCCCTGACACGAAGATCTTTTGGGAGAGGGACTCGATAATCCCAAGAGGTCACACAAAATTAGGGAGCAGCAGAGAAAGCCCGTACGTATTGGGGAACCATCAAGCCCAGGGTGGCAGAAACAAGTTTTCTAAAATTCTGACGTTTGCTTGAAAGTACACATTTTGGGGTGCCTGGGTGGCTCAGTCTGTTAAGCGTCTGACTTTGGCTCAGGTCGTGACCCTGGGGTCCTGGGATCGAGCCCCGTGTTGGGCTCCCTGCTCAGCGGGGAGCCTGCTTCTCTCCCTCTCTCTCTCTGTCTGTCTGTCTGTCTCTGTCTCTCTCTCTTTCAAATAAAGAAAATATTAAAAAAAAAAAAGAAAGTTCAAATTTTATCTTTGGTAACAAACGCTGTCAGCTGTTTTCCTTGAAGCGACAGGCTCACTCCATTCACTTTTGAGAAAATGCCTGCCAAGTACTCAAGCCTGAATACCCATAGTTCATCAGCGCTCCTTTCGAATACAACGGATGTTCCATGGGAGAAGAGGCCTATTGAGCTCACACCTCCAACAATCGCACAAGTGCTTTTCCTCCTAGACAATCCTCAGGCTTCAGCCACAGCACAAGTGCGTGCTCTTCCCGTCCCGTCACACAGATTATTAAAAAGATTTGAATTCAGGGACGCCTGGGTGGCTCAGTTGGTTAAGCGGCTGCCTTCGGCTCAGGTCATGATCCCAGGGTCCTGGGATCGAGTCCCACATCGGGCTCCTTGCTCGGCAGGGAGCCTGCTTCTCCCTCTGCCTCTGCCTGCCTCTCTGCCTACTTGTGATCTCTCTCTCACTCTCTCTCTGACAAATAAATAAATAAATTCTT